>CM070715.1:84562045-85078970 GCA_036346275.1 Otatea glauca | reverse complement strand
AAAGTCTAGAAAGTCGTGCGTTCCTCTCCTGAATGGTTGACTCGTGAGTCCAAGATGTATCTTGGTTGGTGAAGGTCCCTACTCGATTCGTGTGTGGTGGTGTTGTATTACTCTTGAGTACGGATAGTGCACAAAGTTTTACAGCGAGAATGCCAATGGCTTAGCGAGAGGGGTTTGATAGCGCTCTCTCCTTTCTTGTTCTTGCTCGTTGCCCCCTGATCGTTTAGCCTGCCTCCTTTTATCTGAAGGAAGGGCGGGTTACATCGAGTCGAGGAGGAAGCGAGGTGACCTACGCTAGGAGCTCGGTCCAGCCGTCCTGTGGGTGAGTCGCCACTTCGTCTTGCCCATCTTTGGTTGGTAGCCTTGGTGGTCGGGGAGGTTAGGTATTTCCGGAAAGTAGCGTGCTTGCCCTCTGTGATCCTTGCGAATCTTGGCGTCGAGTGCGTGTGTGATTTAGTGCCTCGGGAGGGAAGCGTGCGCTTCGTCTTTATCGTGGTGGTTGATGGGGTGGAAGCTTTGTCTTCTCTGATCACGGATCTTCTTGGGAAGGAGCCACCGCCCTCGTATAGTCGCTCGATTGACCTTATCAGAAGTGCGTGGCGGTAGGCGACGTGAGGACGACCTGCGGCACTCGGCGTTCACCACCTGGTTTGGTTGGGTCGGAGATCCGCCCGCCAAGAGAAGTCGGGGCGATGTCTGGTCGGTTCGCTTCCTGGCGGTCGGAAGCGGATGCCTTCCAGCGGTCTCATGACGGTCCCGGTCGTCGGGCAGGCCCAGCGGCTGTTGAATTTGGAGATATGCTTAGACGGCGGCTCGTCAACCGGTACTGTTGGGGTATCCTTTTTATTAGTATTCGTCAAGTTAGTGCCATTGAGATCAAATATCTAAAGGTAATTCCTCCCATGGCCAGGAGAATAGGTTTCTTCATAATCAACTCCGGGACGTTGAGTGAAACCTTGAGCTACAAGCCTTGCTTTGTACCTTACAACCGTTGTTTTCATTTCTCTTCGAACAAAGACCCATTTGTGACCTACGGAGTTTATATGGGGAGGTGTCTTGCATACGGGCCCAAACACCTCTCTCTTGTTCGGAGAGACTAACTTTCTGCGTGATTGCCTTTTTCATTCTTCCCAATCTAGCCTTTTCTTGCACTCTGCGAAGATGCGAGGCTGGGATCATGATCAATGATCGAGGCAATCTTCTTTACAAAGTATGCATCAACGTTGGGTGTTGCTCTATTGAGGATTCTCCTGTTATTACAAAGTTTATGGCTATTTCTTCATAGGGTGCTTCATGCACTTCTACTTGCTCTTATTTCTTTTCCTATCGCAGAGCAAGTTCCTTTAGTTTTCATCGCCTATGTGTGCGCACACATTATTCTGCGGCTTCCTTGATGGAAGATTCAAATGCAGAATTGCCTTTCTGTTGGCTTCTTTTTGATTGCCGGTCTCAAGCTGGCTCCCCTTCTTTCCTTAGGGCATTTTAGTGATTGGTTGTGGTAAGTCCTCTGCTTGATTTCTCAGGAGCGTCTCGGGTACTTTGGGTTTGAGGAGCCCAGTTTTACTGCTCTTTTTCTTTGAGGCCTCGAGCAGGTTGAGGATACCTTCTATTTTCTTTGGTATTTCCACCCTCTCACGGTGCATTCCTTGCGGGTACATGCGACTTAACCACGCCCTTGGATCACAGAATGATCGGCGAGTTCATTTGCTAAATTCTGCAAATCAATTATCTTCGGACTTCTTGATTTGCTTCATTAGTCACGGGGTCATGTGCTGAGGATCGATGGAATGCCATATGATTTCTGGTATTTTTCATCCAAAGGTTGATTTCCTCCCCTAATGACGGAAAAGCGATCCTCGTCAAAAATCAATCGATGAATCGAGTTGTATGCAAGTCTCGATCATGAGTTCCAAATACGATTATGGATGCACTCTCATAACCAGCGTATATCGGACTTGCGGAGAGGGCCCATTCTTTGTCCATTGAGGGTGGTATAGGTATATATACCATACACCCAAATTTTCTAAGATAGGAGATCTTGGGATGATCCAGTGCACAAAGCTGCATAGGAGAATGGATGTTGTAGGCGACGATGCGAAATTGATAAGAGCTGCTGCGTATAGGGCTGCGTGTCCCAACAAGTGTTGGGCAAGTTACAACTCTGCAAGCGATGCGGCAATGAACTTAATCCTCTTTATTAGTGTGTACGCTAGTCCATTCTGCGTATGGACGTGCGGTGCGGAGTGCTCAATTTGCTATCCACTGTTGCGTGCAATAATCATCAAATGCCTTTGAAGTAAATTCTCGGCATTGTCCATTCTAATGGACTTCACGCGATGATCGGGAAAGCATTCTTAATTTTATGATCTGCGGATCGACTTTGCAAAAGCATGGTTTCTTGTTGACAATAAGCATACATCGACCATTTCGAGGAAGCATCGATGAGCACCATAAAGTATCGAAGCGACCACTGACGGGGCTGAATCGGACCGCAAATATCCCCTGGATGCGTTCGGGAATGCGGGGATTTCACTTTGCACTTTCATGTGAGTGTCTAGTTATTAATTTCGGTGGCACATGCGGGCACACAAAATCTTCATGATTCGGAAATTTTTAACATTAATGCCATGACCTTGTGAGTTGTTCACTATATTTCTCATCATTCTAAGACCGGGATGACCTAATCTACCATGCCATAAAGAAAATAACTCAGAGCTTCTAAAAGCAGTCTTCAAGAAGTATACACTTGGTGCATGAAAATTCGAGTAGTACAACCCAGATTCATATGAGGACATTTTTCTAATACCATTTTCTACATCGCATGCTTCACAATGCACAAGTATTCTTTGCCATTTTCTTCATTGGTTTCTACGTGAAAACCATTGGCGCGGATGTCTTTAAAGCTTAAGAGAGTCTTGGCGTTGATTCGAGGTACAAAGGGCTTCTTCAATTACAAAGTTGTACCCATAGACAATATAATAGTGGCTCTTCTTGAACAGATTACATATGAAGCTTCTGCGATCGTAGTAATCTTTCAGCGTTCTTCGTGATCATTGGAAATACTTACTCTCTTAAGATGGTATTTGTTGTGCCACTATCAACAATGCATATCTCTTCCATTTAGGCGCTACGATTTCTAGATAAAAGAAATATAATTCTAATCGAGATAGAGGCAAAAACAATCCAAATATTACTTGCAAAATTGAAGAATCTTTGGAATAAAGAATAAATTGCGTATTTATTCATGAAAGAAGTATGCTCTTCTAGAGCTTACAATTCATTATTCAAAGAAAAAGATAACAACCATAATCTAAAGAAATCTTGTGAATACTAATAGCGGGTACCCCAACGGCCCGGAGCGCCAGAGCGGCCTCAAGCATATCTCGACCAGCAGCAGCGCCCCGGCGCCCATGCCGCATCGAATCGCTGCGAGACCGCTCAAGACATCCGCTCCCGGCCGGCCGAGAGCGAATCCGGCGAGGACGGCGCTCAGACCCCCTCTTGGCGGGCGGGATCTCCGACTCCGCCAGGACAGCGCTCCCGACCCTCTTGGCGGGCGGATCTCCCGACTCAACCGAACTGGGGTGGCGGACGCCGAGGGCCGCGTGCCGAGTCCTCATCGGCCTCCGCCACGTACTTCCGAATGAGGTCAATCGGAGTGACTATACAAGGCGGTGGCTCCTTCCAAGAAGATCTGGTGACTGCGAGAAGACAAAGCTTCGGCCCATCAACCGATCCCGTCTGATCTGACGCATGCGCTCCCTCGGCGGCACCAGCGTCACGCGCCGCAACGTCGGCGTCGCAAGGGTCACGAGGGCAAATACGCTATTTCACGGGAATACCTAACCTCCACGACCACCAAGGCTACCAACCCGGCATGGGCAAGGCCGGTGGCGACCGATCCACGAGACGAAGGACCGGAGCTCTAACATAGATCACCTCGCTCTTCCCCAACTCTCGATGTAACCTGCCCTTCATACGTATAAAAGGGGCAGGACTAAACGATTCAAGGGGACACATAAGAACACGAGGAGACTAAGTCATTTAGGAGCCTCGTCAGAAACATAGTGCAAAAGCAATACAATCGCCATCCGAAGCTGAGTAGGGACTTTCGGCCGAACCAGTATACATCTTGGACTCACGAGTCTAACTATTGAGAGTGGAGCGCGCGACCCTTAGACTTACAAATTTACTTGCGGCTCAAAAATGCCGGCGGTTGGCGCGCTGGAGTAGGGGCCGCGGCGTCTTCGTCACCATCTCGGATTCCGTTTATCTCACGATGGCATCCACCGCTGCGACGGCATGGCGCGGGAGCCGGATCGCCGGCTCCTCGACTTTACCGTCACCCGACGGAGGGCTCACGCTTCGTCCCGCCGCCTCCGGAGGACGAGCGCCGCCGAAGCAGGCGTCCTCTCCGGCGACCGCTAAGCTCCGGCTTAGGCGCCCGCAGCCCCGGCCGGCCGGAACCAGAGTGCTCGCCACGGTCGTGAAAACTACCGTAGGCAGGGCGGTGACCATGTCACCCCATAGGCTCGCCGCCGGGTGGCGATGGTGGCTACGCCGGCCTCCATCCACGGTGCCGCTGGAAGACTCTTCGGCGGTGACTCCCGCTCAGACCACGAGTACCACCCGCAGCGGCACTCGCGAGTGCAACATGGCGGGCACCGTCGATTGCCCGTGGCCTCGCGGCCGCGGGCCTCTGTCCGGCGCCTTTCGGGCGCGGGAGGAGGAATACCAGTGTAGCGTCTTGAGCGCACTCAGACCCCGGCGCCGAGCTCCAACAGCGCAAAGAGTTGGAGGAACGCAGAATCGAAGCTCGGCCGGCTCGAGCCAACTGGAGCAAGAGGGCTCGAGGCCCGCATGTGCTGGCTGGCGACACGCGCACGCTGGCGAGCACCCAGCAGCGGAAGGGTCAGACGGTCCTCACTTCTTCCCGCCCGATCAAAGCGTGGCGCGGCGCAATCTTTGCCGAGGCCTCCGGGAGTCGACCGACCGGAGGCCAAGGCCACTTACAAAACCTCCGGGGTGGAAGAGCAGCGGCCGTCGCGGCACATGCACGCCTCCGGCTCCTATCGCTCGAGCCACCTCGGCCACCGGGCCCGTGCGCCGTCTGGCGGTTGGGTCCGGCCTGAGCGTCGCCGCCTGCGCGCAGCCACACCCAGGCCTCGCGCGCCCGTCGCTTAGCGCCTGGTGATGCCTCCGACATTCGCGCTACCCTTGAGGCGCGAAGAAAGATGGCGAGGAGGCCGCCCACTCACGGGTTGCAGGCGGCGGGCACCACCACCAGCCGAGCCCTACGGTCTGGACGCGAGCTTTGACAGGGGATCGCCGGCGGACTTCCTGCCGGTCCGGCGCCTACCAACATTGCCAAATACAGGGCCACAAACCAGTGTCGGCTCAAGATTACCGGCTCGCATGCTTGCGGCGGGAGAGCAACGGATGACCTCTTCATCATCCAATACCTTTCCATCTACCTCGCGGACTCGGCGAGGCCTGGCTCAGTACTTGCCGCCAAAACCATCGAAGCTGGACCGACTTGAAGGCCTCTTCGTCGGCAACTTCGGGGGCACTTACAAGCGCCACTGAAACTCTGAGGACTGAAGAGTGCAGCGGCAGCGACGGGAAACCCTCGGGACTACATCCGCGGTTTTCTGCCCGGGCAACGAGCTCCCGACATCTCCGGCCGATGTCGTGGGAGCATTCATCTCTGACACCTCCTACAAGGCCTTGGTACACAAACTAGGGTGTCTCAAGCCCGAGAACTACCAAGGGCTCCTCGATATCGCCACCAACCACGCCTCGAGCGAGGAGGCTGGTGAAACCATCTTCGAGGAGGAAAGGCCCAGCCGAACCGGCGTCGCGCCGGGTCCCCTTACGACCGCTCCGAGCAAGCGGAGCGGCACGGGAAGCAGATCCGCGAGACCCAAGTGGTGCCGCCGTCGGCCCGCCACCAGCGGCGGTGCGACCGACCATCGCGCCCGAAACCACCGAGAAGTTGATGGGCGGACCGTGCCCAAACCACGGGTTCTCCGTCAAGCACAAATCTGCGATCGCGAGGTCACGAGGCGTTACCTCTCGGCGTCCCGCAGCGCCCGCGTGGCAAGGGAAGAAGCTCTGCGGCCCCGCGAGTCGCGAGAAAAAAGCGACGACGAGTTCCCCGAACCCGGCGCAGGTGCCTCATGATCTTTGGAGGACCGACTGCTATGCCGGCAAGCGGCGCGGCTCAAGCTCGCTTATCGCGAGGTCCATACGCGTCGCGCCATCGTCCCCAATACCTCCGGTGGTCGGAGTTCCGATCACCTTTGATCGGATCGACCACCCGACCACGTTCCCACGGTAGGAGATACCCCGGTGGTCGGCCCGTCGTGGGGAAGAAGCGCCTTTCAAAGGTGCTTATGGACGAGGCGGCGGCCTCAACATCCCTACGTCGAGGCGCTCGGCGCTATGGGGATCCGCGCTCAACCCTCCGACCCGCAAGGCGCCCTTCCATGGCGTCATTCCCGGCGGCGAGCCCATCCACTCGGCGGATCGACACTGCCCGTTACCTTTGGGAACCGAAACTTCCGCACGAAACCCTCGCTTTTGAGGTCGTGGATTTCCGGTTCTTACCATGCCATCTGGGAAGGCCATGTTACGCCAAGTTCATGGCGGTCCCATTCTACGCCTACCTCAAGTGAAGATGCGAGGCCACGGGAGTCATCACCGTGGCATCGTCTTTCGGCTTGCCTACAAGCGTGGCCGCGCAGATTGGCAGGCTTGCCTCGGCGGTCATCGCGTCTGCCGAGCTCGACAACCTCGGGAGGAAGCCTCGAATCCGCCCGAGTCCGAGCAAGTCGGCGGGATCCTTCAAGTCCGCCGAGGACACGAAGGAGGTCGCGGTCGATCCACGTGATCCGACCAAGACCGTGCGGATCGAGCCACGCTCCCGCCAAATAGGAAAGCGCGCTCGTCGACTCCTCCGCACCAACAAAGACGTCTTCACATGGAGGTCCTCCGGCATGCCGGAATCCCAAGGGAAGTCGCCGAGCACTCCTTGAGCATCCGACCGGGCTCAAAGCCCGGTCGCCGCGCGCTGCGCCGCTTCGACGAGAAGCGCGAGGATCATAGGAGGAGATCGCCAAACTTACGGTGCGGGGTTCGTAGAAAGAGGTGCGCCACCCGAGTGGCTAGCCAAACCGTACTTGTAAAAAGAAAATGGGCAATGGAGGATGTCGTTGACTATACGAGTCTCAACAAAGCATGTCCCAGGATCCGTTCCTTTGCCCGCGTCGACCAAGTCATCGACTCCACCGCGAGGTGTGAGTCCCTCTCTTTCTGGATGCCTTCTCGGGCTACCACAGATTGCGCTAAGGAGTCCGACCACTCGCGACTTCCTTCATCACCCGTTCGGCTCATTACGCTCACGTTACGATGCCGTTCGGCTAAAAAACGCGGGCGCTACATACGGCGATGTATGCAAACCTCGCTTCAATAACCGGATCGGCCGTAACGTTGAGGTGTACGTCGGCGATATTGTCGTAAAACCAAGAAGGCCGCGACCTTGTCCCGACACGGAAGAGACCTTTGCGAACCTTCGGCGATTCGCATAAAGCTCAATCACGAAATGCGTTTTGGGGTCCCCAAAGGAAGCTCCTTGGCTTCATTGTCTCCGGCGAGGCATCGAGGCCAACCGGAGAAGATATTGGCAGCGCAAGGATGGGCCCAATCGGCAACCTCAAAGGGGTCAGAGGTGGCCGGATGCCTAGCGGCTTTGAGCCGTTCTTGTCGCCTCGCCGCCGAGCGGGAATGCCACTCTCTGAGCTACTCAAAGATCCGACCGCTATAGCTGGACCCCGAAGCTCGAGGCCCTCACCGCTGAAGGCCTTCCTATCCTCGCCTCCGATCTGGTCGCCCGGCACCGTGGGCCGTATTTCTCTACATCGCCGCCACTACCCAAGTCGTCCGCGGCCCTCGTGGTGGAAGCGGCGGAAGAAGGCCGCGAACTTAAGGTACAGCGGCGAGTTTACTTCATTAGCGAGGTCCTTTCCGAGTCAAGACTCGGTACGCGACAGTCTGAAGCTTACTCTCGCGGTGCTCATTGCGAGAGAAAGCTTGTCCACTACTTCGATCAGCACAACATCACCGTGGTGACCACGTCCCCGTTAGGCGAGATCGTCCGCAACCGCGACGCCTCGGGAAGGATAGCCAAGTGGGCACTCGAGCTCAGCGACCACGACATCACATACGTCCCTCGGACGGCGATCAAATCGCAGGCCCTAGCCGACTTCGTCGCTGAGTGGACCGAAACCCAGGCACCACCAGTGATCGAAGACCCCGAGTACTGGACAATGTACTTCGATGGGTCTTACAACAAGAATGGCGCGGTATTGGAGTAAATCATCATCTCCCAGCTTGGGAACAAGCTCGATCGCCATCGGTGCTTTTCGGCGCCACCAACAACGTTGCGAGTCACGAGGCCCTCGTCAGCGGTCTCGAATCGCTTGCTGCGACCTCGGTGCTCGCCGACTCGTCCACGGGACTCCAAGCTTGTCGTCGACCAAGTCATGAAGGCGCGGAGCCCGAGACGCCGTATGGCGCGTCTTGTCGAGAAGTGCGCGGGCTCGAAGTCGCGGTTCAAAGGCTTGAGCTTCACCATAGCTACCGGCGCTTCAATAGCGGCGCCGACTACCGCCAATCGGCCTCCGTGAGCCGGTCCCGCCGGGATCTTCGTCTGCGACCTCCTGCGACCTTCCATCGGCTAGGCCCGGTGGCGAAGCGGTCCCCGACCTACCTAGCACGGTCGCCCGACCGCCGCGATCGAGCGTAGACTGGTCGGGTCGAGCGCGGCGTGCTAGCAACCGAGTCCATCGAGAAAGCCATTCATAGATCGTTTGACGGACGGGTCGCTTCCTCCCGACCAGCCGAGGCCAGCGCCTCGCCCGCGAGTTCGTCTGATCGGTCGGACCTTTACAAAAGAGCCTCTCGGGGTCCTCCAAAAGTGCATTCTCGCCGACCAAGGAAAACAAGCTGGCTGGACGACATACAGTAGAATTTGCGGTCACCACGCTGCGCCCGATCTCACGGTGGGAAAGGCCTTTCGGCAAGGTTTCTATTGGCCGACCGCCGTGTCGACGCAGAGCACATCGCACGCACTGCGAAGGATGCCAATTCTTTGCGAGCGGACTCATCTGCCCGGCTCGAGCCTTGCGGACAATCCCCATCACGTGGCCTTTGCGGTTTGGGGCTCGATCGGTCGGGCCTTTCAAGAAAGCGCCGGGGCTTTACCCATTGCTCGTCGCGGTGGACAAGTTCACCAAGTGGATAGAGGCCAAGCGGTCGTGGCGTCCGCGTCGGCACAAGCGGCCATCTTCTTCCGCGACATAGTCTTTCGATTCGAGTCCCAAACTCCATCATCACCGACAGCGAGCGCAGTTCACGGGAAGGAATTCCTCGAGTTCTGCGATGACTTCAACATCCGTGTCGATTAGGCGCCGTGGCCCATCCGCGGACCAACGGCCGGTCGGCCGCGCAAGCGGCATGATCCTTCAAGGGCTCAAGCGCGGATCTTGATCGGCTCAAGCGCCATGGGGTATTGGGTGGCCGAGCTACCCTTCGTTCTCTGGAGTCTACGGACCACGCCGACCGGGCGGCCGGGTTCACACCGTTCTTCATGGTATACGGTCTTTGAAGCCGTCTTGCCGACAAACACCGAGTATAAGCGCCCAAGACCGCAAGCCGAGGAGGCTCGGGGCTCGCCGCACAACAAGACTCCATCGACCCGGATCGGCGAGGCGCATGGCGTGGCCGTCTGCGATCGGCGGTATCAACAAGCTCTGCGGCGTTATCACGCCCGCCGAGTTTGAGGCGGTCTTCGATCTTGGCGACACGGTCTGCGTCGGGTCGAACCGGCGAGGATAAGCACAAGCCGCCGCCCCACAGGAAGGCCCTTCACCGTCGTCACGATCCTCCGACTGGCACCTTCGGCTCAAGGACGCCGACGGCGCATCCTTCCAAATGCATGGAATATAGAAAAGTTAAGGCGATTCTATCCCTAAACTCTTTTCCTCTTCCTAGCATGCTCTTTACTTTCTTCCAGAGCACACGGTCGCCATGCGACGACTCGAGGCTGCCCTTCGGCGCCCCGTTCAAGCTACTCCCGGTCGGCACCCTCCACCCGAAAGGTCTGCGGCATGAGAAGCCCTTCTTCACCAAACCGAAGCGCCTGCAGGTGTCTTGGCGCGAGCACTCCGCCACGACATCTTCACGGGAGACGGTGGAAGGTGAGAAAGAAAGGTGGGGTTTTCTTTCCTTAGCTCTCTGGTGCTTTTCTTGTTTGAGGCGAGAGCAGAAAAGGCAAGAAAGCGTGACTACAGAAGCACCCAACGGCGTATTTATAGAGGACAAGCGAGCGCCGCCAAGCGAGCACCCGTCAAGCGGCGTCGCGTTCACCTCGCCCATTGCGCCGACTGGTAACTCCGATTTCCAATACCACTCGCTTTTAATCCTGTCATGTCGGTGACAAAGGGCCATAAAGACGCCGCCCGAACAACGTGTCCGTAACCTCTTGGTCTCCGCCTTTAGGCGGAGCAGTTGCTCAGGGGCGCGAAGCCAACTGGGCAGCTGCGGCCCAAGCGACAAAAGCTTTGTGGCTTGCGCCGGCCCAGCCGAGGTGTGGGTTCAAAAGGCCTACCCAACGGATGGGTATAAGGCCGCCAAACAAAACAGAGCAAGGGGCGGTATGAGGTGAGCCACGGTGGGCCCTCGGTTAGGTCGGTGACGACCTAATCACCTCTACTCGCGTCGAGACCATACTTCACACTCTCCGGGAGCTCATCAATGGCGGCGACCGGTCTTGCTCGGGTGGTGGACGACCACGAGTCCATCTGGGATTGAGTAGAGAAAGGTTTTTATGGGTCGCCCCACAGCAGGGCGGGACACCTACTGCGGGACCGTCCGCTCGGAAGGGTCCCCTTGGGTGGGACCTCCCAGACCCACTCGGACTACCCGCTATTAGCTCCACGAGCACGGCGTTCAAACCAGCGAGTGCGCGCGTCGCTCATCCCTCGAGTCCCACACTGCGGATGGGGTATACATGTGGGATAGACGGTGGCCATTCCTCTCGCGACTACCCTGCGCGAGCGAGGACTCGGGAAGGATGCCCCGTCCGGCTATGACGATGCGAGCACTCACGTCCGGCTCTGACGGTAGCGAGCACTCACGTCCGGCTACGACGGTGGCGAGCACTCACGTCCAGCTACGGCGGTGGCGAGCACTCACGTCTAGCTACGACGTTAAGCGAGCACTCGAACACCCGAACCTCACGAGGCATCCGGTCGTCCCTGCCGACCAAGGCACTCGGACACCGAAACTCAGAGGCATCCGGTCGTCCTGCCAGCCAAGGCGATCCGACACCGGAACCTCACGCGAGGCATACGGTCGTCCGCCGACCAAGGCACTCGGGCACCCGAACCTCCGAGAGGCATCCGGTCGTCCTGCCGATCAAGGCACTCGGACACCGAAACTCTCGAGGCATCCGGTCGTCCCGCCGACCAAAGCGATCGGACACCGAACCTCACAGAGGCATCCGGTCGTCCTGCCGACCAAGGCACTCGGACACCCGAACCTCACGAGAGGCATCCGGTCGTCCCTGCCGACCAAGGCAGCATCTAGCTCGACGTTAAGCGAGCACTCGGACACCCGAACCTCACAGAGGCATACGGTCGTCCCTGCCGACCGAGGCAGTCGGCCACCCGAACCTCACAGAGGCATCCGGTCGTCCATCCGGTCGTCCTGCTGACCGAGGCAGTCGGATACCAGAACCTCACAGAGGCATCCGGTCGTCCCTGCCGACCAAGGCACTCGGACACCCGAAACTCTCAGAGGCATCCGGTCGTCCTGCCGACCAAGGCAGTCCGACACCGGAACCTCACAGAGGCATCCGGTCGTCCCGCCGACCAAGGCACTCGGGCACCCGAACCTCTCAGAGGCATCCGGTCGTCCCTGCCGATCAAGGCACTCGGACACCCGAACCTCACAGAGGCATCCGGTCGTCCTGCCGACCAAGGCAGTCGGACACGAGAACCTCACAGAGGCATCCGGTCGTCCGCCGACCAAGGCACTCGGGCACCGAACCTCTCGAGGCATCCGGTCGTCCTCGCCGAGTGGCACTCGGACACCCGAACCTCACGAGGCATCCGGTTGTCCTGCCACCAAGGCACCGTCTAGCTCTGACGTTAAGCGAGCACTCGAACACCCAAACCTCTCGAGGCATCCGGTCGTCCCTGCCAGGCCAAGGCTTTATCTAGCTACGACGTTAAGCGAGCACTCGGACACCGAACCTCACAAAGACATCCGGTCGCCTGCCGACCAAGGCACAAAATCCTAGCGATTAAAATTAAAGCAAACTCATCGCGAAGACATTTTCAAGAAGAAAAGAAAATTTCATTATAGGCCAACAAGCTCGGACTTTACGACTTTACACGTTGCACCACGGCGGGGACTCTACCCACGCCTAGAACCTATCAAACATCCGTGCGGCATCGGTGGCACCGACGGCATCTTTGGTAGGCCCTTGCACGGTCGACGGGATACCGCCGCGCCGCAAGTAACACGCCGATGCCTCCGCTGCCGTTCAGCGACATCGGCGGCGCACCAACTACGATCGGCGCCCTTGCGCCATCGCCTCGAAGGGCCCCCTACCACCTCGAGCCTCGGAGCGGCCTCGGCAATAGCGTCAGCGAAGCGGCATCACGGCTGCGGCTTCTTCCTCCCTAAGCTCGGCCATCGCTGGTCGAACTCAGCCCAAAGCTCGGCGGAGGATCTTCTTCTTCCACCGCGACGTCATCGCCGAAGCTAAAGACTAGAGGGTGTCTCGAAGCCGTTCGAAAGAACAGAAGAAAGAGCTCTCATCTCCTTCAAGCAAGCTACAGCGCACATATATACCCGGACAAAGGGAGGCTAAGCGTCTCCAGAGTAAATGCGGGTGCCGGAAAACGAAGCGTCCTTCACCAGAACCCGAAGCAGTCAAGAAGACGAGCAGGCGGGGCGCGCCAAACTATACTCGGCATGCGCAACGAGGCGAGTAAAGCCTCCGGCGTTCAAATGCCCGGCCAAACTCGGGGCAGCCGTCGGATCCAACGAGGCACACCGACGGAAATCGCTAACCGGATCGGCGGTCCGACCGACCGAGCCCGCCACCACTTTCGTCCAAGTTCAACCCCAGCCGAATCTGCCAGAAATCGCTCGGAGTTGGGGGCTCTGACGAATACTAATAACGGGGTACCCCAACAGCCCGGCGACGAGCGGCCTCAAGCATATCTCCACCAACGGCGCGCCCGCCCGCCACCGACCGAATCGCTGCGAGAACCGCACAAGACATCCGCTCCCGGCCAGGCTAGAAGCGAATCCGGCCAGACGCGCTCCGACCCCCTCTTGGCGGGCGGGATCCCCGACTCGGCCGGACAGCGCTCCCGACCCTCTTGGCGGGCGGGATCTCCGACTCAACCGAACCAGGGTGGCGGACGCCGAGGGCCGCGTGTCGAGTCCTCATCGGCCTCGCCACGTACCCCGAATGGGGTCAATCGGAGTGACTATACAAGGGCCGGTGGCTCCTTCCCAAGAAGATCTGGTGACTGCAGAAGACAAAGCTTCCAACCCCATCAACGATCCGCGTCTGAGACGAACGCATACGCTCCCTTCCGAGGCGGCACCAGCGTCACGCACCGCAACGTCAGCATTCGCAAGGGTCACAGAGGCAAATACGCTATTTCCCGGGGAATACCTAACCTCCCTGACCACCAAGGCTACCAACCTAGCATGGGCAAGGCGGGTGGCGACGATCCACGGGACGAAGGATCGGAGCTCTAACATAGGTCACCTCGCTCTTCCCCAACTCGATGTAACTGCCCCTTCATACGTATAAAAGGAGGCGGGACTAAGCGATTCAAAGGGGACACATAAGAACACGAGGAGACTAAGTCATTTAGGAGCCTCGTCAGTAAAACATAGTGCAAAAGCAATACAATCGCCATCCGAAGCTGGGTAGGGACTTTGGCCAGAACGGTATACATCTTGGACTCACGAGTCTAACCATTCGAGGAGTGGAGCAGCGACCCCTTAGACTTACAAATTTACTTGCCGGCGCTCGAAAACGCCGACAAATGCATTAAACAGAATCTGTGAAATATGCATTAATTTCTGCTTCTATGTCATCGGCAGAAGTTTTCTCTTCATTTGCCATAATAATGGCTGCAGCATCGATGTCTAGGCTATTCTGTGAGGATGAGGCAAGTGGTGTGTCTACATCCATGACATCATTATAACCGATGTTGGCGAAGTGCGCCTCTGCGGGGGCGTTTTCCTTTGCCTTCTTCTTAGCCTGATATGCGTTGATCGCTTCCTTGGATTCTCGACATATCTTCGACCAATGTCCCCAAGTGCCACATTTGAAGCACGTTTGGTTTCGCTTGTCCATACGGCTTGGCGCGTCTTTTCTTTGTCATCCCTCTTCACGGGGCTTTGGGCTTTCCTTTGGCACAGGGCCTCTCCTTTCCACCACCTTGCCCTTCTTTCTTTGAGTGGGCTTTCTCACCTTGTAGTGTTGGCATTGACTTACGTGCGATGCCTCGTCGGTGGTGCGAGACATAGTTCTTGCGTAGAACATCGTCTTGCGATTCCGCAACTTGCATTACATCAATCAGTTTGCTATACTCCTTGTATGCGTCCTAACGATAACTGCGTGCACTCTGGATAGCATTAGGGTGGAAGGTAGAGAGAGTTTTCTCAATCTTCTCTTCATCAGTGATCTTCTTGCCACATAGAGAGAGATTGGTACAAATTATGTGCAAAGGCGAATTGTACTGCTCATCGTCGAAGTCTCGCAAACCTCAGGCGTACCCAATCTTGCTGTGCTTGGGGCAAGATGGTGTACTTGAGCTTTTCGAATCGCTTCTGAAGTGCAGTCCAAAGCTCAAGTGCACCCTCTTCAGCCATGTATTCATTCTTCAGAGTGGCTGAGAGGTGGTGCCTGAGAAAATGCAGTGCTTGATCGTTCTGCTCAACGGTAGGTTTTGCGTCCTGCGAAGACCCTAGACCAATCGCGGAGCGGAGCTTCTTGCCCCTAAGGACGATCTTTACGTCCGATGCCCAAGTGAGATAGTTCTGGCCGTGCGGGGCCAGTTCTTCAAACTCACGATTCACAATGCCAGACATCTGCATGATTTCAAAATTCTAGTTTAGATTACTGCGTGTAATCTGATAGAAAATGGTTGCAAAAAGCATAAAGTGCAGAAAAGTAAATTCATATGCATTGCATTATATAAAATAAAGCAACGGATTCAGAATTCATAAAGAATATTCGAAAAATAGAGAAATAAAGCAAGAAAAATTAAAAACAGAGCCAAATAAATCTTCTTGATTTTTTGGCAATTTTTCAAAATTTTCTGCAATTTTCCTGCAAATTTTTTTTCTTTTTTCTTTCTTTTCTTTTTCTTCTCTGTTTTTTTTCTTTCTTTCTTTCAGCCGAACGGCCGGCTGGACCTTGCCTTTTCGGCCCATGATCTTGCACGGCTAGGGTTTCCCCTACTGCTGCCACTTTCTTTATTGCTTCTTCCCCCGTGCGCTTTCTTCATTCCACTATGTACTGCGTCATTTGCTTGCGCGACGGAGCAGTAAGGGCGGCGGAGCAGCAAGGTTCAGTGGGGTCGAACCGGCGCAACGGCGGGGCTGCGGTGGCTGCGGAGTCTTGTAGCGGCTTAGCGGCGCGCCAGCGCGGCGGCGCGGCGCAAGCGTTAGCGGGCGGTCGGGCGGCGCCGCGGCTCTGGCCGCACACCGAGGTGGCAGAGCGGCCCGACGCGCGCGACGGCGGCAACCGTTCGATGGCGTCGGCGGCGGCCGCGGCCGAGCCGGGCGCCCTGACTTCATGGCGCGGCGCGGTGGACCGGGAGCGATGGCCGGAGTGGCTCTGAGCCGCGGACGTCGCTCACGCGGCGGGGCGCACGGGCTCGAACGGCGGCAGCAGAGGCCGATGGCTGGAAGCCTGGCTGGCGGCGGGTTCGGTGCGAGCCATGCCGCGGCGCGGGCAGCGCGCGTGGGGCCGGGTCGGGGACGCCGTCGCGTGATCCGGCCGAGGCGATGGCGACACGACGGCCGAGCCGAGGTTGCGGCCGGGCGCCGTCTTGTAGTGCCGAGGCCGAGGCCCACGGTGGTGGTGGCGAGGATTCGGCGGCACGGCCTGCGTGCCGGTCTGCGCAGATGTGGCGGCGCGGCGACACGGTCGACAATACGCGACGCATGCCGAGGCCAACGCAAGGCCGAGCCGCGCTTTGCTCGTCTTGGCGTCGGTGGGACGACAGCGCCGCGGCCGAACCCAGCGGCGTGACGGCGCTTCGAGCCGGCGGCCGGTGCTTCTTGCGCTTGCGGGCGGCGGCTACTTTCTTTTTTACGGATGAGCGGTAAAAGCGATTATCAGTAAGCCGAGCGATCGCCGTGTGACTTCGTGCCACGTGGCGAAAAACAGTACAAGATGCGTAGGATAGATGCATGCGAAGAAAACGACAAGCGTTTATATTCAATCTCCAAAATCCTACCTTTCTCACCTTTCAAATCTGTACTCCGGTAGAGCTTTGTGCTGATAACGTGTTAAGGAATCTCGCTATCGAATAGTCCGGGGTTCCCGAACAGATCTGAATTGGAGAACAGAAAGAGAGAGAGACACGTGTTTAGGGAGAGCAACAGCGAAAATTCTTTATTGCTAATGATTTCTGGTACATAGGGGCCCCTCCTCCTTTTATAGTGCTCACCTAGGGTTTCGGCTAAGGGGCCACCGTGGACCTACGTGGGCCACGTGGTTTCCCAACACAACCACCATAAAAGGGCGACTTGAGGTGACAGCATATTACAAAACAGTCCCTGAACCTTTAACATGACAACATACTGCAATACCCTGGACATTGAGATGCATGCATGAGTTGAGGAAGAAACATTGCCAAAAGCAAAATGTTTTCCATTCATTCGACTGCTCGGAAAGAAGGCATAATATTTTTGATCGCATGCATTCAAGCACTAGCTAACTCGCTAGCATTGTTGGACTTCATGTACTTAGTTGTAATGGCGCCGTCTTTGTTGTACCAGTGTTGATCTTTAATTAGTTAACATATATTATGTGATAATTGTATACGAGTATGGGTTACTCGTTGCGTAATGCAGACAACATGGTCACTCGATTGTTGGTACATAATCCATGCTCTTTTCTTGTAGAAAATTGGTCACCGTCCAGCAGCAATTACTAAGTTCCTAGTAGCTTTTTGGTGTTCTTTTGAGTTTGTGTTGGACACAATGCAATGAAGCTGATCAAGGGATGGTGTATCGTCGCATATATCGACCACCTCCAGATGCATGACATCTGTCTACAGTTGCTAGAATAAGACACCAAATATTGAGGCACCAAACGTAAAATACTCATCAATAGTATTTGCTTTAGACATCAGCACAATCTCTAAAATACAGTTTTGATCACTAATTTATATTATAATATATTTATAAAACATAATAAATTTATAATATTAAGAAAGACAAATTAATCTACACATATAATTTTTATATATCTAATTTAAATATTTTAAAATATATTAATAATCAAAATTTCAAAAATTTGACTATACCTACATCCCAAATAACAATTATCTGTGGCCGAAGGGAGTAGTACATTGTGAACCACTTGCAACTTGCAAGTACTCGATCCATGCGACTAACGAATCAATTCTCAAGCTACTGTAGCTGGGAGTTAAATATATTTCCCTGAGAAAAAATTGAGTCCCGAACTAATATATGTAGCTCATGGAAATTGATAAGTTTGTGTGAGCGAAGTGTCAAATCTTGACTCGTGCCATATCCTTGTTGTCTCATTTTTAATGAAATAATCCCCTCTAGTCCCAAATAGTTATCATTTTAGATATAGATGCAGTCAAACTTTCAAAACTTTGACTTTCAATATCTTTTAAACATTTAAATTGGATACATTGAAATCATATGTACAGATTTGTCTCGAAAAATACTTTCATAATATTATAATTTTATTGAGTTTTATAAATATATTATAATAGAAATTAGGGGTAAAATTATGTTTTGGAGAACGTATCGATATCTAAAAGGACAACTTTTTGTGACCGGAGGGAGTAGCTAGGGTCATATGATATGATCTTACATACACGTACAGTGCATACTCTTCTCTAGAGATCAAAAAGGAAAATCTAGGTGATAAAGCCCAGCGTGGTATAGCTAGGATTAGGTGTTAGTGAAACGAGTGGTGCGCGCACTGTAACTTTCCTTTAATTAATTATTAATCAGAAGGATGACTTTAATCAATCCTTGCACTCTCGCTTCCGTAACTTTTTCATGACTGCAAACGTATGTATGTCCAACGGAAGCAGATCGCTTCCGTAACTCTGTCGTGGAGGCATTCTGCATACTAAACGCATCCTTATAGCAAACAACAGGCTGAGAGGTTAGAGTGTGCAGGACAATACTGCACCGAAAACCACTGTAGCATATCAACACTGTTCTGCGTTGCAGTGGAGATCTGTAGCATAGATCCGCCGCTTTTCGGTTGGACAGGCAAGAATCATGCTAAGGCAGAGGTTGCTATAAAAGCTGCACCAAGTTTAATTGGGAGAGTACATTGAAAAACTACAAATAACAGCTAGCTAGACAAATTTTGTAGAATCATATGTACGTAAGCCCAAACGGCCGGCGCGTGGCTGGGTCATTTTGCCAAGGGTATTAGGCAATTCAATTGCGACAAGCAGCTACCCTCTTGATCCAGAGAGAGAAATGCGTTTAGGGATTTAGCTACATGCAGAAAAAAAATGTGGAAAATTAAAGGGGTGAAGATATTTTCGAAACTTAATCACCACACGTTTCCGTAAAGCAGAGAACAAGATGATGAGGCAATGATGCACAGATGTCCCGTCTGTACATGGCAGCGTGCAACAACACGCTTCATGCACGCGATCATGAAAAAGAAGGGATCGGTCGACGCAGGCAGGCATCAAGAAGCGTGGCGAAAACCCTGTGCCGAAGTGTCGTAACGCATCCGGAAAAGATCATCCATTGTTGCACATGGTAGAGCTAGGATACTCGATCGGTTCGCTCCATGGATATCGATCGTCTACCGCGTCCGTCACATTGGCATGCTTTGATTTTGATTAGGCAACTGAAACCGACACTCTCGAAAGGGCACAACATGTAATTCCTACGTACCTCTACCGCACTAATGCGTGATCATTGAGAGACGTTCGTAACAATGCACTGGTGAGAAACACGTGAGAAAGACTCATTGGGAGTCTTCAAAAAAAAAAGGACACATTGGCCAGCGCATCTACTCGTAACTACATTTGCGTCGATCGATCTCTATCAGCTTACACACACACGTTTAGGTTCTACTGGCCACTTTAACAATAGGCACATACGTGTGACGAGTCGTACAGCGGAGGCTTTAAAGTTGCACGCTTGTAGAATTTGTGATGCGACGCATTGACGCACTTAACGTAAGTAAACTCATCACAAGTTAGTATCATATCACATGCACACACCTAGCGAATGAGCTAGACAAGCTCGCCTACCGGGTACACACACGTAGCGTACGCTGCCTTCCCACTGTCCACGTAGGCGCTCCCCCGGGCCCCGCGTGCCAGAATGTAGCGGCTAAATCGCGAAGTAACGGCCGGGATCGAGCTCCCACACGTGTGCACCGGGCCATCGGGGCCCCGCATCTCGCCGCCGTTACTTCGCGATTAAGCTAAAACGCGGACGTACGTGGGGTCCTCCTCACGTCGCACCAACCGGCCACCCAAACAGGAACGCGCCATCTCCATCGGCCTCCACGCGGCCGCCCGCACGAGGCGGTCTAGGCGACCCGCGGTACGTATCTGCCGTCCATTTGCGCCGCTAGTCTGGGCTAATTCCCCCGTCGGTGCAGTGCGGGCTACGTACTTGGTACTTGGTAGCCTAGAATGAAGATTTATCCTAAAAAGCTATGTTTTATGGTGTTTGTGACGGTGAAGATTTACTGCACCTTATGGCTAGTTACCCATGAGTTCGGACAGTCGTTCACGCTGCATGTGAGAAGGATCTATCGGTGTACGAGTGATCATGTGTACAGGGGGTTAGATATACGAATATACACTACTACAGAAAGGCTTATATTAGACGTCTCATCACAGACGGTTTCTCAAAACCGTCTGTGATGATGAACATTACTGACGGTTCTATATTGCAACCGTCAGTGACATTATCACGACCGTACTCTTCAAAAACCGCCAGTGATATACATTAATATCACTGTACTCTTCAAAAACCGCAAGTGATATACATTAATATCACTCTCAGACGGTTTTATCACAGACGGTTCGTTATAATAACCGTCTGTGATAAACCACATCACAGACGGTTTATCCAGACAGAACCATCTGTGATAATATTTTAACTTTCGCGCTCTCACCAAATTTGAACTTCCCGCTCGTCTCGTTTTCGACTTCCTTTAAAATGCCAGCTCGCGGCTCTTCTTCTGCTGTTTTCTTCTCATTTCTCCAGCTCTCCTCTTCTCTTCTCTTCTCCCTTCTCACTTCTTTTTCCTCTCCTCTTCGAATGTTTGGTAAGTATGGTGTTCGAATCGTTCAACTAAAATGTTATAGCTCATCCTCTCCTCTTCCTCTTCCTTTCCCTCTCCTCTTCTCTTTTGCACTCTTGATGCTGCGGCGTTTTTGTTTTCGATCCGTGCATCTTTCGGTAAAACGGCCATAACTTTTGCATACGAGCACCGATCGCGACGTTCTTGTGCTCATTTTAAAGCTAACAAAAAGTTCGATTTGAAAATCCATAAGACTAAGTCAGAGGGCTATATCAGAAGTACACGCGAGGCTCCGAAAAAACGTCGATCTCGAAAAAAACGTCGTTTAGGGCCTCAAAATGGCCTCCGAAGTTTTTTTCGTCGATTTTGCGTTTTCAAGTTCTTCAGAGCAGTGACATGGGATATCTCACATCCAATAGCTTTTATATTATGCGAACTAGCACAGAGCGGTGGAACACGAAATATCATCTATACGTGGCGATATTTTTGTTTCCAAAAGGAACATCACAAAGGTTCATAGTAAAAACCGCTCGTGATAGTTGTTATCATGCACGGTTCTTAGTAAAACCGCTGCGTGATAGTTTAATATCTGAGCGGTTCTTAGTAAAAATCGTCTGTGATGTTTGCATATCACATACGGTTTTAGCTTGAAACCGTCTGTGATATGTTCTATTACAGACGGTTCATAAACCGTCTGTGATATTCCGTAACATCACTGACCCATGGTTATAGGCGGTTCAAAAAACCGTATGTGATGACGGTTTCGAACCGTCTGTGATGACCTTTTCTGTAGTAGTGATATGCACGACGTAGAATCTTTCAGCGCCACGACTAAGACCTTATTTGTTTAGGGTTTTTCTCTAGCTTAAAAGCTAAAAATTAAAAAAATCATAAACCTTCGTATAACTAAAAGTCATAAGTCATAAGAGAGGTACTTTTTTTTTAGCATATTGATAATTGATTTTAGATTAATATCATTGAAGTTATGATAAAATTAACCACCTCTACCACGTGTAAAAATAAACTACTTTTAAACTACTTAAACCAAAAGGCTACTTTAAACTATAAGCTAAAAAAATTAAGCCCTAAACAAATAAGTCCTAAAACCACCGAGAGGAGAAGGAAAGAAGGAAGGAAGAGGAAAACCCCAGGCGGGGCCCACCGCTCGGCTGGACGAGGAGTGTCCGTGCCCGCGCGGGCCTATAAATAGCGTCCGTTTCCTCATCATTCTTCCCTTTTCCACGATTCCTCTCTACAGCCCTCTGGTTTTCTGGAATTACGGTTACGTCGTTTAGGTTATTGTTAGGGAAGGGAAGGTATAATGTTGTCCCTGGAGGAGGCGAGTGGCCTTGACCTGGACGTCATGGCGTCCGGGTTCGGGTTCACGTCGTGGGGGTCTGACACGTGCCCTACTCTTGAGCAGTTGTTGGCGTCGACCTCGTCGGACGACAACGCAGCGTGCAGGACGGCGGAGGATGATGAGGAGGAGCGGCGGCGGCAGCGGCGGAAGATATCGAACCGGCTGTCGGCGCAGCGGTCGCGCGCGCGGAAGCAGCAGCGGCTGGAGGAGCTGCGTGCGGAGGCCGCGCACCTCCGCGCCGAGAACCGGGACCTGGCGGCCCGGCTGAACGCCGTGGCGCGGCACGAGCTCGCCGCGCGCTGCCAGAACGTGCGACTCCGCGCCGAGGCCGCCTCGCTCGCCAGCCGGCTCCTCGCGCTGCAGCGGCTCGCGCAGCTCCTACCGCCACTGCAGCCGAGCGGCGGCCACGGAGTGGGAGGACCCGCCTGTGGACCGGCGGTACCCGCGGAGTTCGCGTCGCTGATGACGTAGGGAGGAGGACGGATTTATGACACGAAACTATATCACAGATGAAGTTTTTGGAACAGACGACGGCGAGAGTGAGCTACTTCGTGCGTACGTACGTTGTGGTGATCGAACTGGGAAGTGGGAAAACACTAGTGCTCCATGCTGCATCCTGCATGCTATTGCTACTACCAAAAAGCTAGGGTCCCTCCCGTGTTGACGTGTACATTGCATAATTAAGTACATGGAGTCTGATGTAAATTACTAGATTCAAAATTACAGCTTTCGCACCGTCAAGTGTCCGGTTAATTCACCGCGTACGTGAAAATTAACTGACAAAACGGCCAAAGTAATATGCAATGTGCTGATGCGGACCGTATGGTGACCGGTGAGTCTTGACGGCGTCACTTACGGTGGCTAGGACATACATCTTTTAACGGAAACAACGTCGTGTCCAGTGTCCTGTACTCCTGTCTGTGTGCGGTTTGGACAAACGGAAAGGTGTACGTTACGTACATCTTCTTTGGCGAGCCAGGTAACGTGAGCCACATATAAGATCGATGTGGGGCCCACTTGAGCAGTTCCATACTTTTGGCTATCAATAACAATCGGTATAAACTGCAGAGATAGATCACTGGCTCATTGCATCCAAAATCAGGCAGCTAGCTAGCCACAACTGCCACGGTCAGTAAAAAATCCATCGGCTAGCTTACGTACCACTGGCTTTTGAAACCCTTATTAACCGCACATCTATACTCTTGTTCCTTTGAGTTCGAGAGCACTGCCCATCTTCTAATAGTCTACTCCTTGTACGTGGAGCTAGTTTGGTCGTCATAGCTTTGTTTTGATTCCATTTAAGCCCTATGCCTGTGTTTGAAATTTGGATGTCAGCCCACTGTCTACAGGGTTGGATGGACACCCACTGCTAGAGCCCAAAGAAAATCCAGCGCGCTGCGGTGGACCGCGTGGCCTTGTTGGCAGCAGAATCGTGCTGCTTCAATTCGGACAGAGCACAAGGACATTCGCGCGTAGCTAAGGGATACGTAGAAGGTTGGGTTGGCCGCCCGCTGGTACGGAAGAGGAAATGGACTGTTTGGCACGGTTAACAATTTCGTTTTCGAACTGAATTTCGAGAATTGCTCGGCACCGGTTTTTCGCAAAAACCGATCGAAATTCGGTAAAAACCGATCGATTTGCGAAAGTCAAACCAATTAAAAAAAAACGAAAACCGGTCGAAAAGCTCGAAAACCGGTCGGTTTTCGTCGAAAACCGACGACACAAGGAAAAATGGTAGAAATGAAAGGAAAAATTGAAAAAAAAATGCAAAAAAATTGAAAAAGTTACACAAAATCCCAATTAATCTATAAAACACCTCAGAGAAATTTAAATAATTTTTTAAATCATTTGTTACTTCTAAAAAATCCAAAACAACAATTAAGGAAAAGGAACAAAGATATTGTCAGATTTTTATAAATATTTAAAAGATTTTTTATATTCTGAAAATTTAATGTAACCATAAATAGTTCCAAAGTATTATGCAATAAAATTTTAAAAAATATTAGACTTCATTTAGTACCTATATAAAATCAAAAATAGAAGAGCATATACAATGATAATATCACTTTTGAATTTTTAAAAATACACATATCTGATCATCTTCGAAAATTTTACATAATCATTGTAAATAAGTTATAACATCACAAAAAAGTTTAAGAAATATTAGACTTCATTTTGTGCCCCTAGAAAATAAAAAGCTGAAGAGCATATATTGTGACAAGATATAACATCGAATTTTTAAAAAATGTACGTATCTGATAATAATCTGAAAATTTTATACAATCATTAGGATGGCCTCAGGACTGCACAAAAAAAAATTCAAATCTTTTTGACACTTTTTGCGAAATTTCTTTAAATTTTTTAAATTTACTATTCATCTGAACGGTTTTCCGAACGGTTTTACTTGCCGAACCGGCTCGGCACGGCCGGTTTTCGCGAAAACCGACCGGTTTTCGTCGGCTTTTTAAACCCTGCTGTTTGGTGATTGGTGGTAGAATAGGATGAGTTGTTCGTATACTATTTGATTTTATTATTTTGATTGAATAAAATAGTTTAATATATATATAGATAATATTTTTAAAATTTGTAACACACCATCTAGAATGAGATGGTTCCACACATGAATGACTTTTTTCTTAACCTATCTCGTACATGTATCATTTGGTACAAGCAACCAAACACACACTTAACTGCTCCTTCCGTTTAAAGTTTGTAATATATATTTTTTAAAATATAGACTAAGGAAATATTGAACAGGACTAAATTATATCTAATTATTATCTCTAAGCATATATTTAATGCATGCACTATAGTATAATTGGATATTTATGAGGGATATAGAGGAAACATCACGATAATTTTATATTATAATGTGATATACACTCTGTATTTTTACACAAAAGAGTACTACCTAGCATGTGTAGTTGATTGGTTGAAGCGGAAGGGTGGGTTTGGCACGGGCGAGAGAGGGCCAAACAGGCTGCTCGGCATGACACAACCCGTTTAGGCCTGGCTAGCAAGCGGATCGTGTCGTACCGGCTCACGTGCTAAGGCCATGACCCAAGTGGTTCCTGGGCTGATGGGTCATGCCATGTCGAGGCCAACTCGTTTGGCGCAAAAAATTCAAAAAAATTAGAAAAATTGGATAAATGTAAAAATTTGAAGAAAAAAAACTAGAATAATTAGAAAAACTCACTGGAATGTAGAAAACTTTTTAAAAATCTATGTAAATTAGGAAAAAGCTAAACAGACTGTACCAAACCGGGGCGATGATCCAAGCACAGCCCGATCTATTGGGACTTGTCGGCACAACCCATTTACATTCAGGCTGTGCCGTACCCACAGTACCAGACGGGCTGGCCCAGTTGGCATGCCCCGTTTTGCCATCTCTGACACGGGCACCGCGCTGTGGAGGCATGTGTATGACACGAGAAGAGATGGGAGCGGGACGCGGAGCCGCGCACGTTGTTTGCACGAACGCGCCAAGGTCCATCCGGGAGATGCCAACCTGCCACAGGATGAAAGGCCTAAAATCGCCATCCTGAGCGGGCGGGTTAGAAAAACTTGGCTGACCGTGGGACGCCTCGAGTACTGTTGCTCCTGCTGGCTAATGCCTTTTTCAGCCATAGCTTGATCATCTAAGGGTATGTTTGTTTTTGCTGTGGATTCCCAAAAATTGATTATATATTGTAGCTGTAGAGAAGTTGATTCTAGATTCTAGATGAGATGGCATTTGGTGGGTAATTACTTCAAACTTTCAATGGTATTCTCATATTTGTATTCCTCAGAATCTATAGGAGCACATATGAAGTGAATTGTAGATTCTAGTGTATATGAGTCGACTGGATTATGAGAATCGATTTCTAGAATTGGACTATTTATTTTTTATTCAGCTTTTGAGGCCAGAATCCACAGCAAAAACAAATGGACCCTAAGCTCGGCGAGGCTAGCTCGGGAAGAGAGACGGCGACTAGTCGATCTGCACTCAACAGAGTACTACAAGTATACGATGAAACATTATTTTGTCCTTTCCATGCATTTAGCCATAGCCAAAACGGATTGGATAGTTTCCGATCCATCCGAACAAATTTTCATATACAGATTTTGACGGTTCAAATAATTGTCGAATAGTATCGGATCGAAAACGAATACATATTTTCCATATAAGAATACGGATTTGATAGCTCACAATCCGTCAAATACAAATACAGATTTGGATTATACAGATATTCAGGCATACGGGCTAGGCCAAGGCTACTGTATTGGCCTAAAAAGTCTCTAAATTTTAAAATACTTTTCTAATTTAATTAATCCACAAATCAAATTTCAAATTTTGAAATTAGCAAACTAGCTCTAAAAATTATGATTTTTTGGGGGCCGTTCCTGACCTAGTCTAGCATTTAATAAGATTATTTTCAAGATATTTGTAGCTTTTAAATTTTCTCAAAAAATTCAAATAATGTTGTATTTAATAGAAAATTAATTTAAATAGTATCCAAAATACAGGAAAAAAAATCAGAAATGCATTATTTGTTTTTTTAAACATAATTCAACAAAGAATACAAATCTTGGGTCATTACATGTTCTTTGTGAATCTTTGGATCAAATAAGCTAGTTATCTTTTTTTTTGTTCATTTTGTACTTACAATTTAAAGGGTTTGATGTTCCGAGAAACATTCATGACAATATTCGATTCGATTCATATTCACTCTGTATTTGTATTCGTATCCGCATCTTAAGAAAAATATGAAAACAAATGTGATAGAGCTATTAGCTATTCGTATTCCATCAGTTTTCACATGGTACAGTCCAGTTTTTAAAAGGGAAAAAACACTATGGTGGAGTCCAGTTACCGGCAAAACGCTAGTTTAGAGGTAGGCAGTACTAGAACCAATACATCAACCAAATGCCCCCATTTTTCTCTCCCTATTAAAGGCCTCTTTGAAACACACGTTCTAAAACACACACACAGGAATAGAAAAAAAAACGCAGGATTGGAATGTGTAGCTTGTTGAATCTTATAAAGAAACAAAACACACGGAAATTGCTAAAAAGAGATGGTTAGATGCCTCACAGAGAAAATAGAGGAATTTTGAGATTAGATGTAGTAGTTGATTAGAGAGAGAAGGGAGAGAAGGCGTATTTTGATTTGGCATAAGGATTAAGATTGCGTTGAAATTGATAAGGGTATGAGAGAAAATGATTTAGATACCCCCAATTAATTATCTTGGAAGATGAAAGATATACTTTGTGTGAGTGGTAATGAATAAATGCATATGGTTGAGAGAGAATAAATAGGGGTATAGAAGGAAAGATCTCATTAAATCTACATGCAAGCTTTATATTTGTGAATAAGACCATTCAAAAAATAAACCTTATAAAAATGAACGGAAGGATAATGAGGTTGGAGCTCATGTTTGGTTTCCTCCAAAATTTGTACGAAAAATCACTATCCTACAAAATTCCTTTGATGTAATCCCATGATCCCAACACCATGTATAGGAATTTTTCCTATAGAATACAATCCTCCATTTATTTCCTTCAAAATTCCTTTGTTCAGGCGTTACATACAACTTAGCTGAACACTCTTGTACCACAAAACACACCGGAGCTGAAGAACTTAAGACGCATCAGGAATTATAACAAAGATACAAGCCTAAGACCTGAAAATGAACGGAATGAATACAACAGTAATACTAGCTAAATGCAACGAGTAACTCAAAATATAAGAAAGAGGTTTTCAGCACACCACCATTCCAACCAAAAACTATTAAAAAGGGAAGCATCACCATTCCAACCAAAAACTATAGAAAAGGGAGGGTGTTCAATTCTTCAATTGTTTGCCGAGAACACGGCAACTTTCAAACGATAAGATCTGCAGTGCCAATTCCATTGCACAACAGAGTACCAGAACAAAGCTGAAACAAACGCTGGAAGCACGCAAAAAGCAGGAATATCATTGCTGGAAAACATCAGAGCAATTCTACATACTGCACAACAGTAACAGAAATAACACAATAAAGAACGTACTTGCAAGCACTAACCATACATCATTTGAGTAGTACTGGGCATCTAACAGACGGCCCAAGGGAATTGCATCTTCAAATAAAGAAAAAACTCTGAAACTTAAGTGTTATCAGCAACGTCCCAGTCTAATATGCACCTTTCTGTAGCAAATTGATATGGTTATCTGGTCTGCTTTAGCTTTATTTTGCTCTGTAAAGTTCATACTTTATACATAATAAACGTAGTGCAAACAATGTTCTTCGAGTTCTTGACCGTCAAATATGGCCACCAAGTAAAATTGCCAGCATTTGCAGAAAAAACAAAAAAGATCTTGTTCCGGTTGATAACTTTGCCACACACAAACATCGAGTAAATGTACAAAGGGGCCTCAGCCAACCTTACTGGATAACGCAAAGTATTTTTCTTCATTTTTCTGACCTTGAGGCAATGCTCAAAAGGAAATGTCAGCTGACTCTAACACAGGATGTCAAAAACCGTTTTGTCATCTGTACCAAGTGAGACTAGGATGCAGGAACTAAGTTGCGATGCACTAGTCTTACCTTTTTTTTTAAAGAAGAATACATTACTCTTATCTTTGGAATTCACATTTGTAGAACAATCATCCACGTCACAACGGAGTACTGAATGTAAGATATGATATATAGTGCTTTAGGTATGAATTCTTAAAAAACTTATGGTGCAAAGAAGGATAGCAAGTTGCCACCCCAACAAGTAACAGCCCCCATAGTACTAGTGTTAACTGTTAAGCTTGCTCGAATCTATCAAACCAAAACTGAGACATTTCACAAACCCAGTGCTGACATGAAGCGGTTAGACATCATAGACAACAAGAGATACAAAAACAAACAATTTGGTGAAGATATCATAGAAAACAAGAGATACAAAATCATACAATTTGGTGGAGCGGCCAGAAAGCCTGATGATATTGATTATATCAGCAATGTTACATTATCAAAAATTGCCTGATGATATCAATGATATCAGCAATGTTAAAATGATATAAATTCCTTAAAACATACAACACGTCTCCATATCAATTAATCCCGCACATACACTTGCCCAAGGGTACAACACATCAACCATTCTCCCACTACAGTTGTGAATAACAATGTCAAACATATGACACAACAAAACCTTGCAACAAAGTAACATCCTTTTCAGCTCTTTTTCCTATTTGAATTTACAGCTTCAGTATAATTTACCTACAATTTTATATAAACAATGTACCAAATAATGCAAGCCAATAATCTCCACTCTCTTGAAATGCGCTCAAGCCGTTACCAAGAGCCTAGATTCATTCAACACATGCAAGCACAGTGTTATGCAGATTGTGGTAATAACCATAGATTTATCACTCATATACCTCATGGCGCACAGTCCGCTATCGACCACTGTGTCCCCACTCTTCCTCGCTCTATCATGCAACTTCCACAGTACAAACTCAAGAAACGACCTCACTGTCTCAAATGTCACCCTCCCAGTAACATCAAGCACAAACTTCCTGTTGCTCGGAACTGCCATCGTGCTCGACACAGTCTCCACCCACCCTTCCCCAGCTCCACTATTTCCATTTCCATTGGCATTGCCGTCCAATTTATCACTGGCATTGGACATAACGTGGTGAGTAGTCTTCACCAAAGTCTTGACCGCCTCATTGCATACTGAAACAAACAATTCCTTGACTTTGGCGTCGTGGCTTGGATTGGTGATTCCCTCGAAGAGCTGGTCGTAGGTATTGATGTGGATTGTCTTGTCAATGAACACCTCCACGGCGGTGCCCACGAAGACTTCAACCCAGTTGCTAATGGCCTTTCGGCCCTTTCCCGTGGCAACCACGTTGATCCACTTCGTCGGCGAGGAGGTCTCCCCGGGAGGCGACGGGGCGGAGTAGAAGGCAATTACGAGATGACGGGCAAAGCTCCCGGCGACGGCCGACGCAAGGCGCTCGCCGGAGCCGGAGAAGAGCTTTTCCACGAGGCGATCAGAGAGGGCCACGTTCTCTCCAGAGCCGGGCCCGGAGGTGGAGCCGACGCCGCGGAGTATCCCGGCGGTGACAGCCTCGGATAGCGCGGAGACGGTGGCGGAGACCTCGGGGGAGGCGGCGAGCTTGGCGAGCTGCGTGGCACCGCGGGGGAGGTCGTCCGAGTCAGAGCGGACGAAGTCAGCAAGTTCGGAGGACACCAGCGCCGCAGCGTCGACGAAGGCCGCGACGGCCGCGGCGAGGCGTGCGAGGCGGCGGCGCCGGGCGGCGACGGCCGGGTGGTGGTAGATCTTGTACGCCCCGACAGCCGCCGCCACGCCGCCCGCGCCGATGAGAAGCCAACGGCGGCGGCGGCGGGAGAAGGCGACGAGGCGATTCATGGTGGTTGCGGTGGTGGTCACCGGAGCTAGGGTTTGGGTGGGGAGGCCACGTGGGACAGTGGTGCGGTGAGCATAGCGTGCAGGGGATGAGGGGACTCGTTTTCTTCTTTTTTAGGTATTTTTTTGCGGAGTCGCAGATAATGGTGTGATGGATAAGGTTCTGTTGTCTGCAAGTTATGCGGTATCAGTAGATTGTCTCGAACTAACGGTCTGGATTTTTCAACTGTGCTTTAAAACAGTGTCTCTTACAGTGTTAAAATTAATACAATATTTTTAAACAGTAATTTTAGAAGATTTGTACCGTTGTTTTTTTAATGTAACGATACATATACACTGTTTAAGTTCAGATACTGTTCAACGGTGATAGCTTCTGTAGGCCCGCGGCGGTCTGTTCCTCGGGTTTGTGCTCAGCACGCAATCCACGCATCATCCGAATCGCCCGGGACCGGACCTCTGCATTTTGTAGTTAGAGTGGCCTTGGCTGGAAACGTGGGCCGGATTTGTCCGTACGATATATCAGTGACTTGGGCCCACAAGGCACTACCAGACGACTGCCAATGGTTAAGCTCAAATGCTAATGTCCCCTAAAATAAGAAGGGAAATTAAAATGCTAATGTGTCCTGTGGGCTGTGGCGAGAAAGGTTCAAAATCCGGACGAAAGTTCGGCTGAGATTTTGGATTTCGGACGGGACAAGATTTTAAATTTCGACTGAATAAAAATTATAAAAAAAATCAAATCGCTACAATAATTTCGATTTTTCAGGAAATTTCAACGAAATCTCGGTAATTTTGACTGGATTTCGACTTTTTTTTAACCGAATTTAGGTCAAACCTCTTAAGAATGTCATCTTCCGTGAAAATTATTGGGAAAACAGAATTTTTAAGATGTTTTATAAAAATAACAGAAGCATTGTCAAATATTTATACAAATGTACAAGCTACTTTGAAAATTTATGTTACCATCTTTGGTAGTCTAGGATCATACAAAAAAATTTCTAAAATAATTGAATTTCATTTGTTATGTTTGAAAAATAAAAAATATAAGGAACGTAAATGAGACAATAACAGTGTCAGAATTTTATAAATTCGCTCGAGTGTGATCATGATCCAAAATTTTTAAGAGAGCTTAATAATTACCTCAGAATTCTTCTCTAAAAGTTTCAAAAAATTCAAACTTTTTTAGTTGCTCAATCAAATCTATAAAAGCAATACATGTACTTAGCTAGGCTTTTATCAGGACAGAGTAGTACTGTTAGAATTTTTGAAAATTCCCCAGGCTTGATCATCATCTGAAAAATTTATGGGAACATGAGTGATGCTTCAGGGCAATTCAAAAAAAAATCTAACGTGGTTTTAACCATTTTTCATTCGGTTGAAATTTATTAGTAAGGCTTTTATCAGGGCAGTAACATGTCAAATTTTTTTAAAATTCCTCAGGCTTAATCATCATTTGAAAAATTTATGCGAGCATTAGTGATGTGTTAGGGTGATCCACAAAATTGTCAAAATTTTCTAATGTGGTTTGAACTATTTTTCACTCAGTTCAAATTTGCGGAGATTTCGACATTTTTTCAGCCGAAATCTCGAAAAATCCCATCCAAAAAATTCCGGATTAAAATTTTCCTTTTTGAATTTCATTGGGATTTTGGTGTCCTCCTAAATATAATCTGAAAACAAAATTTAAAATCTTGTTGGCGAGTCGGTGGTCGTATCCATTTGGAAACATCTTTACGTTAACCATTCTGATTCAATACAAGGAAAAATGAGACAACCAAGAGCCCTCAGTGTTTGCAGCTTTCGGAGGGAGACATCTCGCCAACACCAACGCAAAACAGGTGTGCTACCTTAAGCTTAAAACGAAACAAGCATGAAATCGTATGTACAAGACGAAAAATCCCAAAATTTAAAGGGAACAGAGGATCCAGAGTTCCAGACCACCAAAGACAATGACGCGATGGCACACACTGACACACGAGCAGCAGCAGCCGGCTGCTCAGCCCAACGCCGCCTCCTTCCTGTGGCAGTGAGACCTCCTACCCTCGGCGCCGCCGACGCAGCTCTGGCTCCTCGGGTACAGCGCGCTCGCGCCGAACTCGCACGGCGCGTCCTCGTCGATCCGCGCCATGGACAGCCCCACCATGCTCTGGCTCCTGGCCACGGCCTGCGCCTGTATCTGCAGCTGCTCGGCTCGCCTCTGCGACGCCGCGCGTATGAGCTCGCGGAGGTCGTCCTCGGCCCCCGCGCCGCCACTCCAGTCAGAGCCGCAGCTCTGGCTCCTCGCCAGCGACGCGGGCACGAACACCGGGTAGCCGAACGCCGCGTCGGCCGGGACGTAGCGAGCGCACCCAGTCACGCTCCGCACGTAGAAGTCCCGCGCGCGGCCAAGCACCCGCGCCGGCGCCCTCCACAGCCACCTCAGCTTGCTCCCTCGGCTCATGACAGCGAACCAGTCCCTTGAAAGAAACGCTCGCCAAGTTAACACCAATGGCAGATAATACTGGAGGATTAGGTGCAGAATTTCTCGACAAATATGATGGATTAGATTGGAGTTTTTAGTGTTTCTGGCGTGCTTCTCTTATATCAGTTGGAATCGGGGCCCGCGCGCGGTTTGGTGACGAAGGAGACGTCCGCGCCAGTGTCAGAAGTGGGAAACAACGGGTTTTCACAAAGAAAGCTGTGTGCTGCTGCGCGCGCCCACCGCGGTGTCTCGTGGGTCGTGGCAACGTTGCCCACTTCGGCACTGCCGGCCGGTGGTAGTGTTTAGCGTTGGTGTTTTCCTGGCCTTCTAGATGAAAGTGACTCGAGTGAGTCAAACCCGGAGTGTGACGTGGCGTTGGGTGTAGTGTCCTGTGTGGCTTACTCTTCCGTCGTGTAAGTGACTGTAGCAGCGGAGGTAGAAACTTTTAAAAGTCTAGACAAGCCTAACTACAGTCAGTTGTAACATCGGTTGTTAGCAAGAGCTTATCTGGAAGGAACTTATTGTAAGTTACTGGTGAGCTCAAACAGGCACCCATCTTGCTCGTGAGCTACCTCCGCCTGGCCGTGCTTTTCCTTGTAGAATTTGACACGCCCTTACCTCCTAATTGGAGGTTTGGATTGAGTTATCTATACCCTTTTATAATGCATCTAAGTAAATTTTTCTACGTCTACCCTAAATAATGCACCTCATTAGAGATGGTCTAATGTTCGTGCACTCAACAAAACGTCCCCAGAAACTTGCATTCATCAAAATGAACGTCTCAGATCTTTCCTCAGTTTTACTCACCCACATCCGATGGTCATTATTTAGTGTGTCTAATCATCCCTGTGGCCTACAACAGACCTCCCCTACCTACATATTTGGAAGGAGAGCGAATCAAACAAGAAAATAAATAAGGAGGATCCGTGTGCAAGGAAACCAGATTTGAATTTTTTACTGGCCAAAATTGTACGTACTACATATTTGGAAGGAGGGTGAATCAAAAAAATAAGCAGGAGGATCCGCATGCAAGGAAATAAGACTTGAATTTTTATTGTTTATTTTTTGTCTTAGCATTGTGATTGTATTTGTTTAGAATATGACCATTCTCGAGACTTTTTACGGATCTAGCCCCATAGAGCCTAATTTGCCAGACGGAGAAGCGCTGAATTTTTGTTTTCATTTTTATCTAAGGAACCAAGCATGCGTGAGTCTTTGCTTAATTTTTTCAATTTTTCTAGTGGAACGGTAGCATGAGCATTGTTTAATTTTATCTTTTTTCCTTACGGATCCGGTGATCGTGGCCTGATTTATTTTCCATATTTTTCGAAATCATCCTGTGGTCCACAAGCGGACCTTCCTCATCTCGGCATCAACAAGGAAAATGAAACAAACGTCCGGAATCAAGGAAAAGGAAACAAGCGTCTGAAAAGGAAAGGACCATACATTACGTCTTTGGGAAAAGGAAAGCCGGAGATAGGCGGTCGCGGTAGGAAAACGTGAGGTCTGCAATGGCTCCACGGTCGTCATCGGTGGCTTTGCCGACGTGGCGAGGTTGCTGGTAAGGGACCTCGCGATCACCGTGCCTCGGCAAATTTATAAAAATTTTTTTGAAAATAATTTTATTAAGTACAAAATAATCGAAAGTTTTTTTGAGAATTTTTCTAGAATTTTTTAACCTAATATGTTGTCTTTTCAAAAATCCTTCTATATTTTAAAAAAATGAAGGCAACTCACTGTAGCTTCTTTTAGTGCTGGCCTGGACAGAGAAGCTTCTTCTCTTCCTCCTCCATTAAAGCAAAAAGAAGCTCCAAAGCTCCATCAATCCCGCACCAAATCTCCTCTTTCCATCTATGGTGTTAATTCCCCAAATTTCGTGCTCTATTGTCAAAATTTCCTCCCAATCTGATTTGATCCCAAATTATGGTTTCCATAAATATGCTTGTTTCAGTGCTATAAAAGCCGGCGAGCTCTTCTGCACCCCATCGCATTGCGTAAATCCCCAAGTGCTCCCTCTTGTAAAGATCGCCGGATTTTGGAGGTAACCCAAGCCATCACCGTCATCTTTCCCGGCGAAATTCACCGCAACCGTGACTCCTCTCCCACAGGCGTCGGTGCCGGCGATCTCGCCGCACCAGTGCCGACCCACTGCGACCAGCCGGCCACCCCTGGCCTTCCCTCCCCTTACCCTGGCCAAGCCCAGAGAGCACGCTGTGCTCTCTGTGGAAGCTGCAAAAATAATAATCTAAGATCAGAAAATTCTTTTTTCTTTCTCTTTCTTGATTTAAAATCTTTTGGGAGCCCGTTTTCGCCTATTCGACCTCTATTTAGTTCCGTTTTTCTTTCTAAATTCATTTAAAATTTCTCTTTTATTATTAAATGTTGTATTCATACTTATCTTCTCATTTAATTGGTAAGCGGATGTACTGCCGTCGTAGCGTTAGCACATGCACTATACTAGTAGTTGTATAGAAGCTTCATGTTAATGGAAAGTTAGCAGCTGGTAGAGGACTACATGTAAATGAAAAGTTTGCTATACAGACATAAATTACCGAAGTAGGCGGCGGCCTCATATAAAAGAGGCCTGATGATTTAGTTCCGGCAGGTTTTTTATGACCCGTTTAGCGTTTGGTGGCCATCGGTGCCGGCAAATGCAAAGATACGATGGTAATGGACCTACGCCAATACTTTTTTTTTTAATTTTTTTCTTTGCAATCATGCATGCTGCAGCGTGACGGTGTGCCAACTTAGAATATATATAATCATAAAAGATGTGGTTTTGGTAGGTGAAATTCTGCTGAGAAAAAAGTGCGATTCTTGCTCCGAGTTTTGCGGGTAGAAACGCACCCATCTGCGTCGTCAAGAAAGAAAATTGCAACCGAAGTTAAACTAAAGAACGATCAAGCACGAGAACCCCGGAGCGCGTGCATGATATCATATTTCAGAGAGCATCTGGTGCGAGGTCTCGCTCAGTTTGGCGAGCGCCGTGCGCGGGCTATCGTCTCATGTCGTGCCGGTCGATGACTGCGCAGCGCGAGCTGCTGCGGCTGAAACCGCTTGATCGGGCGGGAGCAACAAAAACGGCGGGCTGAGGAGACGCGCCACCACACGATTCTACAATTCCACGCCGCCGTTTCGCTTCGAGAAGAACCGCCGAGCCGGGGAAACCGACGTGGCAGGGTACTCCAGTTCGAGCCGGCACATGGTAGGCTGCATGCGCAAGTCACCGGCTGACTCGCTGCTCTGCTGTCGATTCGATGACTGACCTGTTTAAGGGTATGTACAATGCTACATATCACCTGTCTGTAATACTATGTTACGTAAGATTATAGTGACATGGAAGAAAGAGAAAGCGGTTGTCTACTATTTAACAGACGGTTTTATAAACAGTTTCTTATTTTATGTATTATTATATAGATAGTCTGTTAATTAAATATAAGATCATTACATACAACTATGATGATCTATTGTATGAGTTATTTTAATAATATTTATAAATGATATATAAATATGTTATAGACCGTAGCCGTCTATGTCTGCGCATAATCTAAGCTTGAAACCGACGTGGAGAGTCGCTTCTTTTTCATGTGCGTGTCAGCGTGTAGGTGCCGAATCTTAAGCGTTCACGCTTTGACTGGTTTTTTTTTCAATGCGTGCGTTGATACATGGTGACCGAGGCAGGCTTGTTTTTCTGTTATGTCCCATCATCCCATGTACTCCAGTTATCCAGTAGGCAGCAGACAAAATGTCACAGGCAACAAGAGGTTTCTGACTTCTTCGAGCATGCTGGAACTTTCTGCAAGGGAAATGTATCTAAACTCCAGAACACAGTTTCCTGTTTAACATTACGATGGGTTTTAAAGCACTATTTTCTCGTATATTTAAACAGCAATTAGTTGAAAGTGTTATGAGATAAGATATTATTAACTATATTTTGATTGGACTCTATCTCTATGTGTGGGCGAATCCGAATCTATCTCTTACTATCTTCTACTATATATTGGACACCCCCTTGTACAAGAGATCAAGCTAATAAAGCGAGAGAACTTTGCCCCCTACTTGTGTGTGCTCCAGTTCTTGATCTTGTGATCGCGTTGACGTGTGGTTGATTGATCGTGAGTGAACGACTACGTTTTACATCACGTAATCAGCACGACGTTCTGCCGAGGCCAGTTGAGATCGTTTACCTACGACAATCTACACGGCATCGAGTTCATCCTGCTACACGCGATTATCCTACCGCAAGCCCTATGTAAATTTAATCTATGCTGGTGGATCGCACCTGAACAGAATATTACATCCTGCAGATCGTCTTTTGCATATCAATCTGCTCAATCTAAACTAGCATGATTTAGAGTTTCTGTTCATCATCACCAAAAGACAAAAAAAGGAATCGGCCACTCCGGTGGCGCATCTGGTTTTCCGCGCCATAGACAGCGCGCCCGAAGCGCGACAGCGACGACGAAAATAGTGGCACCTGTAGTGCCCTCGCCGGCGGCGCCATGCTTGCTTGCCCCGAAGGCAACGCCTGCGCGCAACTAAGCGGCCGCGCTAGATGCATGAGCGGCCAGAGGCGTTGGCTCCTCCGCTCCCGTGCGCCTCGGCTCCTGCGCCTACAGCCGCACCTTGCGATCGGACACCAGAAGCACGGCCGCACGGCCGCGCGGCCTCGCTTCCGAAGAGCCGGTCCGTGCGCGCCCGTTGCTCCGTGCGGCCTCACGACCGAAGAGCCAGTCTATGCACAGCCCGAAGCCCGCGCCGCAGCGGCCTTGCTCGCGTCGCGCCTCGGCGATCTCGCCCACGCCGCACCAGGTGGTCATGCCTTGGTGGCTTCGCCTGAGCACGCGCTCCGTGACTACGCGCGGCCCGAGGGGCAGCGACGCCCAACGCGCCGTGGCTTCCGCCCCTGCAGTAGCAACAAGCCCTCGACCGAGGCACTCGCTCGGCACCTGCCCGGTGACCGACACGGCGATGGCCAGTTCACGCCAACAGAGATGAAGGCATCACCACGTTTGTGTTCGCCGCAGTAAGCACCGCGTCCATGCCCGCAATGGCGCCCTCGGCTTCCATACCGACCGACGAACGCGTGCCCTCGGTGGAGCGGCCCTTCGGCTCCTACGTCGGCAGTTGCGGACCCGCCGGCGTCCATGCCCGAGTGACGGCGGAGAGGCCCCTTCGCCTCTTCAGCTTCCGCACGCACGCGCACCTGCGGAGCGGCCCTTCGGCTCCCGCGCCGCAGTCGCGGACGGTTGAAGCCTTGGCTCCCATGCCGACGACGGATGGAGAAGCCTTGGCTCCCATGCCAGTTGCGCGACCAGCCGCTTCGGCTTCTCCGCTCCTTCGCGCCCCGCCGCACCGCCGGCTGCTCCGCGCCCGTCGGTCGTTCCGCGCTTGATCGTTCCGCCGGTTGCTCCGCGGCCCGAAGCCGTGCCCGCCGGGCCGCTGACTGCCACTGCATCCGTGCGCTGCTCACGCCCGTCGCACCACCGGCCATGCCACCTGCATCGCCGGCAACCCCACGCTGCCACCCCTGCTCGCGTTGCACGAGGCAAGTGGCGCTAGGGTGCGGGAAAACCCTAGCCGTTGCACTACTAAAAGTCGTGGGCATTTTTTGGCCGAGCGATCAAATGGGCCCATAGAAGCCCACTCGGCCCTCTATTCCGAAAATATAGTGATTTTCGAAATTAAAAAGAAATCCACAAAATTGATATTAGAAATTGAATCTCTAAATATATGGGCTTCTAAAAATTTTTATTTAGCACTCGTTGGAAGTTCCATGCTCTAGGTTTATTTTCTAGCTTCATGCCATGTTTAATACATGCTAAAATTTATTTCTGTTATTTAAGTAATTCTGAAAATTGCTTGAAAATGCTAGAAAATTATGTATGACCCATTGATAAGATTCATGTTGCTGTATTAATTTTCTTAGCATAATGGCATGATTAATTCATATTGAAATTTATTCTGTTACATGGTAATTCTTAAAATTGCTGGATAATTAGCAGAAAACCATGCATATTGCTAGGAAAATTCTAAGAAATTTTAGATAATTATCTACTGAGTAGATATAGACCAAGCTTTACTGATTGAAGAGTGAGCATACAATATAATAATTTTACCAGTAGTAAAAGTTATTTTGCATAAATAGAAATATTATATGTTGGACATCGCAAAGAGGAACCTATCAAGCTTGCCCTGAACGACAACAATTACCTTACCCGGGCAATGAATACTAAGATTAACCTGATAGCTTAATCTTTTGGAGCTACTGTTTTCCCAGCCTGAAAGTGGTACCTCGCTCTTCTGAGCCGCGGATGTGCGACTCGCACCTCCTGAGGCACCATCTTTATACGGACCTGAAGGCCAAATAGTTGATGGAAGATGATCAGCTGGTACTTTTGGATTCCCTGAAGAAAAAATATATATCCAGCAAAGATCCGTTATATTGCCAGAAGTACAATGCGAATGGATCCTCCCGCGCTTTCAGGATTCTAAAGGTTGTGGTAGCATATAATTTTTATCATACACAAGCTTGTCATTGATCTAACATTATGTAACCAGAAAGTTACTAATGCTAAAAAGATCGACAAGATACTGTGCACATTCCACCCTAATATGAGGATACTGCCATAGCAGTATCATCGCCAAGTACTAGAAGTACTTCAAGCTTATATGCATTTTACTAGAAGCAGAAAAGCATGATGAACTCCTGGTGAATAATCATCACGTACTTCCTATGGGAGTCTTGCAATGCCCGAAGCACATGCAAATGCTCAGTAGGCTAGCAATAGCCATGGCCGCAGAAAGGGCCAATGAAATAAAAGGGATAAGTGGAAGAATGACAAATCAAATAGGGGAAGAGGCAATTCATAGTGGAAAAGTAAAGGTAAAGGGTCAGGGGCTTCCAGAAGTAATGCTGCAAACCCTGAATAGCCCTGTTTTATATATGGATGCATTGGCTATTGGTAATGCATCTATCACATCTCGAAGCATGTGGTAGACCTTTACATGCCATCCACTAGAAACTAAATAAGACACGGGGAAATAATATTAAGTCATACTTCACCGTTCAACTTGATGTTGATAGGAATGTTGAGAAGTGTGATGATATGATTCTTGAAATTATTGAGCTTGAGGAGTCCCAGGAGGGCACCTACATCTCATATGGAGTCCTGGATTAGTCTCCTAAATATCCTTTCACTTTGCTAAGTCGATGTCACATATTCCTTATAAGTTTCCTTATCAGTTTAGCCCTAGTTCCTGAACGAACATTTGGTCTACACTCCTGTTGAGCGATTATCATTCAAAAAATTGAATAAATTGATATTTCCTAGATATTTGATTAATTGTGCTATATTTGTTCTATATTCTACAATTTATTCCTGATGCAACAATTGTTTGATTGTTAAATCATACTTCCAATATAGAACAAAGTATAATTCGAAGGCGGAGGAGAAAATCTGTCTAGAAGACAGCTGTATCACACTAAGTGAATTGAAAATATTATGACTATCGCCAGAAGCGATACTCTCATAGTTGGCACTAGAAAAATGACATATTATACCCTGAGTCCAGTCGTACTCCTTTAATCGTTTCTGTATGGAGATAGTGAATGAGGATGGTACAGAATACCTACTCATGACTAAGTTTAATGGGTGTAATAAATGTGTGGTTAAAAGCTTCATTTATTCTCCTCCGAAATATACTATGCACATATAAAATCTGAATAATCTAAGAATAAGCTAAAGGAGAGCTTATTCTTAGATCTTCTTACCTAAAAAGTTAGGGAAAATCACTGAATTTCCTGAAGAAAATTCAAGGTGATATCGATAAACCTATTCAGCCCCTATCGGGCTCCTTTTAAGAAATTTTATGGTACTGATGATGCTTCTACTAGATAGTCCTATGTATATCTCTTATCTACTAGGAACCATACTTCTGCCCATATTATTAAGTTAAGAGCCTACTTTTCAGAAGAAAGGATCAAGTCTATTCAAATAGACAATGCTAGCGAGTTTACCTCAAAAGCATTTAATGATTATTGTATGGCTCTGGGAGTTAATGTAGAGCATCTCGTACCTAAAGTCCACACTTAAAATGGCCTTGCAGAGTCATTATATTAAAAGAATAAAAACTTATTGTTTGGTCGCTCTTGCAGAATAGTAGGCTTTCCACCAGTTATTGGGGTCATGCAGTGCTGCATACTGTGGTATTAGTTCAACTCAGACCAACTGCACATCATAAAATTTCCCCGTTGCAGATAGTGCGTGGAAAAGAATTAAGTATTTCCCATCTGCGAAAATTTGGTTGTACTATATACATGCCAATCTCTCCACCACAGCGTACCACCATGGGATCTTACCGGAAGTAGAGGATCTATGTAGGTTATGAATCTTCGTTATGTATTAAAATACCTAGAGCCTATAACAGTGGATCTGTACACGGCTTGGTACGCTGATTGTACTAAGGATATTTTTCAGCATTAGGGGGAGATAAGTACCACATTAGAGAATGCCGGGTCCTTAGATCCACGCACTACAGAGACCGAACTTGAAGTTCGAAGGATAATAAATCTGCAATAAATAAGCTTATAATCTGCCAAATGCCTTCACTGTTCATAAGGGAGTGAAAAGATCTCATATACCTGCAGTATATGCACTTAAAAGAGTGAAAATATCCTAGAAGGATATTGAATCCACTCTTGACCCTCATGATAAGATGAGGGGGATGCCTCCAGGTGCACGAGACTCAATTCCGCGGAGATGTCTGCAGAAGTAGAGAACCAAACAAATGAGAACATTACCTATGATAGTAGAAGAAGCTCAACCTGATGTTGAGAAAATCCCTAAAGTGTGCCATCTTGGAGATGGTAACATCCCTAAAGTGATCCATCCTGAAGATGATAACCCCAGCGCATATTTGCGCGCACAATCTAACGCTGGAAAGTCGAAACACTCAGACTCCATCGTTGTGAGAAATCACGAGGAGTTGGAAGAAATTAATAAAGAGATATCCCTGAAGCGATATAAGAGAATTGTATAAAATAAAGACTACAATTGTTAACATATATTTTTGCCTCTAAAATTGCTAAAAGCTGGATCCAGAACCAAAGTCCATGGCAGAGTGCCAGAAGAGCTCAGACAGGGTCAAATGAAAAGAAGCAACTGAGACAGCGCTCGCTTATTAAAAGGAAAGTTTTGATCCTATTGATCAAACATCTCTTAAAGTAATCCCTGTAGGATCAAATGGGTTTTTTATCCGGAAGAGAAATGAAATACCCAGGTGGTGAGATATAAAGCGAGACTTCTAGCATAAGGGTTCACGCAGAAACCCAACATCGATTACAATAAAATATATTCTCCTGTAAAGAGTGGAATAATGTTACGAAATTTAATATTAATGGCAGCAAGCTTAAACTTATTGATGCAGTTGATGGATGTAGTGATCGCAAATTTATATGAGTCACTGGATACAGATATTTATATAAGATTCCCTGAAGGAATTACAATTCCGAATCCTAATAATCGCAACATGTATAGCGTCAAACTGAAGAGATTGCTATACTGATTAAATCGATTAGGGAGAATGTGGTATAACCGACTTAGTGAGTTCCTCCGCCTCTGCGGATTGCGGAGATTTTGGATAAGTTAAGCCACGTAGGTCGCACCCCCAAACTTAATTAAGGTGGGACACTTACCGGCCGCGAGTTGGTGATTGCGACTTCCGGCTTGAGCGCCTCGTATGAAGTCTTGGCTCGACCCGATTCGTTACGGCGATCGCGCTCGGAGCGAACTTCGGCGGCGTCCCCGAGCCTTGTTTGGCTCGGTCGCGGAGCGTGTTACTGCGTCTGCGCGGTCCCAGCGTGACAGCGGCGGCATCCTTAGCCTCGGTGACCTCGTCGAAGGACTCGATTCGCCACTTCGCCCTCAAGGCCTTGGCTCCTGGCGCTCATCATGAAGGGCCTTTGGCCTCTTCAAATCCTGGCGGATCACCGCGCCTCCGACCGCCTAATGCCCGAGGGCCTCACAGGCTGGCGCGCTCAAGCGCGGTGCATTGCACTCCTCCTTGCGTGCTTGCATTGTCGTCGGGCCCAGCTGCGAGCTCAACACAGCGCCTGGCGAGCCGCAAATGATGATGCAAAAACGTGGACACTCAGTTAGTCGCGGAAGAACTATAAAAAATATTTGCGAGTCGAACTTTTGGTGACTTACAGGCGGTGGTGGACTCCCGACCATCGTATCGGCGCCACTGGTGGAAGACGAGCAAGAGCCGGACCTTCACGGATCGCCTATCTCGGCCGTCGGTCCGGCGCCTTAGAAGAAGGCGGCCGCTCGCTCTCCTCGCGACCCATGGCGCCCGGCTGGGGATTACACGGCGGTGCGCTTCGCCTTCGCCGTTCGGGCGGGGCGTCGCCGTCGAGCACCATGGGCAAGGGTGGCGAGGTCAACCCTTCCGAAACCCCTCGGCGACTGCGCTGAGAGCCTCGATCGGCACCTCCCACAGGGCGGGTCGAGCACCTCCGTCGCCGCTCGCCGCGGTAGGCGCGATCACCGTGGCGCCATTGTCTCATCCTCGGCAAGCGATCACGTCGTCGGTGGGAGTCCCAGCCGGGCGCGGAGAGTTCTTCTTGGCCATGACCTCGGGTGAGGCCCGTCCTCGGCGACCGGCGCCCTCGGACCGGCGCGCGACCTCCGCCAGGCCCGATCGGGGTCACCAAAATCACCGTGCCGTTACTTGCGGGCCGATCGTACACATGCTGTCACCCAAGTATAAGTATTTGCGTTGCAAAGATTCAAGAGTCGCTCAGGCGGCTTTGCCAAAAGAAAAATGCTCCAATAAAAGAATACACTTACAAGGCGGCGGTGCGTGTACGCGCGCCCTCTTCTGACCCCCGCCAGATCAAGTCGGTGAGTCGCTTCGAAGCCACCTCGGTAGAGGCAGCTGCGGCGGCCGTGGCGCAAGATCGCCCCCTTTGAGGATCAGTGCCCACGGGGCCCGTGATGCCGCCCTCGGCGAGGTCGCGCTCAGGCGCCGCCGATCGGCGATTCGGGAAAAAACCCACCATAGGGGTGGCGGAGGCCTCCGCCATTGTCGATGGAGGTTGTCCCCACGGCGGTGGTCTCAGGCACATCCTCGCGTCGCCCTTGTATCGCGTAGCGTTCCTTATGTTTCTTCTCCTCCTTTCCTCCTTAGCTTCTTGCGGGAGAGGTCGAACCTCAGTCTTCGCGAGCGGCGGCGCTGCTGCTTCCTTATCCCGGGAAGCGGCGCGGAAGACATCCCCATGAGCCCCTAAGAGGATGCGGGAATGTCGGTCAAGTGCTAAGGACAAAGAAAGAGAAGGAGAAAGGAATTTCACGGCTTACGGTTGGCGGAAAAGCCGCGAGAATGGCTCGGGTGGCCATCACGGCCGCCGTGGCGCTCCGCCATGCGGCCGCCACGGGCCTCCACCTCGAGCCGCAGCCAACTCGGGTTACGCCATCCTCGCCCGGTCGAGCGGCCCGCGTCACGGAGCGAAGTGCGGCACTGTGCACAAGCGGTTGCCGCGCGCATCCCCATAAAGCGCGCGCAACCACGTCCCGGTGAGCCCGCCTCCTTTGAGCCTGATGCGCTCCACGATCGGGGCGGCATTCTTCTCCCTCTTCGGTGCCCAGTTCACGCTCCTCCACCATGGGTAGCTCGCCCGGTGAAGCGAGCGTCATGCGCCAACGTTTTGAGCGTAGAGCCATTGAACGCCCGACCCTTGTTGGGCGAGGCGGTTTACCTCGGTACTCCGTGCTCCGAGGGCGAAGGTGGAGGCGAGCCACCTAGGCGCCACGCGTCAAGCGGCTGTCTTTCGAGCCTTGCACGGAAAGTGCCTCCCAGCGCCCGGATCGGCTCGATCCCGGGAAGGCCTCGCCGCAGCGTGATGAAGATGGCGATGTGGAGGACCCCATTGGGGTTGAGATGGTGCACCTCCACCTTGTAATGAGGCAGCGACCCCGGACGAGCGGAGTGCGGTGGCGACCAAAGCAGCGCTTGAAAGCGGCGGGCACCACGATCTCGTCGCCCAGCGCCCCGGTGGCGGCCCGGTCGGCACCCTCGGTAGGAAAGATCTGCGGCATGAGAAGCCCTTCTTCACCAAGCGGCGCCTGGCGTTTTGTCTTCTTGCGAACACTCGGCCACGACATCTTCACGAGAGGCGGCGGAAGGTGAGAAAGAAAGGTGGGTTTTCTTTCCTTATCTCTGGTGCTTTTCTTGTTTGAGGCGAGAGGCGAGAGAAGGCAAGAAGGCGTGACCACCGAAAGCACCAGCGGGCATATTTATAGAGGGCCAGCGAGCGCCGACCAGCGAGCACCCGTCAAAGCGGCGTCGCGTCCACCCTCGCTGTTCGCGACTGGTAACTCCAGTTTCAATACCACTCGCTTTTAATCCCGTCATGTCGGGCGACAAGGGCCATAAACGCCGCCCCGAACAAGCGTGTCCGTAACCTCTTGGTCTCCTTTAGGCGGAGCAGTTGCTCGGCGCGAAAGCTTAGCGGGCAGCTGCGGCCCAAGGCAGCAAAAGCTTTGTGGCTTGCACCGAGGCCCCGGTGTGGGTTCAAAAGGCCTACCCGCGGATGGGTATAAAGCTGCCCGACAAAACTTGAGCAAGGCGGTGTGAGAGTGAGCCACGGTGGGCCCTCGGTTAGGTCGGTGTGGCCTAATCACCTCTACTCGCGTCAGAGACCATACTTCACACTCTCAGGGAGCTCATCAATGAGCAACGGCCAGGTGTGCTCACGGGTTTGTGAGACGACCTAGAGTCCATCTGGGATTGAGTAGAAAAGGTTTTTATGGGTGCGCCGCATGGCGAGGCAGGACACCCTACTGCGGGACCGTCCCTCGGAAGGTCCCCCTTGGCGGGACCTCCCGGGACCCACTCGGACTACCGCTATTAGCTCCACGAGCACGGCGTTCAAACCAGCGCGGTAAGCGCGCGCTCATCCCCTCCGGAGTCCACACTGCGGATGGGGTATACATATGGGATAGGCGGTGGCCATTCCTCTCGCGGCTACCCTCGCGAAGCGAGGACTCGAGAAGGATGCCCGCGTCCGGCTCTGACGGTAGCGAGCACTCCGCGTCCGGCTCGGCGGTAGCGAGCACTCACGTCCGGCTCTGACGGTGTGCGAGCACTCACGTCAAGCTACGACGGTAGCGAGCACTCCGCGTCCGGCTACGGCGGTTAGCGAGCACTCACGTCTAGCTACGGCGTTAAGCGAGCACTCGGACACCTCCCGAACCTCACAGAGGCATCCGGTCGTCTGCCGACCAAGCGATCGGACACGAACCTCACAGAACCTCACGAGGCATCGGTCGTCCTGCCGAGCCAAAGCGATCGGACACCGAACCTCACGAGGCATCGGTCGTCCTGCCCGACCAAGGCACCGGACACCGGAACCTCCGAAGGCATCCGGTCGTCCTGCCAAACCAAGCCTTTGTCTAGCTCGGACGTTAAGCGAGCACTCGGACACCGAACCTCGCAGAGGCATCCGGTGCGTCTGACACGAGCCAAAGCGATCGGACATCGAGAACCTCACGGAGGCATCCGGTCGTCTGCCCGGCCAAGGCGATCGGACACCCGAACCTCACGAGAGGCATCGGTCGTCTGCCAGAGACCAAAGCGGTCGGACACCGAACCTCCGCAGGCATCCGGTCGTCCACTGCGGCCAAGGCACTCGGACACGAACCTCGCGAGAGGCATCCGGTCGTCTGCCGACCAAGGCACCATCCCATTCACGGCGTTAAGCGAGCACGGACACCGAACCTCACGAAGGCATCGGTCGTCTGCCCGACCAAGCGTCGGACATCGAGAACCTCACGAGAGGCATCCGGTCGTTAAGCCGACCAAAGCGTCGGACACCGAACTCTCGAGAGGCATCCGGTCGTCCTGCCGACCAAAGCGATCGGACACGAGAACCTCCGCGAGGCATCCGGTCGTCCTGCCCGACCAAGGCAATCGGACACGAACCTCACGAGGCATCCGGTCGTCCTGCAAGACCAAAGCGGTCGGACACCGAACCTCCGCAGAGGCATCGGTGCGTCTGCCAGAGCCAAGAGCATCGGACACCGAACCTCACGAGGCATCCGGTCGTCCGCATCTCCTGTAAAGATGGAATAATGTTACGAAATTTAATATTAATGGCGCAAGCTTAAACTTATTGATGCGGTTGATGGATGTAGTGATCGCAAATTTATATGAGTCACTGGATACAGATATTTATATAAGATTCCCTGAAGGAATTACAATTCCGAATCCTAATAATCGCAACATGTATAGCGTCAAACTGAAGAGATTGCTATACGGATTAAATCAGTTGGGGAGAATGTGGTATAACCGACTTAGTGAGTTCCTCCTGAAGAAGGAAATTGCCCCTATGTGTTCATAGAGAAATCCAGAATGGATTCTATATCATCTCATTTATATGTCGATGATATGAATATCATCGGAACCACAAAAGAGATAGAGGAAGCAAGTGCTTACCTTACGACGGAGTTTTGAGATGAAAAATTTGGGTAAAACTAAATATTGCTTAAGCTTGTAGCTAGAGATTTTCCCAGAAGGAATTTTTGTACACCAGTCTTCTATACCAAGGTATTGAAAAGATTTAATATGGATAAATCGTATCTACTAAAACCCCCATGGTCATAAGATCCCTTGAAGTGGATAAAGACCCTTTTCAGACCAAGGATGGAAAATGAGAAAGTCTTAGGACCTGAAGTTTCATACTTGATGTATCTTACGAATTGCACAAGGCCTGATATTGCATTCGCAACAAATTTGCTAGCAAGGCATAGTGCAGCTCCAACCAGAGGACATTGGGCTGGTATCTAGACTTTAATCAGATACCTCCATGGTATTCAAGATCTTAGATTGTTTTTCCAGAAGAACTAAGATTTAACCATGGTGGGATATATGAATGTTGGCTATCTGTCTGATCCCTACAGTGCCAAATCTAAGACTGATTTTATATTTCTCTATGGTGGTACAACCGTTTATTGGCAGTCTTTTAAGTAGACCTTGGTAGCTACTTCTACCAACCACTCAGAGATTATAGCTTTATATGAAGCCTCACATGAATGTGTTTGGCTGAGATGTGTGATTAATCATATCTAGAAGTCATGTGGTCTTAACACCGTCGATACCCCCAAAATTATCATGAAGATAATGCTGCTTGTGTTACACAAATGCAAATGGATTATGTGAAAAGCAATATCACGAAGCATATTGCTCCTAAGCTTTCCTATTCTCACGAACTCTAGAAGAACGGTGAGGTAAAGATTTTGCAAACTAAGTCATGTGAAAATCTTGCAGATTTATTCATTAAGTCCTTGCCAAAATCTACATTTCAAAGATGTGTCAATGGCATTGGAATGAGACGAGTTAGAGATATGCAAAGTTTAGGAGGAGTAAATCTCTGAACCATGACCCTTTGCATGATCCTGAAGGTCATATTTTAAATCCTGAAGATTATAAGTTGTACTCTTTTTCCATTAGTGAGTTTTCCTAAAGTTTTCTCACATGAAGGTTTTTAATGAGGCAACTAGTGTAACACGGAGTGCGAGTGCAATATAATGTTTTCTCCATCCCTTTTTTTCCCATAGGTTTTTGGGAGGAGTTTTTAACGAGACGTGTGCATTACGCGGTATTCGCCCAGGAGGAGTGTTATGAGATAAGATATTATTAACCGTATTTCGGTTGGACTCTATCTCTATGTGTGGGCGAATCCGGATCTATCTTTTGCTACCTTCTACTATATATTGGGCACCCCCTTATACAAGAGATCAAGCTAATAAAGCGAGAGAACTTTGCCCCCTACTTGTGTGTGCTCCAGTTCTTGATCCTGTGATTGCGTTGACGTGTGGTTGATTAATCGTGGGTGAACGACTACGTTTTATAACAGAAAGTACCTTTTTTAAGGCGTAACAACAAAATCTTATTATAATTAGTCAAAATCCTGCTAACTAACTACTCTGTAATACACACAATTTGACTCAATAAACCACAAAATGTCATCGCTAATCAGCAGTGGCAGGCTAACTTGGGCAAATTTAAGTAGCTGCCAACACTTTAAAGTGAATCAAACCTATAAGAAGGATGTGGCCAATTACATGCTCAAGCACTTTCTAGGTCTAATGTCCATTATTTTCCCCAAAGACTTTATTCTACCGTCAAGTTCTTAGGTCGATGAATGTGCTGTACTTTTGCCCTCCTCACCGAAGACTCGGATCTTACAACGACGTCATGATTGCTAATGATCATGGCAATGAGAAATAGGTTGTCGATGATCTTTATCGATGTGTAGTACTGGTTGCAGTATTGTTCTTTGGAACAAAATTAGAAGAGATTCATTTATAGTAAACTCAGGCCGGTGCTAATCTCCGGTGTAGGTATCATTGTCGTCGAGGCAAATTGGTATGATAAAATCCATCATAGTTAAATAAAATCCGCCTAAGAACTTGCTGAGGAAGGATAAACTAGAATAACATGGATATAAGAAAAAAAAAACGTAGAAGAATACTGAGAAAAATATCACTTCTGGAATCCGCGGGTCTCCGACCCACCATCCCAGGTAAGATTGTGAGAATGGAGTGGTGACACTGGTGAGTGTGGTGACCGGAGACAAGGCTACGGCGGCTAGGGTTCTCCAAAAGTTGTGCCTACGTTGTCACTCGCTCCGTCCCTGCTAATCAGTGAATTTTGATCTCAGGCAGCTAAGATTAATAAAAAGAAAAATGGCACCAACGGCCCCTTGACCTGTGAACACTGCCCACTCTTCCGAAGTCATCTAGCGCTACTAGGCCCATCGACCATCACATCACAGGCTGTTGGGTTCGAAGTTCATGCAAATATGTTCTCACATCAATAAGACCGAGGTTTAAAATTCCAGCAAAGTTTTAAATTTTTTTGACTGGGATGAGATTCTAAATCCTGTTCGAATAAAAAAAATCGATCAAAATTCAAATTGCTACAGTATTTCGAAATTTTAGCGAAGTTTCACCAAAATCTCGGTAATTTTGACCGGATTTCAACTTTTTTTTTACTGAATTTAGGTCAATACCTCTTAAGAATGTCATCTTCCAAGATTTTTTTTGGAAAAACCAAATTTTGAGACGTTTTATAAAAATAATAGAGGCACTGTCAAAATTTTATAAAAATATACAAAATTAATCGTGATTTGAAAAATTTATGGTACTATCTTTAGTAGTCTAGAATCATATAAAAAAATTTACAAAATAATTGAACTTCAATTGTTATGTTTGAAAAATCAAAAGTAGAAGGAACATAAATGAGATAGTAACAGTGTCAGAATTTTATAAATTCGTTCGAGTGTGATCATGATCCAAAATTTTTAGATGACCTTAAAAATTGCCTCATCAACCTTCTCTAAAAGTTTCAAAAATTCTAAACCTTTTTTGGTTTCTCAATCAAATCTATGGAAGTAACACATGTACTCAGCCTGGCTTTTATCAGGACAGCAGCATTGTTAGAATTTTATAAAATTCCTTAGGCTTAATCATTATTTGAAAAGTTTATGGGAACATTAGTGATGCATCAGGATAATGCACAATTTTTTTAAAAAAAATTCTAACGTAGTTTGAATCATTTTTTATTCGTTTGAAATTTATCGAGATTTTCGCAATTTCGGTCGAAATCTCGGAAATCTCGATAAAAAAATCCAGATTTGAATTTCATCCAGATTTTGTTTAAAATTCTAAAATCTCTTTAAAATTTTGAATTTCGACTGCCTATAAGATATAGTCAAAAACGAAATTTGAACCTGGTGCGGCTCCGTTTCAACCGTATCGCCCCGCATGCGATGCGACGCCCCGCCGCCGATGCGAGCGCCGAATCGCCAGAACGACGCCGCCTGCCGGTCGTGCCCGTGGAAACACATTTGTTGCAAAGAAGCATGGCGGCCCGGCCTGGAAAATCTGTAACAATCACCGGCCCATATGCAAGATAATTCCATGCCGTTGCCTTCGCCTCTTGCTCGTGCGCAGCACCAGTGCACAGCCGAAGCCAACGAGCGATGCGTCGTCAGTTGCTCGTCGCTCCCTCCCCGCCAAGCCAACGACGATGCCTTCCCCCACTTGCTATCTGCTCCTAAACTCTTCCAAATCCCACTACCGCCGCCTGTCGTCACCCCGTCCGCCGTCTCTATATCTCCTGCGACGTGCTGGGGAGGAGGGGTAGCGGCGGCGGGAAGTGCGAGGTCAGCCCTGCCAGTGCTGGCAAGGCTAAGAAGTGGAACGGAAATAGTCGGTCTTAACAGTGATTTATCCAACTTTTACTCGATATAGGATGACGAGCGCGTCTCTTCAACATCCTGTACTTAACTCAAGACGGCGAACACATCTCCTCAATGTCTTGATCTCATCTTCGACTTTAGACGGTGAACGCATCTCCTCAACGTCTCGAATTCAACTTTGATGGACTCGACTTAGGACGGCGAACATACCTCTTCAACGTCCCGAACTCAACTCTTTTACTTACACTACATCAAAGTAGTGATGTTTCATCGTCACTTAGAGCTATCGAAGGAGCCCTCGCCGCCGTGCCTCGACGATCGGGCCTCCCACTCGGCCCGTGTCAGGAGTAGGTGCTCTTCATCATCACTGCTGGATCTCCTAATCCGTTCCTCGTGTGACTTCAAGTGACCGATTACTTTCTCGATCGTTATCACCTTGAGGTTGCCGAAGTGCTCGATGGTAGAGATGATTTGTAGAAACCTGCCCGGGACTGCACAAAGGAATTTTCTTACTACATAGCTTTTCTCCATCTTGTCGGCAAGATCTTTGATTTTGTTGATGATTGTCGTCAACCGGATGGCGAAATCGTTGACCGACTCCGTTTCCGTCATGCGCAACCCTTTGAACTCAGCTTTAAGGGTTTGCACCTTTACCTCCTTAACATGATCGGCGCAAGATGCATCGTCTTCAATACCTCTTATGCATCTTTGGCCGTCTCCTTTTCGGTCAGTAGGAAGAGTGTTTCCTCCGGGATGCCTCTATAGACGGCCGTCAAGGCCATCTGATCCTTGCACGCATCGATGTTGTTGTCCACGATCGCTTCCCACCGTCCTTAAGCCCTCATATACACCTTCATTTTGATTGCCTATGCTGCATAATTGCTCTTCGTGGGCATCGGATAATGCAGCGAGACGGTGAAACTCTCCTTTGCCATTGCACATGACGTCGTCTCATCACCGGTGACACTACTTTCCGAAGAGTGCGACGTCATCTCGGACAACGGATCAGAAATCTGGCTCTCGTACCAATTGTTGGGAAATAAAATAAATTCAACAAAAAAACCGCAGCCTTTAAGTCTCAAACTCGCGATCTTCTGAAAGAAGCAAAGCGCACAAACAACCTAAGCTGAAAGCCCTTTGATTTTCTATTGCTTTTTTACTCTTACATCTTATGCTTGTTGAGAGGTGCTTCCATACTTTACTTTTTGACAGTTGCACAAATATTAAAGTATAAATAAAAGGTAAATGTTGATTACTTATCCTTTCGCTTGCTTTAAGATTTATGCAACTTATATTAAAAGAAAAAGTATTGAAGCACTGCTCATGCTTTTTTGCTTGCCTTCATGAATCAAGGTACAAGGCTCTCTTATCTCTACTACTTCTAATTACGACTTGATGGCAGCGGTCCGTTCTCCATATCCTTTCTTTCCTTCTATTCGCTCAGCCTGTCCCCACCCTCCTTTCCTTTTATTCGCTCAGCCTTTCCTTCTCGCTCAGCCTTTCCTTCTGTTCGCTCAGCCCGTCCCCCACCCGATTTGGATTCCCTCTATTTTATGAAAATATTATTGATCACATCTCATTAAAATGAAAGGATTTTATTCATATCTCTTATAAATGAAAGAGTTTCCTCATCATATCCTGCTTGGATGGAATGACATACTCACCATATCCCATGACATGAAAATCCTATTTCATTGTATCTCATTCGGATGGAAATGCAGAGATTAAAAGGCAAGAATTTCATAATCAAATCACGTGCCAATCCCGGAGATCACAAGGCACCGTATAATAGAGGTTGAGCACTTACACGCCTGGCTGCCCTCTCCTCCACTTATAAAAGGCCACCTTCATCTCCATCATAGAGGATATACGAAGAAACGCAGGAAATGACAGAGGAGAGGAAGGCTCATACACACAGGAGAAAGAGAGAAAGAAGCAATACAAAAGATTCAAGGGGGGCGCAAGAAACGATATGGAAGGGAGCCATGACCTCTCTCTCTCTTTTTTAAGACAACTAAAGTCATGATTAAATTATGAGAATAGAAAACAAAGTTTAAAGTTACAAGGTGCAGAAGACTGCACTCGAGACAAAAGGGGAGGAGAAAAAAAGATCAAATTCTTTAAAGTTGCCGTTGTACTATCATGTTGAGGTTTTTTAAAAGTATACTAGCATGAATGATTAACTGATAATTTGAAGCACTCTTAAGTAGCTAACAAGTTAATTCGCTTCATACATGTCTTTCTCATCAACCAACTTGGCTATTGCTTTGAAAAACTTTTCTTAATAAGGTTGTGTTTAAGAATTTTCGTAGCAACGTACGGGCACATAACTAGTATAGCAGATTTTACATCCAAAACACGCACTCGGACACATAAAAACGGCTAGAAGAGGTATAGCTATCAGATTCGGTTTCAACTTTCATACGCGAAACCAAGACGGAGATGGACTACGCAGCAAGATTAACTCTAATAAGGGGAAGGTGAGGTTGAAGGACAATGCGGCGTTGGGTTGCTGAGGAGGGCGACCAAGAGGACGCTGGCGCTACTGTCCAATCTCCCGCTCGCTATCACCGAGATGTTCGCCATTGCCGCCCTCATGGCCTTAGGTGCCTTCTTGAAACCACGTTGTTCTGATATTGCTGGTGCCTCGGAATGAATTGCGATGCCTATGCTTTGATTGCAATTTCAGGCACGGTGATTGATTAAGGAGAGGCTCCGAGATACTACTTCGAGAAGTTCCTCGAGGACAACCCGGTGTTCGGCTTCATCACGTGGATGTGGATCCTCACCCCCGGCTTCGACCACATGTTCTCCTCGCCGGTCTTCCTCGGCCTCCTCGCGCTCCTCGCGGCGTTGCTCATGGCCTGCACCTACACGACCCAAATCCCCATGGTCAAGGTCGCGAGAAGGTATGAGTATGACCGTGCTGTTATGTACGTTATCCTCTTGATAGGAGAAACATTACATCAGGTACCAATGGTTTCCTGCAGATGGTGGTCGTTTATGCATTCAGGAGGAACCATTCGGAAGCAAGAGTTTGCAGACTCTCTCCCCCGCGCATCCATTCAGGATTTGGGGGTCATCTTGATGGGTGCTGGATATGAGGTGATTTTGTTGCCAACTTCAATGTACCTTTTATTTACACATGGACCTTCAATGTATTTGATTAAGCTAATGTATAATTTTTGAGTTTCTGGAAGTCTTGTGGTTACAAATTGTTTTATAAAAATTCCTCCTGATTTTATCGAATTAATTAAGAGCTCTTTTACAGTGGATTAAAATCAATATAAGCCGTCTATTCCTTTGAATCTAATGGTTGAAATCAATTTAGATCTAGTTATACTACCACCTGTAGTATTGGTAGTAAACTTCAGATAGGCGTAAAAGGGTAAAAAATTCCGTCATACTATTTGTCATCTACGATAAACACACGTCATGTGATCCTGATGAATCACGGATGAATGGACAAGAAGCCTCTGAAGATCACCAGGTATTCAGTGAATCCAAAACTATGAACGAATTAGGAAAAGGTCTAAAATACCCCTGATGAATGGATAGAAAAAGTCTAAAATACCCTTGAGGAATGGATGGTTAGATTTAATTTCTACTACCACTACTTAGTACCTATGTTATCCACCGTAAAATTTCTCTTAATTAAAGCTTAAATTGGACTTTCAGAAATTAAAATGATTTAATGTGAATAAATTAAACTTCAATTAAAGTAAAAAAAATATTTTATTCTAGCTTCTCGTGCCCCAAAGAATTTTAGTGAATTTTTTTTAGTCCTTTTGTTATTTTTCACGACTTATTTGGATTTCTGGTATTTTCTAAAAATAAAAACTAATATAAAATATGGGCTTATTTGGATTTCTTTCCGACCCATCTATCCCTCTCTCATCTGCTTGGGCCAAAACCTAGTCTTTCGCGCCAGCCGAGGTCGTCTTCATTCTGTGTCACACGCGCGTGTGCTACTAAACCTACGCCACTCCCTCTCTCGCTGATCGCTGGGGCCCACATGTCACTGCGCACTGTGCTTCGTCCCGAAGGAGTCCGCTGCTTTCATGCCTCCCCTGTCGTGCTGCCATAGGAGACCTCGTGTGCATTGCCTTCGCCAACTATAAAAGCCACGCCCGAGCCTTGGATTCGCACCCCCAAGCCTCATCGCCTTAAAGCCCTAATCCGCTGCCTTGGATCAAGTCTCGAATTGCCGCATTGAAGCCTGAAGTCGCTGCCTCCGCCGTCGCTTTCGTTGAGGAATTTTGCCGCCACCGGTAGGGTTCCAACTCTGTCATCTTCACCATCGAGATCACATCGACGAGAGCTACCCGCCCTCCACTCACCTTTGCTTGAGAGCCATTAGATCTACGACTTCGCCGAAGTCCTAGCGCCGCTGTCGCTCAAACCTCGCCATCGGCCGACAGCGATGAACCTAGGGTTCTGCGTGCTGCCTATTGAGTTTGTTGTCTTCTCTCTCTGTTGTGCTGCTTCATGTCCCTGGAGAGCCTGCCGTCCGCCATTGTCGCTACTTGCCTAAGTGCGCTGTCACTTGCGGCCGCTAGTTGTCCAGTGCGCCATTGCCGGAGCCTAGTCAACAGTGTCGTTAGCTAGCACACCAACTCCAACTCAGTCGTTGCCACAGAGTCAACAACCGCGCTCCTAAACCCTAGATCGATTCGGTTGATCCGATCTGCTATGAGCCGTGTTTCTTATGTGTGGGCCCTATCCGTCGGATCTACTATTCCATGAGCCCGATTCATTGTGGATAGCAAGCCCCATCCATGGACTCAGTCTATAGACCTGTAGCCCACATGTCAAATATTGTTCATTTTCCAAAATTCCGAAAAAAGAGAAAGATTCCTTATAACATTCCATGGTCCCACTTGCTAGCCCCAAATATTCTCTCTCCCCTATCTTTTTCTCTAATTTCTCTCCCGACCAAACTTCTGAGAGCCTTTTCTTCTTCATATAACTTCGATTGGCTTTGTTCTTTCTAAATTCATCTACATTCGAGCTTTACCTTCTAGTACTATTTATTTTCAATTTGGAGTTTGTTTGAGTTGCCTTTTTGATGTTTGCATTTGCGTTTTCTCCCTCGTTAGACTTTGACGTTCCAAACTACTCTGGAGGAGTAGAGGAAAGATCAAGTTCAAGCGTTGATGTTCCAATAACAAGGAAGTAGAAGATCAAGGATAAAGGAGATCGGAGACAAAAGAATAGAAGCATAGCTATAGCAAGGCAAGTTGTGTTTTGATCATGTCGCACCTATGTTTTCCGAAACTACTTTGCTTTATTAAACTTGCCTGCTAATGTTGCACCTATGTTTTTCGAAACTACTTTGCTTTATTAAATTTGCATGCTATGTTCATACAACTTTATAATCTTAGGAGTAGTTAATGTCTACATTGTTTTTTATCCACCTTGACTAGTTGTATGCAATGTACCACCCTTCACCCTAGGTTGGGAAATTACTAGTTGGTCATGATTATAGTACCAATGTGGGTTGGTGTAGAATTGCTGAGCCATGCTTATAGTTTTGTCATCATCTTTTGCAATGAAAACCCTCACACCTGACTAATGCTATATGGAATTGTTTTGCAATTGTAAATGTCATCAATTGCTGATGGCATGTGATTAATGAACTTGGTGGATAAATGATTTCGACTGTGGCAAATGGAGGTACCGGATAATTTATTTGGGTAGCCACCCCGGTTAATTAAGAACTTCACCTTGTGCGACATTGAACTAAGCTACATTGTACAAACCGTATGCTTGGAATGGGATAGCCAGGCCTAGCTTAGTAAGTTACCAATTCTCGATAGTGACACCTCAGGCTGTAGATGTAGTTTGTGCAGTTGCTTATTAGGGTTGTACCTGGGAAAAAGGAGGGTGTAGTCGCTTGCCAGGGCTACATCATGGACGGACACCATCCTCAAATCCAACGTTGGGCCCCAGGTCATGAGTCGGTTATTGGGGTTATGGTTACCGGCTTTATGCCTGATGGGAGGGTCAATGTTGGGTAGGGTTTTGGAAAGGCTTCGTTATGATCAGCAAAGGCCTTGTTGATCATATGGTGTGGGTACATTTGTACACTTCTATAGAGTTAAAACTATTTGAATAGTGTGTCCACGGTCATGGATGCTCGGGAATTTCACAAAAGTGGTAGATTTTCATAAAAACTAAACTGGAAGGAAGTGAATTTGTTAATTGGAAAGACTATGTGAAATTGTTTAATTGCTTATTTATTATATGTTTTCATTTGCGCTTTCAATCTATTTATTGTATTTAAATGTTAGAGTCACTTTATGCAAAAAAAACCCTTTATAAACAATCTTTTGTAAGCCTTGCATGTAGTTATGTATATAGAAATTGTATTATATGCACAGCTTGCTAAGTACTCCATGTACTCATCCTTGCTATACACAGTGCTGCTCAATTGATGCATGTGTCATCGACAAAGCGATGGCCATGGAGGATTGCTACTTTGAGGATCGTGCAGAACTAGGTCGCGCTACCCCAGTTGATTGCCCGGGGGCATATGGATAGGTTTCAATTGAAGTTGTCTTTATATCTTCTGCTACAGCTTATTGAGTTGTTTGCCTTTCATGGCATTAAATGTAAGCTTAGACCATAAGGTCACTACTCTAATAATAAGTGCTATTTGAGTTTTTCTTCGTTATTTGTGTATATGGAATCATATTTCATCTAGATTGCCATCGCGTGGACTAGTGTAGTATACATAGAAGGTTCGAATTTGTGTATTCGGGTCCCGATAGTTGATTTTGTCCAAGTGCTATTATTATCTTATTGACAAGTACAATATGTGTGTTTAATTTGTTGCAGGTATTCACTAAGGGGCCGTCATTGTATGCTTTCAAGGGGCTGGCTGATCGGTTTGCACCTATTGGCGTGCACTTACTATGCTTGTCATCTTGGCAGGTGCCACGCTTAGTGCGACAGGGAGCTTTAAAGGATCGGTGGATGTTCCCCAAGGACTGAATTTCGTCATTGGAGATGTGATGAAGCCCAGTGGTGTTCTTTCTGTCGCGCCGGATGTTTTCAATACCGAAGTCCATGTCAATAAGTTCTACATGGAATACTATGATAGGGGAGAGGTAGTCACTTTGCTCATCGTCTTGCGTGCTTGTGTACTTATGTAAGTTTAAATTGATAGGTAAGCAAAAAAAATGATTTGCCAGGTTTCTCAATTCTATAGCGATCTATCACTTTTCAACCTTGATGGCAAAGAAGTAATGAGGAAGACGATCAAAGTGCGAGTGGTGCTTCAATGCTTTCCCTTTTAATACAAGTTGCACAAATTTTAAAGCAAGTGAAGAGGTAAGTAATCTCCATCTACCTTTCATTCATGCTTTAATATTTGTGCAACTGTAAAAAAGAAAAGCATTGAAGCACCTCTCTCAAAGTGAATGATCCCCTAAGGTATGGAGGGGTCACAATCTACCAAACTGACTGTGGATTTTCAGCACTTCAAGTGAAGAAAAATGGTGAAGGTCCTTTCAATTTGGCCATGGCCCCTTTGAAACTGAATGGTGATAAGAAACTCTTTGGAACATTTTTTGCCACTTGAAGATTCAGAACCTTCTAATGTCAAGGGAATGTAAGTTCAACCTTTTCCCTGTTTTGAACTAAAGTGAACTTGAGCCATTAGCTATGAGCTGTCAACTTCTTTTATTGATGATTTGTAGATCCATGCTTGCTCGAGACCTGCAATCTATTGTGTTGTATGATCAAGAGGGTAATTTTGTAGGGGTTCGTTGGCCAAACTCAAAACTCCCCATTGAAATCAATTTTTTTAGATAATGGAAGAATAACCTTCCGGGCTCTGCACCATGAGATGCACACAGCCAATCGTTTATTACAAAGTTACAACCAAAATTTTGTCATCAAGAGACTCAAAAAGAAAGACTTAATAAGCGACAATCAAATAAAGAAAATAGTTTGAACAAGCCATTAAAAGACTAATCGAGAACTCTCAATCCGCACACAATTTTGTGATAAACCTCCATCCATGGCCGTTGAAGAGTTCCTGGATCACGATATGTAAAGACCTGCATGCCACTAACACCATCTCTCGAGCCTCCTGACGTTGCAGCGCAGACTATGAGCGCAACCAATTGATACACAAATAGATAACTTGCAATAGATTAGACATCTGTTTCTTATGAAAGACAATATCATTTCGACGTAGCCAAATAGCCCAACATAAAGCGACAGCCCCAACTAAACATTGAACCTTTACTAGTCATGTGCCCGTGTGTTGCAACGAAAACTCAATTTGCGACAAAAAATTTATTTGCAAAGAACACTAACTTTAGTTATGTTTCAATAGTAGGAAAAGTTTGTTCCTTCGAAGAGATTTGACTATCGGGTTAAATCTTCTTCCATCTCAACCGTTCATGTTAGATCCAACGAATCAAGTACTCTGAAGGAGAAAGGACGATCGCCACCAACTCTTAATTAGAATTAGTAGAGAGATAGAGAGATATCAATCCTTACCATTGAAGGACGAGAAAGTTATTGCCTTCCCCTTGAAGAAAATCTTCTTGCTTCTTGCACGCAACTTTTCTCTTCTCTTCTCTTCCTGCGTGTGTCTCCACTACCGACTGGCCTATCCTCCTGTAGATAAGAGTGCATGCCCTCTAATAGGGAGTAGATGAAAGCAAAAGGCAGCGTACGCAGGCGGATGGAAGCCAGGTCTCCCCGACATCTTCGTGATTGGCACGTGATTTGGTTGCATAATTCTTTCCTTTTAATCTATGCATTTCCAGATATGATGAGATAGAATTCCTGTATTATGGAATATGGTTAGTATATCCTTCTCTATCCATGCAGGATATGATGATAAAATCCTTCCATTTATAAGATATATGAATAACATCCTTCCATAGTAAGAACATGTAAATAGAGATTTGCTAAAATAATATTTCTATTCAAAGAAGATATGATAAAATTCTTCCATCTAAGATATGATTAAATCAAGTACTCTGAGGGAGAACGGATGATCGCCACCAACTCTTAATTAGAATTAGTATAGAGATATCAATCCTTACCATTGAAGGACGAGAAAATTATTGCCTTCCTCTTGCAGGAAATCTTCTTGCTTCTTGCACGCAGCCTTTCTCTTCTCTTCTCTTCCTGCGTGTGTCTCCACTACCGACCGACCTGTCCTTCTAAAGATGAGAGTGGGTGCTCTCTAATAGGGAGTAGATGAAAGCAGAAGGCAGCGTATGTAGGGGGATGGAAGTCAGATCTCCCCGATATCTTCGTGATTGGCACGTGATTTGGTTGTGTGATTCTTTCTTTTAATCTATGCATTTCCAAATATGATGAGATAGAATTCCCATATTATGGGATATGACGAGTATATCCTTCTATCCATGCAGAACATGATGAGAAAATCCTTTCATTTATAAGATATATGAATAACATCTTTCCATAGTAAGAACATGTTAATAGAGATATGCTAAAATAATATTTCTACTAAAAAAAGATATGATAAAATCCTTCCATCTAAGATATGATTAAATCCTCTTCTATCTCAACCGTTAATGTCAGATTCAACAAATTAGATACTTTAAAGGAGAACGAACCACTGCCACCAACTCCTAATTAGAAGTAGTAGAGACATAGGAAGTTGGTACATAACATTTTTCATACTGGTCAAATTAAGGATGAACATAAACTAACTAGAAAGATTCTTCCACTGGTCATTTTCGATGCCCGAACTCAATGATGAGTTTCAGGTGGGTTAGTTACCTATAACTAAATAACCAGCCGCATCTACTGCCATGTGGTGATGCCACACAAACATGTGACATGCTCAATTCCTAATTTCTAGTAGTTGATATTCTCCATGAGGGGCACATCCGCACATGTGAGCTCTGCAATTGAACAGTTTTGCTCGTTCTTCAGTGTTATCAAAATTTCCGATTCCCTGGTACCCCAAAACATGGTAAGATCTCTCTTGAAATCTCAATATCCGCTGAAAAATGGATATGAACTTGACATTTGAAGACAACAAGATCACGAACAATCATTTAGGACATCAGATTTTTATCTCTCTGAAAATGTAAGGACATGTCGCATTACCAACCCAAAAGTCTTTGAAACATTCTGCAGAAGCCACTGCTTCACTATAGCTATTTAAGTCAAAAAGCTAGCTTTAAACTATAAGTCAAAAAGCCTAAACCTAAATAAATAGGGCCTTACTTTGCCTATCAGCTTCCAACGACCTGCAAACACTGAATTTCAGTGAAATATTGAAATCTCACTCGTCGGATCAATGGCCCCTCGAACTGAAAATTCAATCCCCGTAAAACCAGTGGAATCTTAAACCCTCAACCAAATCACGAACTCCGAGATATCGTTGTTCGGTGGGCGGCGGCGCGCGGATCATGAGCATGTGATCACATTGTCTGACGGGAGTTAGATAATGCCAACCTGACAGTATCTGAGGAAGGCAAACAAAGTAGTTGCTATGCAAGCCTAACTAACTTCTGATCATGACCGGTCAAGTCAAACACATACAAAGGCAGCAGCTCCTACTCCGCATCAATCACAAGAGCTGAGCCTGAGCACCTATAAAAGGAGGCACACACCAAGCTTGTTCTTCCATAGCTGCATTGGCATTGCACCAATATTTGTTCGGTTTTTCCAGTGTTGTGACGGCAAGAATGGCGAACGTGAGCGTTCCGAAGCCAGCGAAGCGACTGTCGCGCAAGAGGAGCTTCAGGCTCGGACTGCCGTTCCTCTGCGGGCAGTCCGACGCGGCGAACCCCGGTGCCCGGCCGTCGTCGTCGTCCTTCGGCAAGAGGTCGTCCAGCACCAGTAGCAGGCAGTGCGAGCTGCACAGGATCTTCCAGCACTTCGACAGGGACAACGACGGGAAGATCTCCGGCGCCGAGCTGCGCGCATTCTTCACTTCCATGGGCGACGACATGCCGATGCCGTCGTCGTCGGGAGACGGCGGCGGCTACCTGCTCGACTTCGCTGGGTTCGTGGCGCTGATGGAGAGGGGGGAGGGCAGCCAAGAAGAGGACCTCAGGAGGGCGTTCGATGTGTTTAGTGCCGTGGAGTCCGCGGGGAGGATCACGGCCAATGGCCTGAAGAGGGTTCTCGCCCAGCTCGGCGACGAGCGGTCCGTCGCCGATTGCGAGGCCATGATACGGGCGTACGACGTCGACGGCGACGGCGGCCTCGACTTCCATGAGTTCCAGAGGATGATGAGCTAGTTATAGTGAGCTTCAGTTTCAGAGCCCTTAGAAAAGGGTTGTTCATAAGTCTGCATCCAGATGCGGCCATGCAGATTTTTACAAGGCAGAAGAGTTTTTTCACGGAACTCTGGCTTGCCTGAAGAAATTTGCTGTCTCATCTTGTGTTGTTTGGTGTGCCACACCAGTGTATCAGTAAATTTACTGTTAATTTTCCCCCCAGTACTTTTCTGTTTAGAAGTGTGATTTTCAGAACTTACCAGCAAAGGCAGGAAAAAGAATGAAATGGATAAGTTTCATTATGTAGACATAATTTTCACTGTGGTGTAGCATTTGAAATGCAAATAGGTTTGGATTTCTTATCAGGACTCTGGAGGTGAACCAGATTAACACCGAACTGACATAATAGGAAGTTGCATGGTAGCTCACCATTTGAAGCATGTAAGGCATATTACACTTGCATTGGGTAACAAGATTCAAACAGAGAGGCCATCTTTCTCTAGGATTTTTGATAAAACATCTTAGCAAAATCTTTACAATTGCATCACAAGTATTGAATTTCTACATGTGACCCGTAATACATTAGTACTAATATTGTGCAATGCTATAACAATCAATACAGTGCAACAAACTAACGTCTCATGATAAGTAGCAGATCAGACAAGATATTATGTATCTAGAATTCAGAGAACTTCACATATATATGAAGCATCACAAGCACAACGCACACATATTCTCAAGCCTCACAAGTCGAGAGTACTAATCCACACCCCCCTTTTTGTTTCACTTCCTGGGGAACAACCTAACCATGAAAGGCATTACCACTCTATTTTCTCAGCGATATTCTACATAAGAAAACACGAAGAATTTCTTGCGCAACCACTCGAGATCTCAACTGATCCGACCCGATTGGAATTGGTTCCCTTGCTGTTAGACGTAAGGCCGTACAAAAGTCCTCCTCCACCACACCTCAAAGGCCTTCTGCAGATTGGGGCAGCTGTCCCCAACCTTCAAGAAGCTCCCGAGCCACGAGAGCAGTATCGTCTGCTGATCCTCCAACGGGAGCGTCAAGATAGTCCGCCCGATCCCTTCCTCCACGACTTTCCGGTCGAATGATCTGCAGCCGTGCTGCAACCAGTTGTAGTCATCCATGAGAGGCTGCAGCCAGACATCCAAGAGAAGTTGTCTTGTGTCCTTTGAAGGGAGCATCTCTCCTTTGCCAATTGCCACAAAGAGCCTTGCTGTGACGCAGCTGACAAGGTGACGCGACTTGGTTGGTAACTTGGAGTGCAGTCCGGCCAGCTCACGTTGGTTAGACCACACGACCGCGAACTCATCAGCAGAGTTCCTGTCAGCTAAAATCTCAGCTAGCCAAAGGAGATTATCTGCTTCTAGTCCAATTTGCCGAAAAACTGGTTCTTTAAGGTCGAGAGATTGCTCGGCAAACTCAGGGTCAGATGCTTGCCGAAACAAGGCCAACAGGGACTCCAGGCAATTCTTGCAAGAGCTGTAGAGAGTCTCAGCACATAAGTCAGCAGAACTACCGGTACAGCTGGTGTTCTCCTTCAGAAGCTTCAGGACCAATGACTTCATCTCGCGGCGCCCTCTATCCTCGCTGCTTTTCAAAACTAATTCTATGATATGCGCAAATGTGTCATTTCGTGGGCTTGTCAGGTCGGAAGCTACCCTCTTCAGTATTGGGCTAACACCATAATTCTCACTCTGAAGATGCCGAACAGATGAGACCACCTTCTCCTCTTCTTCCCCGACCCAAGGGACGGCTTCCAAGTAATATAAGCATGACATGACACATGCTCGGAAACCTAACAATTCTGCGACCTGTAGAGCATAAAAACCTCAATTACACAGGGGACAACAAAACATAAGTAGAAGGAAGGTGCATTTGTACTGAAGTTTCCAGGTTGATTGGTCCTAGTTAAGGTATCACATTGCTGAGGATTGAGGAATGGCCGAGGTCCATGGAGTCATGGGCCTGATTGGTGTGATTGTCTTCCAACCATTTGCTCTATAAAGCACTAACATAATGCATGGCAGCCTGCCTAGCTTGATGTTGTCCCAACCCCCACCAGCTGGTATGTGCCAGGTATATTTATCAGTCGTGGGCTATGCAGTCTTTGTCAACTTGTATTGATTAAGTGGCACATTGTAGTATTATAGGTATAGAAGACAATATCCCTTTGATGTAACAGCATGAAACAGACCTGCAGATAGTACTGGGTACACCTAACAATGGCTTGTTTTGTACATTTAAGGATTAATAGTTTGTTACTGGTGGTAATTGATAATCAAGCTGTTAGAAGGCAAAAAAAATTCCTTAAGTAGATATACCAAGTTAAGATTAACTCTCTTCTTTGGGAAGGGTAAGTTAACGTTAACTTTGATTTCAGTATATTATACATAAGAGAAGCTTCTAGATGTTGAAAAACTGGAATATAGGAAATTTTCTTGTACTAAGGCAGATATTTGTACTAAGTTATACAATAAAGGGAAGAGAGGTGCTTTCATACTTTTCTTTTTTACAGTTGCATAAATATTAAAGCATGAATAAAAGGTAGACGGTGATTACTTACCTTTTTGCTTGCTTCAAGATTTGTGCAACTTGTATTAGGAAGGAAAGCATTGAAGCACTACTCGGAAGGAAAAACTCAGCATTTTTTTTCTGAAAGAAGGGCAAAACTCGGAATTTTACCCCTTTTTTATATAGCTATACTAGCTTAGCGAGCTAAAAATAGGCAAATCAATTTTTGGACAACTGGGAAGAAAAGAACAGATTCAGAATCGAGCTAGAGCAAACCTTCAAGATTCGAAGAACGCGTGGAACAGTTTGCTTGATTAACCTCTGCTTGACATCACTGCAGTACATCAATCCAACAGTCTCAACATAAATCTCCACATCCTCACAATCAGGGACCTCTATACTCGACATTGGAGATTGCCTTGAGAGCTTATCAGCAAAGAAGGTACTATTTTCAGATAGGATGTTCTTGTGAACACTCATCTTTACAGCAACCCCGTCCTTTCCATACAGCACAACCTTCAAGTCACTCATCTCAATCCGACCAAATCCAACAGATATCTTATGTTGCTTCTGTGGCCTCTCATTCACCACCTTAGGAGGATTGGGGGTGGCATTGTCCGCCGACAAGTCATCTGAATTGGTTCTAGACCTTGTCGGAGTCGAATGCGTTCTTCTCTCTGACGAGATAGTTGGCGCCCTCTGAACCGAGGAGGCCTTTGATGCAGGAGGGGATGCACCCCCTTTAGGCTTTGCCAGCTGATTTTGCTTCATTGTCTTCTGGAGCACGGCCTGGGATGGGCAGCACCAGAATCCTTCCGGGGTTACAGCAATGGGGACATTTCTGATCTTTGTCGACCGGGCATCAAGGCTTCCAACCTTAAATTCTGTCATGTTACCTCAGGAAGCTACCAATGATTTCTCTGATGTTAGCTACAAAACCAGCACTTACTCATATACCTGAGCAGTAATGCACAAGAGTTAAATTGATGAATTGAAATTTCAACTATGAAATAGGACATATTATGAATGTTTTGCTCTGTAAGTATGCAAGAGAAGATGACAGTTTACAATATCTTCTCTATAAGCACGGCCACTGAGCACACCTCCTAGAATATTCATAATTTTCACCTACTTCTGTTTTTTTTTTCATTCCACAAAGTAGTACAAACTTCAGACCATCTTTTAAGCCCAGAAATTTGCTGGAGTAACAGTAAATACTCGGCAAATCCATAATCAAACCTATCTTGAAGCAAAACACGAACAACTACACCAAAAAATCCCAATATTTCTAGAGCCTGAATACATGGATGCCCAACCTTCAGCAAATTGGAATGGCCATCATAAATCACCCCACAAAGCCCACCAAATCCGAAATAAAACCACCAAAGCCACCTAAAATCTCCCTAATTAACGAGTCTAAGATGCCAATTTTAGATAAAACATACAAAAAAGAAAAGAATCAAGAAGGTATCACATACCTCGCCAACTCAATCCTCCCCCGGTCTTCAGTTCCGGCACACACAAAGGCCCAATGTTTCAGCAAATTGATCAAACGGGCCAACAGAAATTCTCTAGAAAACACCTACCACGAAGCAAAACCAGAACAAAATCGCCTCAAAAGTACAAGACATCACAGTTAACAGATACTGAGAAAATTACCCAGAGGAACACAAATACCTCCCCCACCACAGCCCAACCGCAGCCGATATTAATGATGAACCACTGCAGCATCTAGCCAGGCATGACAGGAACCTCACATCATTTCTTTCCCCAAAGTTGAAAGTAAAAAAGGGAAGGGCAAATAAGCAAGGAAAAGAAATGGAAGGAAAAGAGAACAAAGCAGCTTCTTTTAGCTTTACCAGACGAGTGGTGTCCTCCCTTTAACCATCTAAGATACCACACCGGTCATCATGGCGGCAGCCAGCCACCCTCTCGGCCTCCTGAGTCCTCTCTCTCCCTTCCTTCTCTGAATTTCTTTTTTCTTTGTTCTTCTCGTCTTGTTTCTTAGCTCTCTTTATCCCACTGTGTGCTCCCTATTCCTTGTTTGTAGTTGTACCGGCTCAAAGCAGCACAGTAGCTAGTGCCTAGTGGGTGGGTAGTGGCTGTGGTGCTCCTTTTGCATCAGGCACCTCACTCTTAAACAATGCCGTAAGGCCCGTAACTTCGCATACGATTACCCGTCTCCATTCCCATTGGTTCTTGTCAGGAGTCTCTTCTTAATGTGCAGTGTAGGGGCCCACAGTCAGTGTAAGATTTTGGCAAGCCTGGTCTGGCGTCTTATCTGATCTGGGGTACAAATTAGACTCCTTTGGCATTGCCAAAATTTAGTAACTAAATTAGTTAAAGTTGTTTTGGCTAAAGATTAGTAAGAAAAACCAAGAGAGAAAACATATTGCCAATGTTTGATAACAAACAAAATACTTACCAAATTTGCTTGACGCTATTAAAATATGGTAAGTCAATCATGGGTAAAGCAAACAAAAAGAGATTGTTTTGTTTTTTACCATCGATCTCGGCATCGCTGTTCCAAGGTTAATTTATCTTGGCATTTGGTTTGCCCCCAAAGGCCTTCTGATCACATGCACGCTTTGATCTGCAGCTACCAGCTTACTATGATGGATCATGCACTTGGTTTTTACTGCATGTTAGTAGTACATCAGTCTTAATTTTTTGCTGTAAACCTGTGATACTGTAAGAGATTCTTGAGATCAAACCTTAAAGCATGTCGGCATGTTGCTTGAAAAGAACTCATCAGAAGGGACACGTCTTTCTTATAATATCATTGCCCTAGGGGTTAGGGCTTGGGATTGTACCTAGTGCAATCTACAAAGTAGGTTAGAACATTTTGAGTAAAGGGTACTCTTCCTGTTTAAGTAGTACACTTAAACTATGATAATTAGGGAGCAGGGTTTGAATCTGTCTTGAGAACTGTGGGAACGTAATCCCAGTACGAAGTAGTACAAGACATTGACAAGGAGAAACTGCAAGAGACACCGAGAAATACAAAAGGCCAATCAAAGTTAGTGCGCAGGTAGGCAGCCAGGCAACAAGTGTACTACTCCAGAGTCCAGAGTCCAGATGGGCATAACCCAAACGCAAATGGTCATATGGCAATGGCAACATTCGCTGGCCCCAGTAAGCGGTAACATTTGCTTCAGAGTTCAGAGCCTTGACATAGCGTACCACGTCACGATTATTATATATATATATATATATATATATATATATATATATATATATATATATATATATATATATATATATATATATAATATTTTTTTCGCATTTATTCGGGGTCTTCTCAAGACGGATCTGCGATTTCACATAAACGAAAGGCCCTTTTCATAAAAAACGGCAAAAATGATCTAAACGTAATTATATTTTTTCTGTCATTTATTTGATAAACGAAAGATCCGTTACGTAAAAAAGCGGCAAAAACGATCTAAACGTAATTACACCTTTTTTTGGCATTTATTCGGGTTCCTCCTCTTCGTTAAAAATGGTTAGAAAGATCTAAACGTAATAGTTTTTTTTTCCTGAGGAGATTTAGCGAATCGGCTCAGCTCTCGGCTCGAGCCGCAAGCCGAGTCGTGGCTCAAGACGCTCCCAGGCCGGGAATCCTTCCAATATTAATAGAGGTATGATTTACGCATGCATAGAATTCAAGGTACTTCGGTTTGGAACTACGTTCAAAATCTTGCTAAGAATGAGGCCGCGTTGGGGGTGACAAGAGCACAATGCACGGTTCGCAGGGTCAAGCTAAGAAAGCAATTGTTGCGTGCCTCCTACCAACGCGTGCGTACGTGTCTGTTTGACCATAATTTTGCACGCCTCTGAAGTTGTGTTCATATCAAGCGTAACATATGCATCCTCATGCAGGTTCCTTTCGCGGTATCGCAAATCGAAATGGGCATGGCTTGTTTGTGAAATGTCAGTGTCGATGCTTCCATTTGCTTAAAGCTCTCTCTCAAGTATTGTATTGCTCTTAGTGTTTTTCCCTTTTTGCTTTCAAAGTATGGTATCAAATAATATAACTTAGATGTTTGAGAATATATTTATATACCTTGTAGGCTATTTAGAATTTTAAGACATCATAATTATTGGAAATGACAACAGAAGCTTGAAAGAAAATATAACTAGAGAAATGTAATTGAAGTTTGTGCTTTGATGGAAGAAAATATTTGAGCATACTAAGTTGTTAGGGGGCTTTTAGAAGTAAAAAATGTAAGCACTATCTATCATGCATAGATCACGTAGCTATATGCCTCTATTTTCCATCCATTAGTTACTCTTTTCCAAAATATATGTATGTATATGTATCTCTATTTTATTGTTCAAAGCAGTACTTTGATTATGTGTGCAGCAAATTATCTTATTAGTTTATATAGTACTAGTATATTGCCTTGTCTTCTGGTTTCATTTTCCCAGTACGTAATATATGGTCTTTTCCTTTTCTAGAACGTTTGTTTTCTTTTCCTTAATTCCAGGATATTTGTTTCCTTTTCCTTGAGATGATCTTTGGAGGTGGGGAGATCATTGTGCGCCACAAGGATGAGTTAGACACATTAAACAATGGCCATCGGAGTGGGTGAGTAAAGCTGAGGAAAGATCTGAGAGGTTAATTTTGATGGAGTCAAGTTTCTGGGGACGTTTCGCTGGGTGCATGAAGGTTGGGCCATCTCTAGTGGGGTGCATTATTTGGGGTGGACGTAGAAAAGAATGCTTAGGTGCATTATAAAGGGGTATTGACGAATACTTATAACAGGGGTACCCCAACGGCCCAAGGTGACCAGCCAGTGGCCTCAAGCATAGCTCAAGCCCAACAGGCCGCTTCCACCACTCACCGATCAAGCACTGCGAAGCCACACGGGACTTCCTTTCCGGCCGACCAAGGGAATGTCTCCGACCGAGCTAAGCTCCCGACCTCCTCGTGAGGCGGCCCCGGCTCGACCAAGCATGGCTCGACCCTCGCAGCGGTCGGAATCCCGACTCCGATCGTGCCAAGACCACCTGCGCTAAGGGCGCGTGTCGAAGCCTCTACCGGACAACCGCCACGTACTTACGAACGGGTCAATCAAAATGACTATACAAGGCGGTGGCTCCTTCCCGGAGGATTTAAATGATCGATCAAGTCATGCTCCCGATCCCATCACCGGTCGCATCTGATGCGAAGACACGCCTCTCCCGAGGCAACACCCACGTCGGTAGCGAGAACGTCAACACCCGTAAGGTTCGCGGAGGGAGTACGCCGTTTCGGAGAAATACCTAACATACGACCGACTAAGCTACCGACCCGGCATGGGCAAGGCGAGCGATGATCGGTCGTGAGCGAAGGACCGAAGCTCCTAGGGTAGGTCGTCTCGTCCTCTCCCAATTCTCGATGTAACTGCGCCCTTCCTTTCGTATAAAAGGAGGCGGGAACTCCCTTAAAAGGAGAGAGAGGAGAGAGCGCCATCAAACCCATCTCACTAAGTCATTGGCACTCTCGCATAAACTTTGTGCGATCATCATCTTCAAGAGAATACAACACCACCACACGAGCGGAGTAGGGATCTTGGCCCGAACCAAGTATACATCTTGGACTTAGAGTCTAACCATTCGAGGAGTGGGCGCGCGACCCCTTAGACTTACAAATTTACTTGCGGTGCTCAAACACCGGCGGTTGGCGCGCCGGTAGGGTCTTCGTGCGTCTTCATCACCATCTCCGGATTCCGCTTGCCTCCACGATGGCATCTTCCACTGTGGCGGCATGGTGCGGCTGGGAAGCGGATCCGCCGGCTCCCTCAACTTTGCCGTCACCTCGGCGGGAGGGCTTACGCTCATCCCGCCGCCACCGAGTTCCGGCGCCCACCGAAGCTCGGGCGCCATCTCCGACGACCGTAAGCTCGGCACAGGCGCCCTGCGAGTCCCAGAGCGAGCCCGAGGAGCGCTCCGCCACGTCTCGGCGAAGCTCCGCTGGCTGGGACAGTGACCGTGTCACCCCTGAGCTCGCGACTTGTGGCTATGGCGGCTACATGCGGCCTCTATCCTCGAGTGTTGGAAGACTCTTCCACCACGACTCCGGCTCCGTCTGAGTACCCCGCCATGGACGGCACTCTCGCGAGTGCAACATGGCGGCACGGCCGATTAATCATAACCCCGCTGTTACGGAGGCCCCATCCGCGCGACCGAGGCGCAGGAGGGGAACACTGCCAGCGATCGTCTTTGAACGCACTCAAGCCCGCCGTCTGCGAACTCAGCGACAACACGAAGAGTTGGATAGGCAAAGTGGTCGAGCTCGACCAACTCGAGCCAACCTGAGCAGGATGAGCCAGCGACTCGTGAGTGCGGCGACAGCGTGGGCCGCGTCGAGCACACCACAAGGCGGGCGGAAGAATCCGGCGACCCTCGGTTCTTCCCCATGCAAGCGAACGTGGCGCGGTGCGATCTTCGCCGAGGCCTTCCGGAGCCGGCCGACTCGAAGGCCAAGGCCACATACCGAACCTCGGGGTGGTAGGCGTGCGGCCGTGCAACACATGCAGGCCTCCGGCTCCTATCGCTCCGGTGCCACCTCTCGCCACCGGGCCCACACCGCCGCTCGGCCGGTGGTCCGTGGCGGCGCCACACCATGAGTGCCCTAGGCCTCGCGCGCCCGGTGCGCGCGGCGCCTCGGGGCGCTTCGACGTTCGCGCCACCCTCGAGGCGCGAAGAAAGGTGGCGGAGGAGGCCGTCCACTCACGTATAGTGGACGGCGGGCGCCACCGCCGCAGCCCAAGCCCCGATGGTCCCGGACCACGGGCTTTACGCGAGGATCCGACGGGATTTCCTGCGATTCGGCGCCACTAACATCGCCAAGTACACTAGGGCCACGAACCCAGGTGTCTGGCTTGAAGACTACCGGCTCGCATGCCGGGCGGGGGGAGCGACGGATGATCTCTTCATCATCCAGTACCTCCCCATCTACCTTGCGGACTCTACCGAGCTTGGCTTGAGTACTTGCCCGCCGAACCATCAGAGGCTGGGCGACTTGAAGACCCTCTTCGTCGGCAACTTCCGAGGCACTTACAAGTGCCCCGACAACTCTGGGACACGAAGGGAACGCAAGCGGCGGCCAGTGAAACCCTCCGAGATTATATCCGCGGTTTTCCGCGATCAGAACGAGCTCCCGACATCTCCGACGCCGATGTCGTGGGAGCATTCATCTACGGTACCTCCTGCAAGGCCCTGGTGCACAAACTAGGCTGTCTCAAGCCCAGGACCACCAAGGAACTCCTCGACATCGCCACTAACCACGCCTCCGGCGAGGAGGCTGTGGGGGCTATCTTCGAAGGAGGAAAGGCCCAGCAAGAGCCCGGCGTCCGAATCGGATCCCCTTCCGACCGCTCCGACAAGCGGAAGCGGCATGGAAAACAGGTCCGCGAGCCCCAGGTGGTCGCCACTGTCGACCGCCCTGCCAAGCAGCGGGCGCGACCGACCGTCGCGCCTGACCACTTCGAGAAATTGATGGACAGCCCGTGCCCGAACCACGGGTTCCCCGTCAAACATAAGTACCGGGACTGCGAAGTCCTGAGGCACTTCCTTTCCGCGCGCCCCACGATGCCACGGGGTAAAGGAAAGAAGCCGACCACGCCCCACGGCCGTGGAGAAAAGCGGACGACGAGTTCCCGAACCCGACGGGCGCCTCATGATCTTTGGCGGACCGGCGGCAGCACGCCGATAAGCGTCGGCTCAAACTCGCCTACCGTGAGGTCCACACCGCTTCTGGCCGTCCTCAATACCTCCGGTGGTCAAATTCCGGTCACCTTTGATCGGTGATCACCGACCCGCCCCGGTAGGGAAGATACCGGCCGGTGGTCGAATTTATCGTAGGGGAAGAAGCGCCTCACCAAGGCGCTCATGGATGGCGGCAGCGGCCTCAACATCCTTTACGTGGAGACGCTCGACGCCATGGGGATTCCTCGTTCGAGTCTCCGACCGAGCAAGGCTCCTTTCCACGGTGTCATCCCTGGCCAACAGGCCCATCCGCTCGGGCAGATCGACCTGCCCGTCACCTTTGGGGAACCAGGGAATTTCCGCACCGAGACCCTCACTTTCGAGGTTGCGGATTTCTCCGGCTCCTATCACGCCATCTTGGGGCGGCCATGCTACGCCAAGTTCATGGCAGTCCCCAGCTACGCCTACCTCAAACTGAAGATGCCCGGGCCACGAGGAGTCATCACCGTGGCATCATCTTTCCAGCTTGCCTACAAGCGCGCCGCAGAAGGTTGTGAAGCTTCGCCTCGGCGATCATCGCGTCTGCCGAGCTCGACAACCTCGAGAGGAAGCCTCGAGTCCGCCCCCGAGTCCAGCAAGTCGGGGGCGGGATCCTTCAAGTCCGCCGAGGACACGAAGAAGGTCGCGGTCGATCCCTGCGATCCGACCAAGACCGTTCGGGTCGGAGCCACGCTCCCCGCCAAATAGGAAAGCGCGCTCGTCGACTTCCTCCGCGCCAACAATGACGTCTTCGCATGGAGGACCTCCGACATGCCAGAATCCCAAGGAAGTCGCCGAGCACTCCTTGAGCATCCGACTGGGCTCAAAGCCGGTCGCCCAGCGCTAACGCGCCGCCGGCGAGAAGAGGTGCGGGATCATAGGAGGAGATCGCCAAGCTTTTGGCTGCGGGGTTTATAAAGAGGTCCGCCACCCGAGTGGTCGGCCAATCTGACTTGTCAAAAGAAAAATGGGCAATGGAGAATGTGTGTTGACTACACAAGTCTCAACAAAGCGTGTCCCAAGGACCCGTTCCCCTTGCCCCGCATCGACCAAGTCGTCGACTCCACTGCGGGGTGCGAGTCTCTTTCCTTTTTGGATGCCTACTCAGGCTACCACCAGATAGCACTGAAGGAGTCCGACCAGCTCGCGACTTCCTTCATCACGCCGTTCGGCTCGTTCTGCTACGTTACAATGCCGTTCGGCCTAAAGAACGCAGGCGCTACATACCAGCGATGTATGCAAACGTGCTTCAACAACCAGATCGGCCGCAACGTTGAGGCCTATGTTGACGACATCGTCGTGAAGACCGAGAATGCGCACGCGACCTTATTGCCGACTGGAAGAAACTTTTGCAATTCCGAGCGGTTCAGTATAAAGCTCAACCCAGAAATCGTCTTGGGGTCCCCAAGGAAGCCGCTCGGCTTCATCATCTCGGCGAGAATCGAGGCCAATCGGAGAAGATCTCGGCGATCGCAAGAATGGGCCCGATTCCTAATCTCAAAGGGGTCCAGAGGCTAGCAGGGTGCCTTGCCGCCTTGAGCCGTTTCGTGTCTCGCCTCGGCAAGCGCGGAATGCCGCTCTATAGGCTGCTCAAGAAATCCGACCGCTTCAGCTGGACCCAGGAGGCTCAGGAAGCCCTCACCCGCCTGAAGGCCTTCCTATCCTCACCTCCAATCTCGGTCGCCCGGCAAGAGGCGAATTGCCGCTCTCTACATCGCCGCCATTGCTCAAGTCGTCGGTGCGACCCTTGTGGTGGAACAGCGGAGGAAGGCCGTGAACTCAAGGTACAACGACCAATCTACTTCATCGCCGAGGTTCTTCCGAGTCCAAGGCTCGGTACCACAGTGCGAAGAGGCTCTCCACGCGTGCTCACCGCCAAGAGAAAGCTTCGTCCATTACGCCCGACCAAAGACGCCATCATCGTGGTGACCGCATCCCGCTCGGCGAGATCGTGCGCAGCCGCGACGCCTCGGAGGATAGCCAAGTGGGCGCTCGAGCTCGTGGTTATGGCATAACGTATGTCCCTCGGACGATCAATCGCGTCGAGCCCTTCATCGCCGAGTGGACCGAAGCCCAGCGCCACCGGTGATCGAGGACCCGTCTTGGACAATGTACTTTGATGGATCCTACACCAGAACGGCGCGAGCGCAGGAGTAAATCATCATTTCCCACTCGGGAACAAACTCAATACGCCATCAGTTGCTCTTGACGCGACCAACAACATAGCCGAGTACGAGGCTCGTCAACGGTCTCGGATCGCTGCCGACCTCGGCGCTCGCCGACTCTGCGTCGCGAGGACTCCAAGCTTGTCATCGACCAGTCATGAAGGCTTGAGCCGCGAGACTCCCGTATGGTGCATCTTGTCGGAAGTGCGCAAGCTCGAGGAGCGGTTTAAAGGTTTGAGCTCCACCACGGCTACAGAGCGCAACAGCGGTGAGGCCGATTGCCTAGCCAATCTTGCCTCAAAGCAAATGGTCGACCCCACAGGATCTTCGTCTGCGACCTCCGCAACCTTCCATCCAGTTGGACTCGGTGGTCGGCGGTCTCCGATTCACCTAGACGGTCACCCCGGCCGTCGCGGTCGGCGCAGAACTTGATCGGATCAAACCGCAGCGTCCGGCAATTGAATCCGACCGGAGAAGCTCTTCATCAATCGTTTGACGGATGGGTCGCTCCCCGACCGACCGAGGCGGCGCCTCGCTCGGCGGCAAAATCTTTCGTCTGATCGGCCTGGACCTTTACAAAGGAGTCCCTCCGGTCCTCGAGGCGCATTCGCCGACTAAGGGAAGCAGCTGCTACTCGATATCCATGGCGGGGTCTGCGGCCACCATGCTGCACCCCGATCCCTCGTTGGAAAGGCCTTTCGACAAGGTTTTTATTGGCCGACCGCCGTGTCCGACGCCGAAGCGATCGTGCGCACTGCGAAGGTGCCAATTCTTTGCCCGGCAGACACATCTGCGCCACTCAAGCCTTGCGAGACGATCCCCATCACTTGGCGTTTGCGGTTTGGGGACTTGATTTGGTCGGGCCCTTCAAGAGAGCGCCTGTGGGCTTTACTCATCTCCTAGTCGCGGTGGATAAATTCACCAAGTGGATAGAGGTCAAGCGATCGTGAACGTCCGCGTCGGTACAAGCGACCATCTTCTTCGCGACATCATTTTTCGGTTCGAGTCCCCAACTCTATCATCACCGACAGCGAACGCAGTTCACGGAAAGGAGTTCCTCGAGTTCTGCGGCGACTTCAATATCCGTGTCGATTGGGCGCGCGTGGCCCATCCGCGGACTAACGGCCGGTCGAGCGTGCAAGCGGCATGATCCTTCAAGGACTCAAGCCACGGATCTTGATCGGCTCAAGCACCAGCGGGCGGTGGGTGGCCGAGCGCCCTCCGTCCTATGGAGCTGCGGACCACGCCCACCCGAGCGGCCGGGTTTACACCGTTCTTCATGGTGTTGGTGGCTTGGCCGTCTTACCAACAGACCTCGAGTATAGCGCCCCAAGACTACAAGCCTTCGATGAGGCTCGGGGGCTCGCCTCGCAACAAGACGCCATCGACCAGCTCGACGAGGCACATGATGTGGCCATCCTGCGATCAGCCAAATATCAATAAGCTCTGCGACGCTACCACAGCTGCCAGGTTCGAGGGCGATCCTTTAACGCTGGCGACCTGGTCCTTCGGCGGGTCCAAACCAGCAAAGACAAGCACAAGCTATCGCCGCCCTGGGAGGCCCCTTCACCGTTGTAGAGGTTCTCCGACCGGCACCTTCGACTCAAGGGCGCGACGGTCGCATCCTTCCGAACGCTTGGAACATAGAAAAGTTAAGGCGATTCTATCCTAAACTCTTTTTCCTGGCGTATTCTTTACCTTTATCTTTCGAGCACACGGTCGCCTGCGGCGCTCGGCTGCTGCCTGGCGCCCCGTTCGAGCCGCCTCTAGTCGACGTTTATGCGGGTCGGTGACCTGACTAACCATAAGGTCAATCCCGAGCGGTAACCCTCTCGACCCAAGCAATACGGCCTACGCCCCAGCGGCTATGGTTGCTAAGTAGCGCTTCGCGGAAGAAGGAAGTGCCCGAGTAGAATGACCTTTTAGTCAGTCGGGAAAACTCCTCCCCCGCGCAAACTCGGCTAGCTCGCGGTCTCATGCGGGTCGGTGACCTGACTAACCATAAGGTCAATCGGCGGTAACCCTCTTGACCCAAGCGTTACGGCCTCGCCCGGTGACTATGGTTGCTAAGTAGCGCCGCGGAAAAAGGAAGTGCCGAGTGGAGTGACCTTTTAGTCGATTGGGAACACTCCTCCCCGTGCGGACTCGGCTAGCTCACGCGCATGCGGTCGGTGACCGGACCGTCACGAGGTCCTCCCAAGCGGTAATCCTCTCGACCCAAGTACTATGGCCTCGCCCGGCTATGGTTACGATACTTTGCGGAAGAAGGAAATGCCCAAGTGGAGCGATCTTTTGTCGGTCAGGAACACTCCGATCCCTCACAAGTGCGCATAACTGCTGAGTAACCAAGATTCCTATCCTCTTAGCTCCTCTCGAGGCAACCCGACCTACGCATAAGTGACCTTTTTTGTCCTTAGAGCTATGGCGGTCAAGCGTTCGCCAAAAAACACGAAGGGGCAAGGCGTCATTGGAACTTGTTAAACTTAAAAATTGCTTGTGAGCATGATAGTCTTTACAAATTAAAAGGTTAAATCTAACTATTTCGTCCTTCCTCGAGGCGACTGCGGCGAGCGTGGTGGCGACCTCCGAGCATGCGGCTCTACCAGAGCTCGAACACGCCGATCTCTCCGTCGGTCCGGTTCGGCGGCGCCATCGCCACCACCGCAAGGTCAATACCATCGTAGTGCGAGATGGTGTTGACCAGCGCGGAGGAAGCTCCGAGCGCCACGCCGGCGATCACCGCCTTCTCGATGCGCTCTGGGACTCGGGCTAGCAAGGCGCTAGGCGTTGAACTGCTGCGGCTCCAGGACCGAGCGCGAGCGTCTGGCCGGCCCGCAAAGGGCCTCGGCTCGCGGCGGCTCGGCCCGTCGTTTTCGGTAACCTCCGGCGCGCCCGAGCCACATCCGCGCGTGACCGCCGTCCACGGGCTGCTGGCGTCCTTCCGCTCCTCAACCGCAAGGCCCAAGTTCTTCTGCGTCTGCAGATGGCAACGGCGCCAGATGATCATGACTTACGAAAAGTCCCCGCAGAATTAAATAAGAAGCTGAGACCCTTACCGGCCGCGGAGTTCGCCAGGTTGCCGACCTCTTGCCTGACCGCCTCGTAGGAGGTCTTCAAGGAGGACAGATCCTTCCGAGCGGCCTCCCGCTCGGAGAGGACTCGGTCGGCGTCCTTCCGAGCCTGGTCTCGCTCGGTTCGCAGACGGTTTGCCTGCGCTTGCGCGGCCCCCTGGGCGGTGGTGGTGGCGTCCCTAGCAACGGTGGCCTCTGCCAAGGAGGACTCGAGCTCCGCCGTCTTCATCCTCAGGGACTGGGCCCCCAGGCGCTCATCGAAGAGAGCCTTAGCGACCCCCTCAAGCTCCTGGTGGACCTTCGCCGCCTCCGATCGCCTCACGCTCAGCGCCTCTTGAGCTAGGCGTAACTCAAGACGCAGCCGGTTGCGTTCTTCCTTGACAACCGCCCGCTGGCTGTCTGAGCAAGCCCGCAGATGCTGCAAGGTGATGACTAACCGTTAGTCTCACGGTAGCGTCGTCGAATTTTATAAGTTGGGTTCTTTCGCCAGCTTACCAGACTGATCGGCTTGACTCCCCCGACCATCGCGTCCAACGCTCGGCTGGAAGATTCCAGACAAAGAGTCAGGCTCTTTCGGACCAGCTCCATCTACGCCGGCGTCGAGCGCCTTCTTTCAAGAGCGACCCACTCGCTCTCTTCATTCGCCGCCACCGACCCCGACTCAGGGGCCTCTCCCGGCAGCGGGCCCCTGGTCGTCTGCTCAGGCGGGGTGCTACCCGTCCAGAGCACCATCGGCAACGATGGTAGGATCGGTCCCCCAGAGGTCCCCTCGGTGACCTCCGCCTGCAGGACCTCGTCGGTGCCTCCCGGCGGTCGGGCGCCGAGCACCAGCGCCGTCTCGGCTGGCACGATCGCTGGCGGCGCCGCCATCTCTTCCTCCGCAGGGGCCACCACATCAGACGGCGGTGTCCCCAACCGAGGCGTCGGAAGCTCCTCGCCAGCCTCGACCTCGTGGCGGTGTGCCTCGATCGCCAAGACCACGATCGGCGCCGACCGATCGGCGCCTCTGGAACTTCTGCGGCGTTGTCCCTTGCGGAACGCCACGAGGCCCACGGCCACACCGGTATAGGCGCCTGACGTGGCAAAACTCTAAAAGCGGTTCGAGCGGCTTTTACGCAGAGGTGTTTGAACAAAAGAAAGAAGTACTTATCGAGCCGAAGCGGGTGCGGCGGCGTGCTCTCTTCACCGGTCCCCCTCCAAGGGGCAGATCTGCCGGTCGCTTCCCTAAAGCTGCCTCCACAGAAGGCGCGACGATGGCGGCGACCGCACCCTCCGGCCGAGGCCCCTCAGCCGCGGTGCCTGTGGTGTCCCTCTCCGGCAGGTCCACGACCGGATCACCGCCGGTCGGCGGGTCGGAAGGAAACCCACGGTGCGCGTGACCGGGGGTGCTTCCACTGCTGTCGGTGGAGGTTGCACCCACAGCAGTGGCCTCCGACACGTCCTCGCATGCTGCCCTCCCTCGCAGCTCCTTCTTCTTCTTCTTCTTCCTCTCCTCCTTCCGCTTCTTGCGGGAGGAGTCAGCCTTCTGACCGCTTGGGCCGCCGCCCTCGCCTCCTTGTCTCCCGGGAGCGGTGCCTGGGAGGACATGCCCAAGAGTCCCTAGAAGATAAAAAGCACTGGTCAGACCAGACGTTAAACGCAAAGAAAAGAGGGGCGGGAAGAAGTCCGCCGACCTACCAGATTTGGAGGTGGGCGCGAGAATGGCTCGGGTGGCCGTCTGCGCCTCCGTGGCACTTCCTCCCATGACGGCGGCCACCCGGGCTTCGACCTCCGTCGCGGCCAGCTCGGGCTCCGCCATCCTCATCCGGTCGGACGCTCCCTCGTACCGGAACAGGGGGCGGGGTCTGTGCGCGAGAGGTTGCACGCGCATCCCCATGAAGGCACGCACGACCACGTCCCCGGTGAGCCCTTGCCTCCTTAGGGCCCTGATCTGCTCCACGATCAGGGCCACCTTGTTCTTCTCTCGCTTCGGCGCCCAGTTCCCTCCTCCCCGCCACGGAAGATTGCGGTGAAGGCGGGCGCTGTCTCCGGCGTTCGAGCATAGAACCACTCGAGCGCCACCCTTGTTGGACGGCGGCGGCTTGACCTCGAGGTACTCCGTGCTCGGCGGACGAAGCCGGAGGGCGAGCCACCAATGGCGCCGCGGCGTCGGTCGGCTTGTCCTTCGAGCCTCGCTTGGAAGAAATGCCTCCACAACGCCCAATACGGCTCGATTCCCAGGAAAGCCTCGCAAAGGGTGATGAATATGGCGATGTGGAGGACCCCGTTGGGGTTAAGATGGTGCGCCTCCGCCTTGTAATGGAAGAGCAGCCCCCGGACGAATGGATGCAACGGCAAGCCGAAGCCGCGCTCGAAAAAAGAGGCGAGCACCACGACCTCGTCGCCCCTCGGCGAGGGGGCAGCCGCTCCCGTCGGCACCCTCCAACCGGAGAGATCTTGCGCAGGGAGGAAGCCATTCTTCACCAAGCCAAGCGCACGACTGCTCTGGGCGGAGCACTCCGGCCACGACATCCTTGCTCAAGTGCTGGATCCTCCAGCTTCGGTCCGGCCACGACATCCTTGCTCAAGTGGATAATAACTAATCCCACTATATTTGAAACAATGATACTTGAATTAATATGCAATACTTTGAAACAATATAATATTTAAAGCATAGGTTCAACATGATCAAAGCACAACTTGCCTTCAAATATCTATGACTCCTGCTCTGGACCTTGCTCAAGTGCTGGATCCTCGATGACAAACTCACCGGGCAACTCGACGTCTACGCGAAACGAACGAGAAAGCAATAAATACCAAAAATAGAGAGCAACATCAACTCAAAAATTAAATAAAATTCACCATTAAATAGAACATGATTTCAAAAAATTTTAGAAACTAGAATCACCTCAATCGGAACTCATATGCAAAAGATATAGCTATTCAAAGTTTAAAATAAAAGATAAATCAGAAAATTGGAAAAACTGAATTAACCGAATTATTTTTATACGGAAAAATAGCATTTATGACGTCAGCACCAAATATGATTTTTGACTAAATATTTTTATAAAGAAAAACTATATATGACGTCACGCTGACGTTAGTGGACACGTGGCTCAATTGGGTGCTGACACGTGACACAACCACGGCGCGACACATGTAACCGGTGTATGGACTTTGTCCACGGCCGGCGCTGGTCCACGGTGGATCGGCGGCACTGTGCACGTGCACCGGCTGACGCAAGCACACACGTGGCACCCTTGGATGAATGACACGTGGCACAGATTTAACGGACGCAATTAAACACACTGCGACGATGATCTTGACCGTTCATTTCAGATCGTACGGTGGAGATCAGAGGTGATGACGCCAGCGAAACCGGCAGTGGTGACGCCTCGGTTTCTGCGAGACACGCGGCAGCACGGAACTGGCCCAGCGCGCAGTGCGATCACACCCGTTCGGTTTGAATCCGACGGCTCAGATCTGACGACACAGCGGCACACGCGGGGACATGCGGCACGATCTGCACTGATCGGCGTGAATCCAACCGCGACGGTGGGTAGAGCAGTAGACGACGACGCGGCGAGATATGAACCGCACGATTAAAATCTAACGGCTAAGGTTGATGGAGCTGTTTACTGTAGCTAAGGCGACGTGGCTCGATCCTTACCGCTGGTTGAAGATCCAATGATCGACGAAGCTTGCGACGCAGATGGCGGCACGACGGCGAAGTCCTCACCGGACTTGGGGACGATGACCACGGCGACGACGTTCTATGGCGACTCTGGCGACGCTTCCTCCTCGGTTCGACGCGGCTCAGTGAGGGCGACACCGGTGACTTTGGCGGCGGCGGACGAAGACCGACGACGGCGGAACGAGGCAAAAACTCACGGCGGCAGCAAGCACAACTACGGTGAGCTTTTGCGGGTGAACGGCGGCGGCTCGGGATACGCGCGCTAGGGCTACGGGTGCGTCTCAACGTGCGCGACACAGGGGTGGCGGCGGCGCATTAAATAGGACGCTCGGCTTTCGTGTAGGGCGCGAAAAAGAATTTCGAGTCTCACGGGATACGGCGGCGCGGTGGATTCGGACGAGCCAACGTGGCGCGATCACAGATGTCCACGCGGATCCGATCGAATGGTTGACAGCAAGTGGCGGCGCGACACAATCACAACCGTTGGATCAAAATCCAATGGTCGCGCGGCTAGGGTTCGGCAGGGCGGGCTGTGTGGGTTGTTGAGCTGGGCTACAGCGCAAGGAAATGGGCCGGACCGAGGGTTTCAGCCCAATACTATTCATCCAATTTTTAAAACATTTTTAATTAAAACAATTCGGATAAATAGATAAAGTCATAATACATAGCAAAAATATCAGGAAAAATCCCGAAAAATTCCAAAAAATACTTTGGAACATTTGGAACTCAAATAAAATATTTCCAACAAAATATCATTAATACTCTTTTTTGAATAATTAAAAGATAGCCAAAGGCTTTATTCACAATTCCAAAATGAATTAAATAAAATCTCAGAAATTCAATAACAAGGAGAAATCATATTAAATCCAATAAAAGCAAACCTGGGATGTTACATTAGCTGCCATCCCTTCCAATACAATACTCTAACTCATAGTTATTTTTTACTTCTCTCTAATTATTGCTTACACTGATTGTTGTAACATCAAACACACATACACGAGCAACCGTCATCTAGCCCTGCCAGGGACACCCATCACGCTCTTTCCGGTGGCCCTAATCCTGTTGCCTACGACCATGTCATCTCTACTCTGAGCTCTTTGCTCCTATGCTTTTTACACCTGTAATTCCATTGTATATATGCATGCAGGTATATACACATGCATGACGTTATACATGCTCGATGCCCTCTTCTCCCGTGTCAATCGCTCCTCTTCTACAACATTGGTCAATTCAACGCTATGGCTTCCTCACTAACCATGGTGACCTCACATCATCACTGATGCCAGCGTGTATGTTTTAGTCATAGTCTAATCATATGGAGAATCTTCTCGCCATCGCCGGTGACGTCGTGCCCCTCACCTGTGCTGCCACACTCCTAGCTATTGGATGGCATCAAGTTGTCTGTAGCTCATCTTCAATGCAAAACTTATCTCCTCTTTGCTAAAGCTTTCCCATCGATCATCAAGCTTATTTGGTCATTGACTTCTTCAACACTGCTAATTCTCACCACTCATCGTCATGACCCTTGGCTCCTCGTTGAACGATTAAGGTGAGCAGCACGACATTGTCCTCATCTCCACCATCACCGCATCGGCTCTTCTCTTCCCGTGGGTCAATGTCTTCTTGTTGGACAGATTGACACCCGTTGCACTCTTTTGTGGTCTCATCCGACATTATTTGTACTACCCTCATTATATTTGAAAATCTCAATTGCTTTTTAATGGAGTTCGTATACAACTCGAATTACTAAGTTTTTTAAAATATTTTAATTTTAGTTATTTAGGGATTTTACTTTGGAATTATATGGAAATCAAATTGCTAATTTTATTTTATTTTTTATTCTAAATTTCAATTATTTTTTGTTGGGATTTGTATCCAAATCTCATTGCTATTTTTTTCTTAATTAATATTCTAAACTATAGTAAAATAGAAATTTTTAACTTGGAATTTTTATCAAAACCGAATTGCTAATTTTATTTCATTTTCTATTCGAATTTAGTTATTTTTTGTTAAAATTTGTATACAAATCTAATTGCTAATATTTGTTTAATTTTTATTTAGAATTATATTTATTTAGGGACTTCAAATAGGAATTCCTATGGAAACCAAATTGCTAATTTAATTTAATTTATTGTTTAATTTAGTTATTTAAGAATTTTACTGTGAAATTGTATGGAAATCAAATTGAAAATTTTATTTTACTGTGGAATTGTATGGAAATCAAATTGAAAACTTTCTTTTCAATTTCAATTATTTTTATTGAAATTCATATCCAAATCCAATTGCTAATTTTTGTTTAATTTTTATTCTGAATTATATATATTTAAGATTTTACATTGGAATTTGTATCAAAATTAAATTACTAATTTTATTTATTTGTATTCCGAATCTCAGTTCTAGGTTAGAATTCATGTACAAATCCAGCTACTAACTTTTATTTTGAGTTTCAAGTTTACTTTGAAGTTCGTATGGAAATCCATATGCTAAATTTATTTTTATTTTGAATTTCAATTATTTTTTATTGTAATTGACATGTACTCTTTATTTTAATATGTGTAAAATTGCTTTTTTTTTAAAAATTACTTTTAGGTTGAAATTTGTTTACAAACTCCTACTACTAATTTTCATTTCATCTTTATTTTGAAGTTCGTATGGAAATCAAATAGCTAATCTTCTTTTATTTTTTATTCTGGATTTTAGTATTTTTATTATACTTGACATGTACTATTTCCTTTAATATAAGTCGTTATAACTTGGGTCCGTCAGATAGACGGCTATATCTTCTATTTTTGCTCCGATTAATTTGAGAATTTCTAGGCTCTAAGAGCAAATGCGGTGACTTATTTTGCCTATGCTTTAATAATATAACAGAAATCCTATTTTACGGTCTGGTATGAAAATTCCAGAGACGTCTTCTTTTTTATTGGGGCAATTTCTAAAGCCTGGTGCTACCGGCTATGTAGGTCTGGTGCTACCAGCCAAACGGTAGCACCGGCCTCATATCCGATCTAGAAATTCCAGGGAACATGTTTTTGAGCCGAGCAAAAATTACAAAGGCCCGATGCTACCGGTCCCAGTTGGGCGGTAGCACCAGCCTCTTTGTGTAACGGGCTCTAGTAGTGAATTTATTGCACTGATCTGACCGTTGAGTTTGAGCCCGGTGCTATCGATTCTACATGGGTAGTAGCACCGAAAATCCTGAATTTTTATATGATTTTGCTCCAAATGTTGTATTTGTTGGTGTGGACTATAAATACCCCCACACCTGCATACTAGATCAATCTTTTGGACCTCATTGATCATACTTGAGCTCTAGCAAGCCTCCAACTCATTCTTGTGCATTAAATTCCCATTTTGAGAGAGTTAGGAGCAATTCAAGTGTTGCATTTAGTGTTGAGTCTTTAGACACTTGATTCGACCTCAAGTAAGCATCAAGACTTGTTACTCTTGAAGGTTGCCGCCTCCTATACGGCTTGGAGGGAATTGTGCGCGCTGAGCTTCTCAACAGAGATTGTGAGAAGCCTCGGCAAGCTTGTGAAGGCTCGGAGTTCACCTACCCGGAGCGGAGAAGAACTACCAAGTGACCGAGGGAGGCTCGTGTGGATTGGAGCCGGCTTGAAATTGTTCAAACTTCCTCAACGTAGATTAGGGGAGACTGGCAAGTCTCCGAGACCACGAAAAAAATCCGTGTGTCCTTCTCTCTTGTGGTTTGAATTTCTTATTCTTGTGTGAAATTTACATTCATAGCAATTCTAGTATGTTGATCTTATGCTTAGAATTGTATTCTTGCTTAGACTTAGGTTGTCGGTGCACTTAGTAAAACATAGAGAATTTAGGTTTTAATTGTCAAAATTGCAATTCTTGCTTAAACAATTTATTTATTGCAATTAGAGTCGAAGAATTTTAAAACTCCTATTCATCCCATCTAGTCGGTTATCCTTGATCCTACAACACCGGCACCGATTCAAAACTAATAGGAGGGAAACATGGGCACTCGTACCATCTCACGTCTATAAGTATTTTTTTTGGGGAATCGAACCGAAAGCTTTTGAATCGAAAGTTTTTTGAGTTAAACTTTTTGATTTTCAAATTTTCAAATTGAAACTTTGAAACTTTCCAGTTGAAACTTTCTTATTTGAAATTTTTTGATTTAAAACTTTTCATGTTGAAACTTTTTCGAGTTGAAACTTGTCGAGTTGAAATTTTTCGAGTTGAAACTTTCTAATTTGAAACTTTGCATGTTGAAACTTTTTAATTTGAATTTTTTTTTTTTTCGAGTTTTAAATTTTGAGTTGACTTTTTTCGAGTTGAAACTTCCTATTTAAAATTTTTAAAATTTAAATGTTCTAATTTTAAATTTTGTGTTAGAGACGGAAGAAAGGGGTGGGAGAAGTGAGTAGGGAAAACGAAAGGGGGAGGTGGATAGCGAAGATGATACATGGCATCCTAAGAAGACGATATTAAATTTGTAGTTTAAGGTTAATATCAAAATAGTCATATCCATAGTATAATAGAACATAGATAGATTGGACAACATAATATAGCGTCTGAAACGATATGGTTTTGATCTCTTTGATCGTATCTATGGCCAGCCAGAGATCACGAGGAAGGGATCTATGCACATTGACCAATATTTCTTTCTTTGTCTCTTTTTCGAAGGAATCTATATAAATCTATATTCTCGAAGAGATACGGTCGGCCTCGCCGCCGCGTGCCACGCACCCTATTTTACTGTATTTCTACAGTACATGCTCCCAAAGCTCATAAATTTATTCCGGATCATATTTCAGAAACACTGCTCAGTTCACCTGGCAGAGGTGTTGCTGCGCTTGCGTGAGGTCTCGGGTTCGAGTCCCGTGATAATCGCTTTTTTTGGATTTTTTGCATCAACTTCGCTCATTTGATTAGACTATCAAACTATGTTGTAAATTTTTAAAACTTTTTTAAAAGGGTCCTCCGAGCATGCCTAACCTACCACAAAAAATTCAGATTGTCCTCAAACCTATACAATTTTAAAAAAAACTGATAATCCCGCTGATACATTTAAAGCATTTTTTTAATGTTTCTCATTTAATTGGGCTATTAAATCATATTGAAATTTTTTGAAAAGGGTCCTCAGAGCATGACTAACCTACCATAAAAAAAATTAGATCATGATCAAACTTGTGTAGTTTTTAGAAATTTTGAAGATTGTACTAATACATTTAAAGCAACTTTACTAATTTAATTAAGCTACTAAATTTTAAAATTCTTGAGAAATTTCGAGAATAGTCTTGAGAGCATGTCTAAGCTACCGTAAAAATTTCAAATCATGATCGGACTTTTGAGGTTTTTAAAAATCTGACAATTCTGCTAATACATTTAAAGCAACTTTACTAATTCTCATTTAATTGGGCTATTAAATCATATTATAATTTTTTAAACTTTTTCAGAATGGTTCTTACAGCATTACTAACCTACCATAAAAAATTCAGATCATGTTCAAACTTGTGTGGTTTTTAAAAATTCTGACAATACTGCTAATACATTTAAAACAACTTTACTAATTTAATTAAGCTACTAAATTTGAAGATTTTGAAGAAGGTCCTTAGAGCATGCCTATGCTACTGTATAAATTTTAAGTCATGATCAAACTTTTTCAATTTTCAAAAAATATGGCAATGCTGCTAATGCATTTAAAGTAACTTCACTGATTTAATTGAGCTACAAAATTTGTAATTTTGTAAAATCTGTGTCAAGGGTCCTAGGAGCGTGCCTAAGCTACAGTAAAAAACCTAGATTTTTGTATTTTCAAAACCTTTTACAGTGATATTTTTTTTAAAAAAAACCTTACTTTTTGTTTCTTCTTTCTTGAGATTTTCCAAAAAAAAAATGCTCTCTCTGTTAAAATCCGTGTCTGTTTCGGCACTTCTTTCCGCCTTTGCAATGCGCGGGATCGCGGAGCAGCTAGTACGGTTAACGATCAGTCTAGAGCCCGTGCGTGATCCATAGGAAGAAAAGAAAGCTACACGGGGTAAAGATTAAAGAAACCCCATGTGAGCCTCACGGGTAAAATCACACGGTCTATTCTATCCGGTAAAGATTCGCTTCCCAAACGAGGCTAACATGCCACAGACAGACCGGATAAATAGAAAAGGCCCCTGTGTTAATCTCACACATGAGGAAAGCGGAGTACGTCGTTTGACTTCCAAACGGCGGGATTTTGCGTGTGCAATTTGTACTCCCAGATTATCTCCCGTTAACGTTGCCCGCTACACATTCACGTATGTTAATTCCCAGCACACGGGATATATAGTTGCAGTTTCGGTAGTCATTCATTCCAGCTCCTAATTAATATGGCCACAATTGGCCTTTAAAGTCGATCAATTAATCAACTGAGAAATCAGCTTCAATTCCCTTTGGTAAAAAGGCAACACTAGAGTCGAGCTACTTTGGTGGAAGATTGCTGATTTCACAAAAGCAAGTTTCAGAATCTAAAGAAAGAAATGGACAGGAAGGGATCGGAGCACCTTATCTCCTTGCCGATCTAGCACCAAGATCTAGCACAGTCATATCGATGCTCAAAATTGTAATTTTTTTCTTCTTCTTTCGAGCTATGCTCAACAGCCAACATTAACGTTACTCTGCACGACGTTTTATTTATAACAGGACAGTATCCATACGATACTGCACACGGTATGCACGTTAAATTGGTCACGGGTGGCTTCTTAGTTGGCGATTTTTTTTAAGTAATACATTTTTTTATTCAAATTGTAAAAATATACTTTGATTTTAAAAAATTATAAAAATATACATCTATTGTCTTTTTAGAAGGCGAGAGGGAAATATCGCCCGTTCAAAGGGCGATAGAGGCACGTGTCGCCTCTTGAGCGTAACTTTTTCATATGATTTCAGATGGAGATGAAATTTATATGAAAATTGTAGCTCTCGACAAGATCTATAACTTTGGTATAGATTGTTTTTTCATTTGAATCCATTAAGATAGCAAAAGACTGGGTAGAAAGTTCAGATCTGATTTTTAGATTTGAACCTTCTATCTCGTTTTTGGCTATCTAAATAAATTCAAATGAAAAAAATTTGTATACCAAAGTTGTAGATCTCGTCGAGAGCTACAATTTTTATATAAAGCTCATCTCCATCCAAGATCATATAAAAAAACTATGATTTTCTTTAGAAACTGCCCGGACGAGAGACCTGTCGCCGTACCAAAAGGCGATAGATACGTGCCACGTGCCTCTGTCGTCTTTTGAACGGACGACATTTCCCTCTCGCCTTCTAAAAAGACAACAGAGGTATTTTTTGCAATTTTTTGAGATTGATGTATTTTTATAATTTGAATAAAAAAAATATATTTTTTTTTTAAAAAAAATCCCTAGTTGGCTTGCTTCGGGAAACATGGGACCCGGGGGTAGGGACGTGCGTACGGGCTAGCAGTCGGCGCGGGTTCGTGCATGCATGCATGATTTCACAGTGCACCCGTGTTCCTCTCCTGCCGGCTGCCGCGCGCTCCTCGGATCTCTCGCACCACGCGCGCTTGACACAGCGCTGGCTGCCAGTTTCAAAGAGCACCTGTAAGTATAGGTAGGGATGAAAACGAACTAGATATCTCCCGCTCGATCCAAATCAGATCCGATCAGGACTGAATTCGGGATCAGATTTTACTATCCGGTCGGATTTGGGACCGGATCCGGATGCTTGAATCCGAATTCGGGATCAGATTCAAAGCATCCAATATCCGGTAAATATGGGACGGGATCCGGATATTCGGATTTTTCCTATTCGGATATCGAATCGGATATTCGGATTTTTCCTATTCGGATATCAGCAAGGCCTAGCCCATTTTCATTATATTTTTTCCATATCAGCCCGTTTATTTTAACAATCAGTTGGTTCTATTGATTCTCAAGTAGCATATTCTTTCTGCGATGTCTATTAAGTTTGATTGATATATAACTTGTTATTATATTCATGTACTCGTATGATTTTAATTCAATATATGTTACTCCATATATACGTGTATTATCCGTATATCTTTATCCGTTTTCGATCCGAATCCGTCACATATCCGTCCCGTATCCGTATCCCGAATAACCCGAATCCGTATCCGTATCCGGTTAGCCCGTATCCGGTTCCGAATCAGGAAAAAAATATGGATTAGGATACGAAAAAAGCAATATCCGTCCGTATCCGACCTGTTTTCACCCCTACCTATATACTCTCCGCGTCATCTATTTATAAAATTAAACATAGCTTTTATAACAGACGACATCTTAATAATGATAAGAAAAATATTTATTATAGATAATAACTCATATGGTGTTTTATGATGTCTATATGATCATCTCTTCACGAAGAGTAATTATATATATTTTTTCATATCAACAAAAATCTTAGATAACAAAACATATAGATATATGATATTTACACCATTATACATACTTTTAACTGTGCTCACGTAAAATCATGCATGCAAACACACGCGCAGGGAGGCACACCTAACGTGCGTGCGTACGTACGTGTATTGTCGGCTCTTGCTCGTGCTCTCCTCCATCTGCAAACACACCGGGCTCTTGCCTGTTTGTAAGGGTTTGTGTTCAGTCATGAATAGAACACACGGATCGATGTTGTGTGTGTGGGTGGGTGGGTTGGCTTGCGTCCCAACGTTTCCTTTTTATTTTTAAACGCCTTGAGATCGATCGATCGAGAGGTTACCAAGTTCGATGCTGTACGTAGTATCAGATTACAAGGTTTAAAATCCCGGCGAAATTTTAGATTTCGTTCGGAGACGAGATTATAAATCCTAACGGAGAAAAAAAAATTCAAATTGCTACTGTGATTTGAAATTTTCAGGTATTTTGATCAATATCAAGTTTTTTGGATCAGATTTGGGCAATATCTCTTAAGAATGTCATATGACGTGAAATTTTCTTGAAAAACCGAATTTTTGAGACGGTTTATAAAAATAACAAAAGCACTGTTAGATTTTTATTTGTTATCTTTAAAACCAAATTTCTAAAAGAATTGACTTTATTTGTTATCTTTAAAAAATAAAAAACAGAAGGAACATAAATAAGATACTAACATTGTCAGAATTTTATAAATTTGCTTGAGTGTGATCATGATCCAAAATTTTTAGGAGTGCTTAATCATTGCCTCATAACCCTTCTCTAGAAGTTTCAAAAATTATACACCTATTTTGATTGCTCAATCAAATCTATAGAAGCAATACATGTACTCAGTCTTTACAGGACAGTAACATTGTCAGAATTTTTAAAAATTCCTCAAGCTTGATCATTATCTGAAAATTTTATGAAAATATTAGCGATGCGTCAAGACCATTCACAAAAAAAATTTTCTAACATGATTTGAAATATTTTTCATTCAGTTGAAATTTACCGAGATTTTAGCAATATTTTTCATTGAGTTGAAATTTACCGAGATTTTAGCAACTTCAGCCGAAATCTCGAAAATCCTAGTCCAAAAATTTCCAGATTTGAATTTCATCAGAAATTTTAAAATCTCGCTGAAATTTCAGATTTTGATCGGCTCTGATATAGTCCATAGACGTCCAGTGCGCTCTGAAATTCGTGCGCCTCTCTACTTTCTTTCTCTTCTTCGGCTCCTTCGCTCTCTCTTCTCCGATCGGAGGATCACCGCCGTCGCCTTCCTACTCCGCGCCGAAAATCCGTGAGCCGCAACGCCGCCGGTCGTGCAGAGAGAGGGGGAGAAGGTGCATACGAATCCCAAAACGATCAGATAGTGGCTGTAGCCACAGGCACTTGTGGCACCACATTTTCAATCGTGGGCCATATGAATTGCTCCTCTTTTGTGTGTGGATGACCTCATGTTGAACATGTTTGAGGGGTACTCACGGAGTCACGGGTGCGTCCCAACGGTTAGATCTAGCAACGCCCTCATGCCAAGGCTATGAGTTCAACTCTCGGCTCCCTCAAGTTTCATGAGTTCTAGAGTGTTTTTTTAGCCATCTCCTAAAGACTAAGGTAGACCTACAAGCCTAACAATCGAAGCGCGATACAAATTGACGACAAAGTTGTGCTTGCTCGTCTTAACGCAGTGCGAAGCCTCATTACGTAGATCAAGTACACGTGATGCCTAAGAAGAACATATCCATTGTCGTCTAGTCCGGTTAGGATACCTGGCTTTCACCCAGGCGACCCGGGTTCAAATCCCGGCAATGGAAAACATTTTCTCTCTTTTTTGTTCACGGCTGTAGCTCTGGCTCTGTGAAGTCTAGGTTACTGCACGGGCTGCAATTTGAGGCCTAGAAAATTCCAATTGCTCGATAGGCTATGCTTTTTTTGGAACTTGTAAAAGAGGCCCATTTCCGCTTTGGAAGCATGCAACATCCAATCGCAGCACCATTGCAGGCTTTTTTCTGGAATGATAGCCCGGCCCATGCATCATCCAACCGTTAATCTCACTTATAACGAGAGGTTAGGATCGCCCCAGTTAATCTGGACTTCTCTGAGCGATGATCTCCGATAAACCGCTGGAGACGTGCCGTTGGAACGAGGCCCAGTGAACTCAACTGACGACTCCGCGCAGCGGAAGCTTATCCCACTCGCTCGCCGCGGCCTATCCATCCATCCCCCTCCACGCACGCACGCACGCACGCCCAGCAGCCAGACACCGAAGCAGACGCATGGCGCTCTCGGTCTCCTCCCTCGCCGCCGCCTTCTCCCACCTCTCCCTCCCCTCCACCTCCAGGCCCCACCCGCCCCCTCTCCTCCGCCTCCTCCCCACCCCCCGGCGTGCCGCTCGCCTCGCGCTCTCCGCCTCCGCCGCCGACCCGGTCGAGGCGGAGCTGGAGGCGCCCGCCGAGGAGGAGGTGGATGAAGTGGTGGCCGTCGAGGAGGAGGACGGGCTGTCGGGGGTGGCGCTGCGCAAGTACGTCAAGCAGCGGCTGCCGGGGGGATTCGCGGCGCAGCGGATCACCGCGACGGGCCGCCGCAAGACGGCCACCGCCCGCGTCGTGCTACAGGAGGGCACCGGCAAGGTCTTCATCAACTTCCGTGATGCCAAGGTGCTTATCTCCTGCCACAGTCCAAGAAATGCACGTGCTGTTCTCACCACCGCTGCAACATTTTGTGACTGTAATCTGTGGCATGATACTAGAAATCTAGAATTAGAATGTTCGGAAGGGACCCGACATTGTTTTTTCTGCAGATATTTGTTAATCTTCATGTCTGCTCGTTGCTGAAGTACTAGTAATCAACCCTATTGATTTTTACAAGTAGTCGAGCCAATTGGTTGCATAGCATGTTTCATGCAAATTTGTCCCGCTACTTAGGTTAATCCATTTACGCCTACGTTAATGGTAGTCCATACAATACTCTTGGTAGAAAATTGGAGCTCCGATGCTTGGTGGTAGTACGTCTGAAATTTTTAGCGGGATTGGTAAACAACATTCGACAGTTTTTGCGGCGGCAAGTTACGTCGGTGGTTTGTCAGATTACAGATAGGGTTCATCGGATTAGGGATTTGGGTTCACCTTAGCTTGGACTTAGAGGGAGGTTGGGGCAGCTGAGACACGGCGGTGGCGCTGCCGGCCATGGGCTTGGGGGAGGGCGGGTGGGTGGCGGTGGTGGGCGGCACAGCAGCACCATGGGTGGTGGAAGCAGGGGCGGGGCCGGTGGTGGAGGTGTGCGGAGCTCGGTGGTGGGGTAGGAGCTCGCTGAGGTGAGGGAGGAGGAGGCGAGCGGCGGTGGTGAGGAGTGAGGACACACCGGTGGGTCGCGCAGGACATCGGGGACGACGATGGCGAGGCACTGGGGAGGCGGCATGATGGGCGGTGGCAGGGGCGTGTGGAGTTGCGGCGGCGGGGGTGTGTGGAGGAAGATACGGCTAGGGTTGGGATGGAGCTTGTATATGTTTTTTTGGAGAGGGTGGGGATGAATCTGGGGCGTTGAATCTCCATCCAACGGTTGAAAAAACTGACTGTTTTGCAAGGAATATACAGCCAAATGTTAATACCAAATCAGGAGAAAAATGGGATGGAAATACTTAACTAACTTGGTGAATAATTTAGCAGAAATGGTGGTTGCAAGATTGAAATGAAGTGGCAAATGCATGCTTATCTAGATATTTTTTGGAAGGAACGCTTATTAACATGCTACTTCTGTCCATCTTATCTTATAAGCTTTTCTGTATACCTGCTTGATTGGCTTGATTTGCTTCACATTCTTGACATCACCAACAATGCATGCTTTAAATGGCAAGAATCCCTACAGCCTGCAGTTTGGTAACTGAAATTGAATTTGGTTTCTAGCTTGCCAATGTTGAAGTTTAGATTTAGATAGTGACCTGAGTTGAAATAATGTAATGCCTCAGTTCATTTGCTCAGGACCAAAATATGATCATGATATGAACACAAGTCAAGTGGTCAAATTTCATGAAAAAAACTTTTCTCTCTGTCGTGCACATTAACTGCAACTTCTTGGATGAATGACCTAAATTATGGTGCTAACATCATTAACATATAAATTTAAACTTAACAATAGCTGGATTAAGATTTTCAGCTTCCTTGATGCTAAATGACTGCTGAAACAGTTTAGATTCTCTGTAGTATCTGCTTTTGTCATTGGGAGGATTCTTGTGGCCTACTAGTTAAGTCTGAACAGAGGCACAGCTTTTTTCTCGTAATGTACCTGAAGATATGTGTGCAAATCACAAACATTTGATGACTACCTAGTCTGTACTTACTGATGACTTCAAACTGTGCAGGAGTATTTGCAAGGAAATCCAATGTGGATGGAGTATTGCAAGGTCCCCTTGGTGACTCTAGGGTTCGAGAACAGCTACGACGTCTTCGTCAAAGTTCAGGGGGGTGGTCTCTCAGGCCAGTCCCAGGCAATCTGCCTCGGCGTCGCCCGTGCGTTGGTGAAGATCAGCAATGCCAACAAAGTTCCTCTGAGGTCAGAAGGTTTGCTGACGAGAGACACTCGTATTGTTGAGAGGAAGAAGGCTGGTCTTAAGAAGGCACGCAAGCGTCCCCAGTTCTCGAAGCGTTGAGGAGGATGCTTCATTGTTGTTAGAGTCGCTCCGATACTATCTTTCACTACTTGAAAAGGAAGGCCATCCTGTGTCATTTTCTGCGCAACTTCTGTAATGGACGCCACAGATTTGTAATATTCGTTTTCTGAAAGCAATTTTCTTGAGGTTACAGAAGGCTATTTTCTTGAAATCACTCCCCAAGTTCGATGAGGTTGCTAACTACATCCTTGAACTGCAAGACAACCTTAAATAACTTGAAGTACGCCTGAGGCAACCGACAAAATAGTACATACTAGTTCAGTGCTCATGCGTTGCTACGGAAAATAAGTTTGTAACGAAACATAAAAGACAAGAAATAAAAGAAAATTTGACTACAAGATGAAACACAAATAACCGCGAAACCATGTTGTGAAATAACAACAAACACAATAATAAACCGAGTAAAAATTTTCCCCATGAAATTGACCCTAACTCACAAGCTATTGATTTTAAATACTAGTATGATGAAAGTGACTCCAAATCACACAAATTATATTTTCCTAACCGTCGTTACTTGATTACTTTCTTTCCAACCATCTCAAGTTCACAACTTAAGAGTAATAGAATTATGACCCTTCTTCTCAGGCATCATGAGAAAATCATGATACACTTAGGATCCTATTAAAAGCATCAATTTCTTGTCTAGCCCCCTTTTTTCACAACAGACTTCTGAAACGAAATAATTTTGGGTGAAATACATGATATGCAAGGAAATCAGAGAACTTTTTTTCTAAGGTTTCAAGTTTCAACAAATTCTCACTCCAAAGAACCGATTAAAATATCACGTAACACTCGTCATCTAAGGTTGATCTAGTTCGGTTTCATGCAGCTCTGCTGCACAACACTTACACTGCATAGGCATATATACACTCGTAAAATCATTTTGCCAACAAAGTTAAACCACAATCATGTGATACTTTCATATTTCAAAACACTGTGGCTACCCAGCGCAAAAACACAAGTGTCTGCAACTAACAAATGCATCATCGGAATGAAAAAGGAATCTATGTTTTGATCGCTTAAAATAGACCATAAAGATCCCAATCAAAATATTAGGATTTGATAGCCTATTAAGTTACCAAATTATAAATTCCTCAATCGGGAGAAACAATTCTTGGATTGTCCTGGGACACTTAGTCTATAACCATGAGACCAGAGTGTATCCAAAGTAAATTTTATAAATCTTAAATCAAAATATCTACATACTGCTATATAGGAAAGTCACTTCTCTAACGTCCTCCACTTCATGTAATGTTATGACTTAGCATCGTGTATGAAAGTGGCTTACATTGTTAGATTGTGAGAGATGCTAAAATTTCAGTTGATGCGTGTGTTCCCCACCTATGTTCAGTGCCAATAGCGTGTTGTATTATTAATTGAGATGCAGATATTCTAGCGACCAGCCCGAGGATTAACTGGATTGACCTTCTTTTGCAAGGGACCAGATAGACCTATTAAGCCTTTTAAACACAATAATATAATATTCATGTTAAAAAACATAGATTATCTTTCCAAAAAGAACAATTGTAAAGTTGTAAAGAACAACGGCAGTTTGCAGAGCTCCCTGCTAACCATCCAAAATTCTATTGTGGAATGAAAAGAGACAAAAAAAAAGCACGACAGATATTAGTTGTCAGTCTCACGAACAATCTGATGTGATCAACATAATAAAAAATTTAACGCACGTTGGTTGCGCTTTTAAGTCATTCCAAATAACAAACTTGGACAAAAATTTGAAGGAAAATACGAATAGATCAAAACAGCAAGGACCAAATCAAACTGTCCTAGAACCTGACACCAGGCACTTATCTAATTAGAATTGCATCAAAAAAATCCAGCTTATCTTGTGAAACAAAACGAAAATTTTCAGCTCATATCTGTCAACATTAGCACAAGGGTACATCCCATTTGACGCACCTTGAATCCTAAGGCCATTTGAGTGTCTGACGAAGAGCCGATCAACTAAGATATGCATTGCTTCTTCAGCTCAAACGGCGGTGGGAAATAGAACTGCCAAACAACATCGACAACATGATTATCTCTCGCGACAATGGTGATGGTGTTTCTCTCAATTGATCGATGGATGGATCGTGGAAACGTTTGTACCTGCAATATGACTCCTTGACAGCACACGCGGCGGCTGGCCGGAGCCAGGAGGAGGAGCGGTTGGGCTGGCCGATGCCTACCCCGCGCGGGCCTCCTCGAGAGGCGCGGCAACCTCGGCGAGAGCGGCGGCACAGAGGTGCCCCCTGCAGCAACATCGACTGGTGGCACATAGGGCAAGGAGGGTGAGGTGGACGGGAGGAAGAGCGACGCCGAGCGGTTTTGAGGATGAGGCACGCAACCGTCTAGGGAGAGGGGAAGAGTGCTGCGGGGGCAGAGATCGTGGGACTGAGGAATTGAGAAGTCAGGGACCGCGGGGGTGGAGAGCGAAGGGGAGACCATGACGTGTCGAGGCAAGGGTGGATAATAAATATACCATCACCAACTCCTAATTAAAAGTAGTAGAGATATCCAAGATAATTTTAGGGCGAGATTGTTGTTCTAAGATGGAGATTGAAAGGTAAAGAAATATATCGCTCTCCCGATAGCTGAATGGATTATGAATTTATGACATACTCGTAGTTCAAATGAAAAGCTAACTACCGTTAAGCGTTGAGTTGCATTGAAACCTTACAAAATTTCTTCTTCTTACTGCCTTCAACTTTTGGTGAGGTAATTCTTTCTGGTGTCACAGGGAAAAACCACACAAACTGTTGTGGATGCCGAAGTGCAAGCGACCGGTCCGTACAAACCACGACCGAGCCAAGCCAAACCATTCCGACTTCCGACTCGCGCGGCCTAACCGGCTAGCCCGAGACAAATCGAGCCACCGAGTCCAACCGTTCCATCGTCCCCAGCTCCGTCTATGTCGTCGTCGTCGCTGATCCACGGCATCTCCATCTCCGTCTCCGACGACGACGAAGCCTCCGGAAAGGTGCGCGTACGTGTCCGCCGCAAGCGCCACCGCCATCCGGTCTCCGCCCGCCGCCTCCGCCGCGCCGCGCGGCTGGGCGCCCCGCTCCTCCTCGCCTCCCTCGCCGTCTCCCTCCTCCTCTACGAGTCCTACCGCCTCTCCCCTTCCTATTCCTCCTCCTCCTCCTCGCCGCCGCCCCCGCAGGCCGCCGGCAACCTCAGCTACGTCGACCACGCCACCCGCGCCGCCGATGGCGCCAGGAAGTGTAAGCTCACGCCCGATCCTTATACCCTAAATAGGCGTGGATAAAACTGTCTGCATCTTAGTTTATTAATTTTATTTGGTACTTTGATTTGGTGATCTGTTGGTATGGCTATATTATAATGTGCTGCTCAGTTTTTATTGTAGCGAAAGAATCTTATTATTAGGGCATGGAGGTGGTAACACAGTATGATATGCTGAACTGCCTAGTTGTACTGTACTAGTTTTATACTCCTACAATTGAGCAATTCTCTTTATTTCTGCTTTGCGTGATGTGATCTGGTATATTGCTCTTAGTTATTTTACCAGTGATGTCTATATGCAATGCAATGCTGGTAATTAGAGGATTTGTTTGGTGGGGTGGGGGTAAATAACGGCTTGATCATAAGCATTTGCCTGAATGGTAAGCGTAGCCAAAGTGAAGTATCAGCTTTGTCAAATAGAGATGACCACAAACAGGCCATGGCTTGTGGGTGGAGGAATGTGAAATCCGTTCTCTTAAATAGGCTTGAGTATTTTCTGTTTCGTTGTGGGGAGAAGTTGTTGATGGAGGGTTTCATTGAAACAACATCAACTCAGCTGAGTTCTGCATGCTACTATTGCTCAGCAGAACTGATGCTATTTTTCTCTCTAGCATTTGCAGTTTCTCCTAGATCAAGAATTTTTTTACATGCTTGTTTCAGGGATTTTGTTGCTAAGACTTGATATACCGTTCAGCTTGGGTACAACCTATTGTCTAGCTGATGTTGATGATCTGATGTACTAAATTTGGCTGGAGAGAAATTCTTGGTACTATTTCTTAAGAAAGAGAACAAACTGAAGCTACAACCTCATATTTGTTTAGCACTTTTAGCCCATGTATTCTACTGGTCCTTTCGATGTCTTCTGGTCACAATGGATTTACTCTATCTTCCCTTTTCTTCTTCTTTTCTTTATTTCCACTTCTAGAATATCAAAGTGATCATTAAGACATGTGCTTTGCTCATGAATTCAGTGTTGTTGTATTGACAGCATGCCTGAAAATTCTTGGTCCTGAGAAGCTTCAAAATCTGGAACTTCCTGAAACCCTTGAACAGAATCTGCCAGTCAAGAAAGTTGTGTACAGATCCAGTCTGCCCCATCTTGAAGATGATGTTTCATCCAATACGAAGAATCCACGATTTAATTCATTCACGGGATACCAGACTCTTACTGAAAGGGAAGAAAGTTTCAAGGTTTTTTTTCAGACTCTAAATTTCTTGAAGTTCTAGAAAATTATTTAACATGTCCTGCTTTATCTGAAACTTCAGTATGTATGTTCTTGTTTAGTTTTGGATAACAATACCAAGTGTGACATTACAACCAATTCCATATGGCAGCTATCCAGAAAGTACATACTACATGATATACATTGTCGAAATGTTGAATTATGGATCAATTATTAATTACCTTTCATTCTCATTTTGCCTGGTACTGACTGTTACAGCTGAAGGAAATTACAATGGTGCACTGTGGCTTCTACAATGAAAATGGAGGGTTCAGAGTTTCTGATGTTGATAAAGCTTACATGAGATCTTGCAGAGTTGTTGTGGCCACATGTGCATTTGGTGGAGGGGATGACCTTCACCAGCCTATAGGGATGACAGAAGTTTCTATCAAAAAGGTTTATTATTTCTCTTGTGTTGGATGTTCATGTGTTGAGCTTCTTTTGTGTTTGTTTACAAATGTTTGGTGTCTTTCTAGGTTTGCTATATTGCATTCTGGGATGAAGTCACTCGTGCAGCTCAACAGGAGGAAGGAAACAAGATTGGTGAAGACCTCATGGTCGGCCTTTGGCGGATCATTCTTGTGAGAGATCTTCCTTTCTCAGATCAACGGTTGAATGGGAAAATTCCCAAGGTATCATTTGAAAATTCTGAACCTTCGTTGTCTTCTTATTTACAGAAAAAATGTAGTGCAAGTTTCGATATTCTGTTTTAATTTTTTCACCTTTTGGTATTCCATGTACAAGAAAACAGCTAAAATAAGCTTCTGTTACAACTAATGTATATTTCTATTATCTCTTCATATGGTCTCAGTGTAGGATAATCTGTGTTCATAAGCTGATTTCCATTTCGGTGATTTGTTTTCTTCAGCTGATAAGTCATCGCCTTTTCCCTATGGCAAAATACTCAATATGGGTGGATTCAAAATCTCAGTTCCGGAGAGATCCACTTGGAGCGCTCGAAGCCCTTCTGTGGCGTTCAAACTCTTCTTTAGCATTATCTGAACATGGGGCTAGGAGCAGCTTGTATGATGAGGGTAAAGCAATTGTTAAGAAACACAAAGCAACTCCAGAAGAAGTTAAGGTACAGTTGGATCAGTACCGACAAGATGGCATTCCAGATGAGAAACGATTCAATGGAAAGAAAGGTTAGCTTCTAATATTGACATGCAGACCATTGTTTGCTTCTCACAATCTTATCTTGTCTTGCATAGTACAGTATCCTAATTTTGATTTGCACTGATGTGGTGGTGTTCCCAACTTAGTATTTTGGTTTCCCTAGTTTCTGTATCAACATTGCTTCTACATGGCTCTGTAGCACTGTAGATGTGTTGACTTATCATCCTTGATAATGTTTGTTAAACATTACTCACACTCAACTAAGTCTTAATCCCATACTAACCAGTAATCACCGTCTCACTATTGTGTAGCATAGATGTTTTGACATTCATTCATTGAACTGAAACCATTTTCATAGTATTAGGCGCATATTATATTAAGTGCCAGTTGTTAGCGAATTCAGCTAGGCGAAATCAAGAGTCTTCATAGGAACAGTGAGTAGGGTGAACTTAAGATCTAAGAACCATGATATATTTACAGTGTAGGGCAGGAAATTTGGATGCTGGCCTCAGAAGAACTTAAATAAATAAAAGAACACCCAGTATAGTAGATAACCATGCTTGGTGTTGCTGCCCAGCTGTAGTTGTGCAAAAAGCTTGAGCTATAAAGTTGGACAGTTGCATGCGTTTAGCATAAAAGCGCCCTCCTTTCTGCACCTCAACCAGTGATACAGGACACACCATTTTAGCCCCCCGTTACCCCACATGTGTGCAAGGTAGAACCAGAAGCACCGCAAAAGTAACATAATGCTTCGCTTCAAATCATAAATGTCCTTGCCAGTGGTCCTCCGAACTGATAATAAGTGATTCATTTTCCTTTTGCCTTTTACAGCTCTTGCAGAAGCTTCAGTTATTGTGAGGGATCATGCCCCTTTGACCAACCTCTTCATGTGCCTCTGGTTCAACGAAGTGGTTAGGTTCACATCCCGGGATCAGCTGAGCTTCCCCTACGTCCTGAGGCGTCTAAGGTTCCCCGGTGTCCACCTGTTCCCGGTGTGCACCCGCAAAGATCTTGTTAACAGCATGGGACATAGGCGCAAGGTGAAGCCTATTGTCATGGAGGGAAGATGAGCTTCTGTACCTACTCCTTTGGATGTCGTCTTGGCTGCAATTTTGCTAGGGCATAATATTGATCAGCTTGCCCGGTATAGCCTTTCTACTTTCTTCCCCGATTCATTCTGTAGATGATGCTGACGTAGTGAAAGGAGCAGTCGTTCAAGGTACTTTGGCTAGTGTTGTAGTGTTGTGTAGTATAAAAGAAGAAGAAAATGGCTATAACCAGAAACACATTGCGTCAATGTTGTTCAAGGCGAAGGCAACTTGCCATTCTTCTTTGCAAGCATAGAAGAATTCTGCTTCCCAAGTCAAGGCCGTTCTTTTTGACACCTGCATACATCTCTAGTCGTGTTGTTTCTTGTTTGTGCAGATGCTACCGTTGGAGAGTTCGATCGGTGTGTGGCAAGCCAATAATCGAGTTCAATAAATAGGCAAACTCCACATATCATTCGGAGCAATTATTTTGGTGGTACTGCATGTACTGATGCACCTACTCATCAAGCATCTCTCTGCCCAACATGCAATGCAAAAGTGAGATTAACAGTAAAGGGAGAGGGAGTACTGTTACTGTGTGCCGTGCATCTGTTCCTTCAATTTACTCTGCCTGTTTCTGCCGTGAAAGCGAGGCAGTCCCCCTTGCTCAGACGACGCATTTACAACCTGCATTGAACCCTTGTGCCTCCCGAAGCCTGATGAAGGTTGGTAGGTGAGGTCACCATGACATGAATGCCTCTGAAAGTCTGAAGTCTGAAGTTGAGAGAGGCTTGTCTTGTGTTCCCAAGAGCAGAGCCGGGGTTTGCTTTGCCAAACATTTACAGCCGATTTTCGCAGAGCGAGGGCTATCAGCGATGGCACTTTTCATGAGCTGCAAGTAGAAAACGTGACGTCCTTCAAGTGGAATACAGATTTGAGACGTGAATTGAGAGTGAACATGGCAGCGCACGTTGCGTTGTAATGGGCAACGGTTGCAAGTGAGTTCGCGTTGTTCCTACCCCCGGAGAGGCAACTTTTGCACCTGATACGACGTTTCCTAAACGTTTTCTTGGCTTTCTGCTTATCATCAGCTAAGCAGCTGGCTGAAATGAGAAACAGAAAAAGTTGCCCGTCGTAGCCGTCGAATCCAATGCTGCTTTGGAAACCGTGTCTTCTTTTTCTCCTTCTACGGTGCATTATATTGGACGCGGATTTGTTAAGATTATTTATGCTGCTCTATTGTCAGATGAAGTATAAATAAATTATAAGTAGTGTTTCAATGTATTCCCTCTCAATACAAGTTGCACAAATCTTGAAGCAAGCAAAGTGGCAAGTAATCACCATCTACCATTCATTCATGTTTTAATATTTTTGCAACTGTCAAAAGAAAAAGTATGAAAACACCTATCATAAATTATAGCTAATCAGATTCATTAGATTAAAAAAAGGTTTATATTGAATTTTGTGTACGTAAAAGAGCTCCTCCCTCGTACAGCTGCGAATCCAAAACGTCCGAAGTCCAAGCCCACGTACACAACACAACACTCGTCCTAAGGACCAGGAATCCCGTTAGATTTATCCCAAAACGCACCGTGTTTTCGGCAAAAAAGATGGCTGAAAACTCGGAGTTTTCGTTACCCCCTCTCGTTGCTCTTTCCTTTCTCTCTGCGAATTTCTTTAGTCGCAGCCGTGCAGTAGCAGTATCTTTAGTTTCCTCTCTCCCTTTGCCCTCCTTTTGGCCTTTTCTCCCGTAGCCTTTGTCTTTTGATTTCTTCCCTCTTCGCGTTTCCTTTGTCTCTCTCGCAGTGTAAAAAGATCGGGGTTTAGGCGCACGTAACACTGACCGCGTACGCTTTTACGCGCGAGCGCACGCACCGGGAGGCGCGACCCACGATTCCCGGCCGGTGCGTGAGAGATGTTGCGTTCTTGCAAGCCGCAACGTGCTAAGTCTCTCTCTCTCGCTCGCTCGCTCGCTGTGCGCGCGCGCAGGTAGAGTGGTGGTCACTGGCTAATCGGAGTAGCACTTTGGTGCTTTGGTCACTTTAAAGCGAGCAGTGTTTGTGTTGGTAATCGTGGTGGGTTTGGAGTTTCTGTTTCTCAAATGCTATGGTTTTCTGCGTCAAATCTTCCTTCTGACGTGTGTGTTTTTTTCTTTCTTTCTCTTCTGTAATTGTTGTTGTAGAAGCCGTGAGATATTTGGAGATGTTTTGATAGCCGCGGCTTGTTTCTTACTCCTACTTCTAGTACTAGTCCATAGTGTTGTTGCAGCCAAAGTGCAGTTCTGGGTTCTGAATTCCGGCTACGGCTGTTGGCATAAGAAAACTGAGCTAGTAATAGCTAACCGGGCAGCGAACTACGAGTTGAGAAAGAGATTACCGCCAAAGATTCCATCCGAGCAAAAGGCAATGGAAGATTACTGTGATGAATAATCAGAAGCTAATACTAGTAGCAGCTTGCATGTAATGTAAATCACCAGCCATCGTGGACCTTTGGATGCAGAGACATTGGATTCGCCTGTCATTTGACCTTGCAATAAAGAAGGGAATAGCCGCAGGGCTCGAAGGCCTGGCAGAAGAGCAGACCTTGGAGTTGGGGAGACTAAAATTAGACTGACGGACGGATGGATATAGATAGATTTGATGGAAAGGATCACACATAGTCTCTCTCTGCATAAATGCATCTTTCTGGATCTCAAGAAGATCCATGCAGCGAAGCAAATGCATGTGGACTATGGAGGGCAAAGGCAAAGTGTGATAAGTGTATAGTCCACTCCATCTCTCTCCATGTGACATTGTAAATCAAGATTCCAAGCTCCATCAGAGACTGCGAGCATCAGGGCCGTTCCTGAGTTTTTAGGGGACTGGGGCGGAATTATAAACGGAGGCCCCATAACATAAGTACTAATTTTTTTTTAATATTATATATCAATGAATGATTTAATATATTGTAAAAATGATGAACGACAAAAATTATAAAAGTAAGATTATTTACTCAAATATTTTGTAGAGATCGCTTTAAAAATGTCTTCTAACATTTCTAAATGCAAAATCATCAATGATGGCTTCAACATTAATATTATCTAACAATTTCTTCTCAATACATAAAGTTGCTAGACCGTTTAACCTTTCTTGAGACATTGTAGACCTCAAATAATTCTTCAATAATTTCACTGAAACTCCTTTGCTGATGCCATAGTTACCGGTATAGTAAATAATATCCGATAAGCAACAAATATGTTAGGATAGCAATCCACTTCCTTGACAAACTCAAGAATTTTCATAGCAGACATTGATCTATCTGGCAAGGTCATTTGCAATATTCTTAGCTCTGGTATCAGATTATTTTCCTCAAAATCAAATGAATCATCAACAGAGAAAGTTTTTGCCAACTTAGTACAATAATCCTCAAGTTCAATGTGATCCAATGATTTCAATGATGTTGAGTTCAGAAGAGGCCCAAATATACCATTGAATACTTGGAGTTCCTCAAATCTATTTTTCAATGAATTGTTTGCCATATCAAGCATAACCAAAAAGTAATTAACTTCAAAATCTTTCTCACCTTGTAGATTTGCTTCACTACTGCAATCATTTTCATCAAAATATTTTTTTCTAAGAGAGCAACGCTTTACTGAAAATGATGCCTCTACGTCCATATAGGAAGCAATATCCTTGGCAATGGTTATACTAGAAGCAAACCCTTCATTTCTGTACTTGCCAAAGTAACTCATTATACCATCTATTTGCTCCAAGGTAGAGTGAATGCACATGGATGGTGATTGCAACTTCTTGCTCACAACATTTACAGCAAATAAAATGTCATGCCAATTAATCAGTAAAAATAATAATCGCATAAGTTGTTAAGCATGCATGTTACTAGAAGAATTAAAAAAGGATAAATAAACTAGTAGATTAATTAAACATTTAAACTAGTACCTAGGGCCTGACGGTTGAATCCGTGATCGACGTGCAGCTGACACTTTCTTGGCTATAAACAGTCGGAGAATGACGGCAATGACTGGGCCCCTGGGAATTGGGGCCCGGGGCGGCCGCCCCGCCCCAGGCACGGGCCTGGCGAGCATGTCTGTCTGCTAATCTTGTTAGCTTGTTGGAAAATGAATCTTTCTTTCTTTTCTGCTTCATCTTGTAATTATATTTGGGCGAAGGACAGACCGGTTAATCACTGACTGGTGCCTAGTGGCTAGTGGGATAGTAACATGAACGCTTACTCGGGATTTTGGTGCAGCGTGTGTGATTAATCATGTGCTGCAGGGCCAATCATGGATTAACTTGGACAAACAATGTGGTGCCTTGTCAGAAGATGTCAGAGGCACCAATCTCTCGAGCCTGTGTGCATGTTACGACCGGATAGATAGATATAGTTTTCGATGTGAATACGGTCTCTAAAATATAACTTTCATCATTAATTTTTATTATAATATATTTATAAAATCCAATAAAATTATAATATTACGAAAGTACTTTTCAAGATAAATATACATATATGATTTTCATATATTCAATTTAAATATTTAAAATGATATTGACAGTCAAAATTTTGAAAGTTTAACTATAACTATGCCCAAATTGGTAACTATTTGTGATTGGAGAGAGTTTTTTTTACTTCCTCTCGAATTACATTGCAAATTTAGCCATCTTCTCGACAGCGGAAGTATCAGTGGCTGATAAGTGTCACCTACCACAGCAGGTGGCCAGACACTATAGATGCTCTCCTACCGAGCTCGACAGCGGCAGATACCTATCGCGGTACCCGAGCTTGATAAGAGGGTATCTGTGGTGTCGATTATCTACTGATGTAAGTGACACGTGTTACCTACTGACGTTTATACGGTCGTGAAATAGGTTAGATTTATAATTTCTGTACGGAAACCAAATAAGCCAAAGCTTCCCAATCTCCTGCTAACCCAAGGTGGAGCAGACGCGGTACTGCCACTGCGAGGCTGACCGCCGAGAAGATGGACGCCTTCCACCATGGCTACCCTGATAGGAACACTGCTGATTTTGTCCGGATATAAATTAGGGCAATTTTTTAAGAGTGAAATTAGGGTAATTTTAAGGTACTTGTACTATTTACAAATTGGGAAGAGCATGGCTTATTTCAAATATATATATGCATTGTTTATACTTACTTGATCTATTCATAGCTCTGTATGCAGATCACCTATTTTGCTTTTATAGTGACATAAGTGCCCGCTTGGTTCATTGCCATAATTTGGCACACTAAAGTTAGTCAAAGATTGACTTTTCAAGGCATGTGTTTCGCTCGTTGCCACAGGTATGGCATGCCACAATTTCTTAGTTATATTTGACAAGAATTAATGATCGGTTCAATATATTCGTTAACAAGAGTCAAAATAACTCTTCTTGTCTATGCTCAATCGGCTAGGGCCCACTTACTTTGGCTAGCCTTTTGATAAATATAACTGGTTAACAATCAGTTATACTCAATGATGACCAGTTACACCCAACGTCGACTAGCTATGGTGAGAGCATCTAGACTCCCTATTTGTATAAATTATGCTTATTATATAGGTTTTGGTGTTGATGACTAAAAAGGATACTCAGTGAAAACCGACAATAATCAGATTTAATGATCAAGGCTAAAGTGTTTTTCTAGTTTTGGCTTGGGAGTTGATTCAAGTCATATAGTTAAAATCATCGTACTATTAAGAGGGATTATACATAAGAAATGATCTTGGTTCATATGCAAAATCACTAAGATTACTTGGAGCATAGGACTTTTCATATTTCTCACTCAGAAATCCAGAGCTTTATCTTGATAGCCAAAACAATTCTCTCTGGACCAAACTTCTTTTTACACAGGCGCTCAAAGATCCTAAGTTCAAAATTCTAACCGAGCGTACAACATGTACGCCGGACCGATATTTTCGGTCCGGCGCTGAGAATTATCTCCACCAAGCGTACTCCATGTACGTCGGACCGACTTTTTCAGTCCGGCGTTGATAATTCTTCCTTGTTTCTTTTCAACCAAGTATAACTATGTTCGTCGAACCAATCTAAATTCTTTCTTAAAATTAGTCCGGCATAAGTTATATTTTCACTCTAAATATAATTCTAGTCCGTGTTAAAATTTATTTTAACCAGAAATATAAAGTCTGATGCAGAACAGAATTCCTTGTGTACGTCGAACCAATTTTTTCGGTCTGGCGCGAACATGTTTCACTCAGATAAAACCAGCCATTTTCCTATATACGTCGGACCAGCTTTTTCAGTCGGCGCAAACTCTATTTGCTGGAACTCAAAAGAAACATATCATGTGTACACAGGACCAATTTTTTTGGTCCGGCGCAAACGTTATTTGCTGGTACTCAAAAGAAACAAAAACATGTGTACTCCGGACAAACTTTTTCGGTCCGGCGCAAGCATTCTCTTGCTGATATCAAAATCAAGCAATGCATGTGTACGACAGACCAATATTTTCGGTCTAGCGTAAATGGGTCATTCTGAGCACAACAATGCTTTCCAATCCTATGTACCCCGGATCAAAGTTTTCGGTCCGACGTATGTGTATACTTTGACTTATGACTCATATACCTTAAAATTCTTGCAAAAGGGTAGCAGTTGACCTACCCCATCTAACCTACCAAACTCCAACGGGCAAATGACAGGTGTAACGGTTATCTCTGTTCAGGGTCTATATATTGCATGCCTGAGTTCTCAAACGAGACATAGAGCATTGCACATTCACATCTTTTGATATCCTGAACATCTTTGACATCATTCAAATCATATACAACTCTTTGATCTTTAGAATTTATGAGCTTCATTCCATCAAAGAGTTTTGAGCTTCAACTCAGAAAATCACAAATACTCATTCTAAACATTTAGAGTGCTTCCTCCAAGCTAAGTCTAGTTTGCATCTAGCTACTGAACCAAGAGACAGGGCTTGTGGATAGTCTATTACTCTTGGAACTAGCTGTTCCTAGACGGTTGGAGAAGTTGTTGGTACAACCTATCCAATAGTGATTATGAAAGGCCACCATTGCTGTGAAAGGTTGAGACTCACCTCACTGGAGTAGTGAAAGAGTCAAGATAGTGGAAAACCAAAAACTATTGAGATTGGCTGTTTGGTGGAGCAATACTTCTGAGGAAGTGCTCTAACGGGGACGTAGGAGTGATCTCTGAACCTCGGTGGAAAATCATTGTATTCTCCTATGTTTGTGTTTATTGCTCATTATTCTCTTATAGTTTCTCATTCGAAATTCCCTTTCTTACAAAGTTTTCTTGAACAAGTGTTGTTCTAAACTTTTATACTAATTGCTTCCGTTTCTGTTTTTTTTATTGAGAAAAGTTTTTCGTAATAATTAAAAATTTCTAAAGTTGCCTATTCACCCCCCTCTAGGCCAACTTGGTCCTTACATATGGTCAGTTACAGTCAGACACCCCCCTCTGCTTGAGCGAGGCTAATACGTCTTTCTACATAGGTATCTAATTAGACATGTGAACACTTGTTGATTTTCACAGGCATTTGCGGGTCTAGCGGCGAGGAAGAAGACTTATAAGGTAATGATGTTTCGACAAGTTGTGACAATTAGTAAGGACGCAACGTTTTAAAGACACAAAAAAGAGTTGTGCATGAAGACAAGCAGTGTTCACCATGGCATTAGGCGCTAGTCAGGCAGTAGACCAGCGCCTAGGCCTCCAAGGTGCTATGATATTGGCACCATAGCACCACCATCATTTCCTTCCCCTACCGCTGCTAAATAGCCTTCGAATCATTTCCAAGGACCAATTACCCGTGCTCGTGCCAAACAAATAAACCAACAGGTGAACTCGCTCTTTAGTAAGAATAATATTACTTGTGAGAGTCAGCTGCTACCTAATACAAGTAATTTAATTGTTCTCAGGTATAAAGACAATGTGAGAAGGTGTGAACGCCTGAGGGCAAATGAAGAGGAGCATGGACAAGTCAACAAGCAAGGTGTGAATGGAAAAGTACTCAGCTCGGCCTTCAATGACTAGTTTGAAGAAAAACGCGCATAGAGGATGCAAACAGAGTCCGATTGAGGTGTTCGACCACAGCCTAGAAAGCTAATGAGCTAAGCTTTCCAACGGATCTAGCCACACCCTCAAATACATTCTGAGCACAGAGATATCATCCAAAAAGTATGACGTCCATAAAACTATTTCATATGCATTGGGTGCTACGTCACTATTATGTTTGGGCCTTGTGCTTTGTGCTGCGACCTGGGCTTGTCTAGTAGACCTTTTGTCTTCCTTCCCCCCTCTTATATGTAGGAAGCACCCCCTTGTATGAACTCAAACTATTGTTGAATCTGAAATCAAATATGCTATGCATGTTCTTGGGTTTTCTAGCCACAGGCTGAAACTTCCTGAGTATTGTGCATTCCTTCCCGTTGTTCTTGCAAACTCCTTTGTGATTGCAGTGAGGATTGTAATCCGCTTGACTTGGTTGAGTGGACAACGTGAGGTTGGGCGAACTCCGTGCTACAGGTTGTTGCGCTTGCAACAGTTGGCCGCACAAGATTCGTCAGGTTTCGTGAGTATCTCAGATCCTACGTGAAGGTCGGGCGCACCCTCATATCATTTGGTATCAGAGCTCCGGTTGTCACGGTAGGATCTTTACCCATATTTCTAGATTTACTTTCAGCTATATACCAGAAAATTTGCCACACAAAAATATCAACTCTAGTTGGATCTGTGTTTTCTTCCTAATCTAAATTTTTGCCTCACAAAAATATTGAACCCTAGTCTCCGATATGTTAATCTTGTGCGTTTTGCTAAGTTTTTCTCCATAGAATCGTGTTCTTGTTGCTGAAACTGTTCATCTTCCTTCACATCACTTCTTGATTCAATCTGTCCAGTTCACTATTTGGGCCACAACTTCCAGATACGATATTGGAATTTTATGTTCTTGTGCTTTATTAAAAGCTTATGAATTTCTCTACAACTTTGGTACAGACAAATTTTGCTAATTCTGCCTAGAAATTGGTCGAACATGGGTTTGAATCTTGCTGCCAGTTTATCCCAAAAATTGATGAATCTGTTTTGATAGCCAATCTATCCTTTGTGAATACTTTGCTCCTATCAAGACTAGCTAATCTGTTGCATAGGGCTGCACTCTTTGTATCTTGATCATGCGGTTGCAATAAATCAAAAGAAAGAGAAAAGAAAAGAAAGATCTAGTGGCTGTTTGCTATGTGCTAAAGAAGAAGAAGAAGAATTGAAAAAAAAGGAGAAAGAAAGCTGCTGTTATCTTTGCACCGTTGTGAGATTCAATCTTCTTGTGCAATCTTGTGCCCTTTTCAAATCCTTGCAACTAGCTAGTGTCTTTCTATAACCATTGCAATTTGAGTTGATTTGTGTTGTTACTCATATCTTGTTCTAGCTCATCCCTTTGATTGCATTTGGTTCCATCATCCTTGTGTGTGAGTTGTTGTGTTCATCATTTAAATCTTGTTTTCAAAGAACTAGGCATTGTGTTCTTGCTTGGATATTTACTTATCGAAACAATACCAAGAATTCAGATTGTGTAGGGCATACACTATACCCTCCAAACTCCACATATCAATCCGTAGTGGGCTTTGATGTCACCGTGAGTTCGCTTAACCTCACTTTGTGTTATCTCACCACTCAAGAGTGATCTCCTTCATCAATCGTAAAGGGTGAGTAAGAATTTGGTGGTAAGGATAAGCGAGGTTGAGAGAATTGTCCATAGATCATATTGTGTTTCTCTTTGCTGTTTTGCACAACTAACCATGTCAGTCAAGGAGACAATGCAATAATGAAGAACGTGATCCTGATGCTCCAATAAATTGGACTGAATATTGTGCTTTGTGAGACACTCTATGACGAGAGTTACGCATAGGAAATGATCATCTAAGAGAAGAATTGAACAACTCTATACAAGATCTTCAAATTGAGGTGAATCAACAGCTGACCGTGCTCTACACCAACATAGTTACTGACATTGTACGACAACTACGACCACAAGTTGAAGATGACCTTCTTGTTGATGAGACCGATGAGGAAGCTGCTGCTCGAAGGGCTCGTGCCGCTAATGTGATTCGTCAACCCATTGCACCTGCTAGAGGGGGTGATGATCATGGTCTAGGAAGGGGCCGTGGTCGTGGTATGGGTCGTGAAGGTGTTGCACATGAACCAATTTGCATCAATTTGCTGCCACGCAATGAAGGAAACCAACGTCGCCAACGCAATGATAATGATCGTCCCGAGGAGGAAAGGTATGGCAAACTAAAGTTTTCTATGCCTAAGTTTGTAGGATCCAATAACCCTGAGGACTACCTCACATGGGAGCTGAAAGTTGACAAGATATTTCGTTTGCACAACTACACCGAAGAAAAGAAGCTTGCAATGGCACCACTTGAATTTGATGATTATGCGCTGGTTTCGTGGGAACAAATCCAGAGCCGAATAATAGAACATGGCGAGAACCCAATCGCATCGTGGGCTGAGATGAAGGTAGAGATGAGGGCAAGGTTTGTTCCTCGACATTACAAACGTGATCTCTTTGATAAGTTGCAGGGATTGAAACAAGGAAGTCGCACGGTAGATGAGTACTACAAAGAGATGGAGATGGCCATGATCCGTGCCAATGTGTATGAACATGAAGAGCAAACCATGGCACGTTTTCTCATTGGTTTGAACTATCCCATCAAGCGCATCACTGAATTTCAGCCTTATAGCAATGTGGTGGAGTTAGTGCATCAAACAACCAAGGCTGAGAGACAAGTACAACAAGACTCAAAGATAACAAGGAATTCTTCATTTGCTCGCCGTTCAGCACCTACAGTAGGTAAATCCACCTCTCGGTTCAATTCCTTTCGTGCTAACAATTCTAGTGCAAGTGTTGCTCCTAATTCCCAGGTAGCTCGAAGTGGAAAAGAGCCATCTACTACAAATGCGAAGCAAGGTCCAGCAGCTAGTGCTACTTCTTCATTGGGTTCTACAGCAAAGAGTAGTGCCATCCAATGCTTCAAGTGCTTGGGGTAAGGCCATATCGCCAAGGATTGCCCAAACAACCGCATCATGCTTATAACAGAGAAAGGTGAATATGAATCTGCAAGTGAAGAAGAGGATGTCCCAATCGTTGATTTGGAAGAAGAGGAAAATGAGATGACCTATTGTGATTTTGAGATCGGTCAATCTCTCATCATCACCAAGAAAGTCTTGAGTGTTCAGCAAAAAGAAGACCATGAACAACGCTGCAACCTCTTTCACATGAAAGCAAAGGTAAATGATCGTGTGTGCAAGGTAATCATTGATGGGGGAAGCTGTCACAATTTGGCCAGCAAAGAAATATGTGAAAAGCTTGGATTGAAGCCGCTGCGACACCCACATCCCTATCACGTGCAATGGTTAAATGATTCTGGAGAAGTGAAAGTTCAACACATGGTGAAAGTGCCTTTCAAGATTGGTGAGTATTGTGATACCGTAGAGTGTGATGTTGTACCTATGACGGTATGTCACTTGCTGCTCGGTCGACCATGGCAATTTGATCGTGCAAGTCATCACAATGGATTCACTAATCAACATTCATTTAAGTGGAACAGCAAGGAAATTGTTCTTCGGCCAATGACTCCTGCTCAAATCCTTGCTGACACAGTTCAAAAGAATGAGGTAAATATTGAGAGTGTTAAGAAGCAAGAGAAAAAGAACACAAGTGAGAAACCCAATTCGATGAATGAGAGCCACAAACCAAATGGGAGTGAGAAAAGAAAGGATGAGGGACACAAGCTAGTGATGTTAGCCACTAAGTCTGAAATGAGAGAACTACAAGAGAACCCACGTTTGGTGTACTTTGTACTCTTGTACAAAGATGTGCTCCTCTCTACTAACGACATAACATCCCTTCTAAGTGCTATTGCGAGTGTTTTGCAGGAATCGCATGCAGGTGGATTGATGGGACATTTTGGAAGATAAAAGACTTTGGCCATGCTGTCCGATCACTTCTATTGGCCAAAAATGCGATGAGATGTTGAGAGGTTCGTGCAACGATGTGTCACATGACATAAAGCTAAGTCCAAACTTAATCCACATGGTTTGTACACTCCACTTCCTGTTCCTAATTCACCTTGGGAAGACATTAGCATGGATTTTGTTTTAGGATTGCCTAGGACTAAGAGGGGAAGGGACTCTGTATTTGTTGTCGTGGATAGGTTCTCTAAAATGGCGCACTTTATTCCATGCCACAAGAGCGACGATGCGTCGCATGTAGCTAACTTGTTTTTCAGGAAAATTGTGCGATTACATGGGATGCCAAGAACCATTGTTTCAGATCGCGACGTCAAGTTCATGAGCTATTTTTGGAAGACTTTGTGAGCCAAGCTTGGGACAAAGTTGTTATTCTCCACAATTTGTCACCGACAAACAGATGGACAAATAGAGGTGGTGAACCGCACACTCTCAATGTTGCTGCGCACAATGATCAAGAAGAACTTGAAAGAATGGGAGGACTGTCTTCCACATGTTGAATTTGCATACAACTGGGCAGTTCATTCAACAACACAATTATGCCCATTTGAGGTGGTGTATGGTTTTAAACCAATCACGCCACTAGATTTGCTACCACTTCCACTTCAAGAGAGAGCTAATATGGAGGCAACAAAGCGTGCTGAGTTTATGAAAGCTATTCATGCAAAGACCAAGGAAGAGATAGAAAAGAAAGCACGCTACTTCGCTAAAAGTGCAAACAAGACAAGGAAGAAGATGCTATTTGAACCAGGTGATCTGGTTTGGGTACATCTACGCAAAGAGCGCTTTCCGGAGAAGCGCAAGTCTAAGTTGATGCTTCATGCTGATGGTCCCTTCAAAGTGCTTGAAAATATCAACGATAACGCATACAAGATTGAGCTTCCTGGAGATGATTACAATGTGAGTACCACGTTCAATGTTGTTGATTTGTCACCATTCTTTGGACCGAAAGAAATAGAGTCGAAGACGACTCCTTTTAAAGAGGGGGAGGATGATACGGGCACCATAGCACCACCATCATTTCCTTCTCCTACCGCTGCTAAAGAGCCTTCGAATCATTTTCAAGGACCAATTACCCGTGCTCGTGCCAAACAAATAAACCAACAGGTGAACTCGCTCCTTAGTAAGAATAATATTACTTGTGAGAGTCAGCTGCTATCTAATGCACAAGTAATTTAATTGTTCTCAGGTATGAAGACAATGTGAGAAGGTGTGAACGCCTGAGGGCAGATGAAGAGGAGCATGGACAAGTCAACAAGCAAGGTGTGAATGGAAAAGTACTCAGCTCGGCCTCCAATGACTAGTTTGAAGAAAAACGCGCATAGAGGATGCAAACGGAGTCCGATTGAGGTGTTCGACCACAGCCTAGAAAGCTAATGAGCTAAGATTTCCAACGGATCTAGCCACACCCTCAAATACATTCTGAGCACAGAGATATCATCCAAAAAGTATGATGTCCATAAAACTGTTTCCTATGCATTGGGTGCTGTATCACCATTATGTTTGTGCCTTGTGCTTTGTGCTGCGACCTGGGCTTGTCTAGTAGACCTTTTGTCTTCCTTTCCCCCTCTTATATGTATGAAGCACCCCCTTGTATGAACTCAGACTATTGTTGAATCTGAAATCAAATATGCTATGCATGTTCTTGGGTTTTCTAGCCACAGGCTGAAACTTCCTGAGGATTGTGCATTCCTTCCCATTGTTCTTGCAAACTCCTTTGTGATTGAAGTGAGGATTGTAATCCGCTTGACTTGGTTGAGTGGACAACGTGAGGTTCGGCAAACTCCGTGCTGCAGGTTGTTGCGCTTGCAACGGTTGGCCGCACAAGATTCGTCAGGTTTCGCAAGTATCTCAGATCCTACGTCGTGAAGGTCGGGCTCACCCTCGTATCATGCTACCTAGGCGACCCGACTTGCAAACATGTGAGTGAAGGAGTGGAGGGTAGGGGAAGCAACGGTAGCACCTCAAATGTGTGTGTTGGGGGGCTTGAAGCAAAGCAACCAACACTAGCGAGGTGGTAGGCAGAGGTGGTGGTGGAGGATGTTAAGAGTGTCGGCGCAGCTCCCTCAGCCACAACAACACATCTTCCTCTCTAGGGTGGCAGAGGCGCAGCTCGTTCTCCAATGTGTTAAGAGGCAAGAACAAGGTGGATCTGGTCGACAACAACATCGGCAGGGTGGATTTGGCCAGGGCGAGGTGGATTCAACGTGGAGGTGGCGGAGCAGGCAATGATGTGATGGATCCAACACATCATCGTTGTGCCTACATACTACTTCTTGTTTTCTTTGGCCTGGTCTGGTGCTAGGGTTTGATTGATTTACACTTTAAGTGGGTGTGGTGTAGCCGTGAAGCCCATACAACCTATATGCCCCAGCTGCCTTCAGGAAGACGCCTTCTTCAACCTTGTGCCCAAATTGCACATTGCCACCTTCGACGTCCACGACCAGTTGGTTCCTCCTCCTTCATCTTCCCCCGTCCTCTTCTCTCTCCCTCAAGCGACCCTAGTTGACCACGGTGCTTGCCCAGGCTGCCGCACTGAGCTCAACCTAGGTCACCCAAACCTGACTTGGACCACCTGCTCGCCGATCATGCAAAAATGTAGTGGGCAGCCTCCGCTTAGACCCGATGTTTAGAACATTGAAGGCAAGATGCATCTATTTTGGCAATGATTGTCAGTAGTTAGACTAGCATAAATATAAGGCCTGCGCGTCTCTGACAACATAGCGAAATCATTTGCATCTATTATCACTCCCTTGTAATAACTCTTTAGCCACAACTATAAAGTCTCTTGATGATTAGCTTTTTCTTTTTTATTATTATGAAAACATATTTTTAACCAAATAATTAAATCATATCACGTATTTACAAAAAATAAAATTACACTCTTGAGTTGCCAAAGGAGGGAGAAGTGGGTAATGGCTCGGCCAAAGGGAGCGGGTGTGGATAAAAAAGCGATGTTCGATTAGTTTCCTTTTTATCTCACGACCCATATGTCGGTGCGTTGTTTTTTAGAGTTGAAAAGATGGATGACGGACGACCACCACTAACTCCTATTTATATAATAGTAAAGATCATAAGTTTGATAGTAGCCACAAGAAGTGTGACATGCAACACTTTACCATAGTTAGGTTTGACTTGACCTGTTCAGGTTTCGGGCTAGGCTTCAGGCCAGGTTTGGCTGAATGCGTAGGCTTAAGCTCGGCCCGGCCCGACATAGGCCAAATCTGAAGCCCGAAAAAGCCCGAATTTTCTATTTGGAATAAAATAATAATTTACTTATTATTTAGGAATTAAATATTATTATTCAATTTATTTATTCATAAAAAATATTAGTAGTAATTATTTTATTGCCGTATTTGGGTTTTAGACTGGGCCTATGGCCGAATATCTAGGTCCAAGTCAGGCCCAGCCCGAGCCCCAAAAATCAGCATGCAAAGGTAGATGTAGGTTTGACAAGGTGTGGTAGAAAACTAAACATATCTTAAATCCATACCGTATCACAACATAATACATAACTGCGCTAACATGTCATTCCGCAATCATACCTCCATTAAATATTGAAGAATTCTCGGGCTGTGGTTGATTTGAGCTGGCTCGGCGGCGGCTCGAGCCAAGCCGCGAATTTTTTTACATTTGGGTCCTTTTCTCGAAAAAATACGATTATGTCCTTTTCGAGAAAAAAATATGATTAGGTCATTTTTCTAAAAAAAGGAATATATATTATGTTGAGGCCCTTTATACATTTTTAGTCATTGCGCTCGGGTCCTTTTACAGAAAATTAAAATTACGTTTAGGTCCTTTTTTGAAAAATAATATACATTGTATTTAGTTTCTTTTGCATTTTTCTAGCATTACGTTTAAGCCCTTTTTCGGAAAACACAAAATTTTGTTTAGGTCCTTTTCTGGAAAAAAAATATTTCCTTTTTTCCGTTTTCCATTTTTTCCAAGGCAGACCTTCCGTTCCAGCGAAATTGCGGATTGTATCCTTTCAACCGTTTCGTGTGTTTCCTCGATTTGTTCGCGTGGGGAGTGTCAGTCGCATATTTTCTCGATTTACTCGCGTGGGGAGCGGCGCCCGCGACGTGACACGCCGCATATGATTGTGTAGTTACTTACATAAGTAATGTTGTTCGTGTATAATTTTTTTCCCCGTTTTAGTTACATTTTTAGAAAACCATATTGCCTTGAAAATCATGCTGTCGCATGCCGCAGTCCACATGCACTGTCTCCACAGAAGATCAGTAAAAGGCCCAAACTTTGCCCTTTCCACTGGCCACTTTTCGCTGCACTGCTACACCTGCCTGCCCTACCTTGCCAACGCCTCCAAATCCAATGCGGCCGAGCCCAAAACCACACCAACAACCACACGCCGCCACAGAGAAGGTGATTATTCCTGTGACAAGCGAGAGGCTCCTTGGAGCAGAGGACAAGTGCTTAGCTCCCATGGTGCCTTCTTTTGAGATGTTAAAGATGATGAGATGAGAGGGGTGGTTTAGAGCTAAAACGGTAGAGAACAGGGGGAAGCGCCCAACAGGCCAGGCTCCTTTATCCCCCGCTTTCGTCCCTTTTGAGGCCCTCCCTACCCCACTCTTCTTCCATTGTTTTAGGCTTGTGTCCCTAAAGAAGGCTTAAACGTTCTTTGGACAAACGCAGTTTTGTCTTTAATGACTGTTTGTCTTAGTGTAGGGTCTACCATTTTCTTTAGTCCACATGGAGTTGTTTTGGAAGCCAAATGTCAAATATGATCTTGTTTCTTCTCCTCTTTAGTGGTGGTTTAGTAGGAGCATATGTTTACATTGCGCTATATACTTTCATTTAACTTATAGCAGTTGTATGAAAAATAGAGATACTGAATCCATGCACTGATCTTCTCACCGCACGGTATGGGTGTGGAGCCACCAGCCATTTGGAACATAGGTGGCAAAATTTTCACAACTAAACAGTTCAATCTTCACATTCCGAACGAGGTCTTGTGTGATTGGTTGCATTCAGATACGGACATGAGGAAAGTGTAAGGGGTGATTGGTTGCATGTATGCATGTATGGAAACACTTAAAACTTAGTCTATCGTCAAAGGGTCGGAGCACATTCTTACGTGACAAAATATATAGTCAGCTAACATCATATCATTGTACATGCTCTTATATTACTGCCAAATAAATCAATAATGGTTTCTTTCTACATTTGACATAGCAAACCTCTTGCTCTCGTACAATTTGCTGGCCTCTCGCTGTCATAGAAAATCATCTGGACGGAAAATCAAAATTATATGGTACAAAGATTTGTCAGGCACGTCGAAAAACCTTCCTGTTCCATTAAGATCTTCAAAGTACGCTGTCCACCAGTACTAATGCTTCTTGGCTTATCTATTATTGATTGGTGTGCTCATCGGTCATCGCTCAGCACCTGCTACTTATTGTTTCTGATGCTGAAATCTTTCACACATGTTTGGTACACAAAAGAACTAATTTACAATGCTAATGTTTTGTCATTTTGGTAATAAGGTTTGGCTCCATTGTGAGGTAGAGGCAGTAGTCTTCCATTAATCTAATACCATATTCTTACTGCTACATGTGTGATGTCTCAGAACCCAACACTGTTACTATATCAAGGTTGGGGTACAAAGCCTAAGACACAGATAAAGCTGGTTTAAAAGCTACCCTTTCCCTAGTTTTGCAAGCTGCAAAAACTAAGAAGCCCTGAGTAATAAAATTTCCGGACCTGGGCAAAAAGGCACAGTGCTTAATCTATTTATCCATCACAACAAGGAACCAAGGGAAAAGTTGTGCGTGGCATTTTCATGAGATGCCACAGTCAACGGCCTTTTTGCAGGCACATTAGCGCGTCGGTGGTGGTTGTGCTGTATATAACCCATCCGGGGTTTCTGCGGAGCAGTTAGAGTAAGAGACCTTTCATTCCCTTGACCCGAAGAGTGAAGGTAGTGGTGGTAGATGGCACTGGTTGCTGGTCACAGTGCAGGCTTTGTTGGAGTTTAACGTGGCTTCAGAAGCCACCATTCTGCATTCTTGGATCATCTGGAGCTCTTTCGCTTGTTAGGTTCCTTCTCTTCCCTGCTTCTGAGTTCTGAACACCGAGCAATCTCTGTAAGTTCTGTTTTGCTCGTATTTCTTCTCCTCGTTTTCCTCCCTTGTGTCTTAGAGTGGTTCGGTTTGCAGTTTGCTTTCAGTCCTTGATTGGCGTATAAGGGGTGCCTAGAAATGGAGGTGGAGGCACAGGAGAAGAAGGGACACAGAGCCTTTGCCAAGGCAATTAAGTCTTTCAATTCTTCTGAAAGGCACAAGCGTTCTAAGAGGTTGGTGTCTAAAGAATTGCTTCTGCAAAGTTCTTTGGTTCTGTTGTCAAGAGTGCTCGTAATATGACTGTGGTTTCTGAATTGCAGTGATTTTGAGGATATATGTACAAAAGATGCATTGTACTCTTCAGACAAAACATGTATTCAGCCTAAGCCAGTAGGTTTCTTTTTCTCCTCATGTGCAACTTCAACATTGTAATGTGCAGTAAATTCAAAGTTCTTTCTGCATAGTATATGAATTTTTAGCAATTTTGTGCCGTGGTTTTGTTTTCTAGGCTGGTGTAAAAGCTAAGGTAAAGAGTGATATCAATAACCAAGTGCAACCTGCGAGAGGAGCACAAAGCTCATTGAGAAAAGAGGTAATCACTGCAAAATGCTATTTTCAACGATTTTATTTACAACTCGCCTTTGAGAACTTTAATTTTTTAGTAGGGAAGTTCATAGTTTAATGCAGATAATAGTAAGCTACATGCTTGCTAGACGGCCCAGTTTTTTTTTTTCCATTTTTGGCTGGACAGTGGGCAGTCCACTTTGTTTACAAATGTGAAATGACACAGCGTATTTGTTTCAGTGGATAGTTCCTGAACAAACTCTTTGTTCGCCTGCACTTAGTTGGAAATGCTTTATGTTGCCGTCTCTTATGATGGCCTGAACAAGTTTATAAGGCTTGCTACCTTTGCTACTGAATTCCCTATAATGTAGACTCATATGATGGCCTGATGCAGATTCTACAACTAGAAAAGCACCTTAAGGGTCAGCAGGTTGTGCGTGGCGCCCTGGAGAGAGCTCTGGGGCCTAATGCTCCAGTCAACGTGCCAAATGAGAATCCAATGCCAAAGGTGTCTCCTTTGTCTAAGAGCAGTTTGTTAGTTTGCTCTTTTTCCCAAACTGCAATTCTCATCAGGCCACCTTGGTTTTTCTTTCAGCCCACTAAAGAACTGATAAGGGAGATTGCCACATTAGAGCTGGAGGTCAAGAACATGGAGCAGTATCTCCTTACCCTGTACCGGAAAGCGTTTGAGCAGCAGGTACCCACATGTTCTCCTCCTGATCGCCGGGGAGCGTCGAAGCCGTCAGTGAGCTCGCAGTCTAGGCAGCTCCAGGAAACACCCAATGCTAAGGCTTCTTGCAAGAACAGAGGAGATGCGATACTTCGATCTAGCTACCCGCCGCCCTCCCATAAGAAGTGGAATGATCCGTTGAGAGATTGCCCTGATAGACCGATCGATTCTGATGTCCTCCGCTGCCAGTCTGCATTATCCTACCGTGGAATCTGTTCATCTAGGATATCACCATCAGAGGACAGTCTTGCGAGGGCTCTTCGCTCGTGCCACTCTCAACCTTTCTCATTTCTGGAGGTAATGATTTGTGCAAAAATGGATTTGCTAATCCTAGGACACGATAGTCCATTGCTTGCTGTTACACAAAGACAATAACCTGTTAAAAAAGCAACTTGCTGCAGTTTTAGAATAAGATTTTACGGTGTGATTATGAGAAACATGACAGGAATTCAATGGTTGAAAACTGAAATAGCTAATCTGTGAATGAGATTCTAAGTTCCTTGTGATTTTTTTTAGCAGGAAGGCGAGGCTACTGCAACAGGCGTAATAAGCTTAGCAGAGTATCTAGGCACTAATGTAGCTGACCACATCCCTGAAACTCCGAATAACCTTTCGGAGGAGATGGTGAGATGCATGGCAGGGGTATACTGCAAACTTGCAGATCCTCCGTTGGTTCACCACGGCTCCTCGTCTTCTCCAACGTCGTCATTCTCCTCAACTAGCGCGATTTCTCCGCAGTATCTGGGAGACATGTGGAGTCCCAATTACAAGCGAGAAACAACTCTGGACTCCCGGTTGATAAACCCATTCCATGTTGAGGGGTTGAAGGAGTTCAGCGGACCATACAATACAATGGTTGAGGTTCCACTGATTTGCCGCGATAGTCGGAGGCTAAAAGATGTTGAGGATCTGCTCCAGACCTACAAGTGAGTTATAGTATTCGTCATTCTTTTCTTTGGTGAATGAAAATATTTGCTTGTCAGTTCAATGTTGGTTGATATGTCAGGTTGATTTTGTACCGGTTGGAAACCGTTGATCTCAGGAGGATGACAAATGAAGAAAAGATTGCTTTCTGGGTCAACATACACAACGCCCTGCTGATGCATGTAATGCTTCTCTCGACGCAGTTCACTGCAAACTATTAGCGTCGTAACTACATTTTTTCCTTATGGGTTCTATTTGTACTACTTGGTCCACAGGCTTATCTCAAGTATGGCGTCCCACAGAATAATCTGAAGAAGTCATCTCTTCTTGTTAAGGTAAAGTGAAAACGTTTCCTCTGCAAAATCAGTGAAATGGTCCCACAGTAAGATGAACCTCTTCAGACGAAATTTCTGCTTGCCTTGACATTTGTTTAGCACAGGCTGCCTGCAAAATTGCTGGACGCAACATCAATGTAGCTGTGATCCAGAGCTTGGTTCTTCGATGCAACACACATTGTCCCGGACAGGTATAGCAAACATGATTAGGTCAAAACCAGTTAAAAAGTGTGACGTTCGTACTGTACTGATTATATCACAAGCATGCTAATTCTATCTGCTGGTCCTTTTAATGCAGTGGCTACGGACTTTGCTTTACCCAAGGATCAAAAGCAAAGTGAGCAAAGTAGGGCATGAGTGGCAAGCTTTTGCCGTTACACAATCAGAGCCTCTTTTGCGCTTTGCGCTTTGCTCGGGAAGCCATTCTGATCCCGCGGTAAGCTACTAGTATGCGTGCGTAAATTGTTGCGGTTGTACCTTAAATCTATTTTAAACTAAGCAAATGCTTCCTTTTTCCAAGCCATGCTCATGTGATTCTTTGCAAGTCTTTATGCACAAATTTGGTATGAAAAGGCGCACGTGTCCTGAGAAAATCATAGCCTGTCACATTACACGACATGTTTATGAACTGAAAACCTTTTGTTGATTGGGAAATGCTGTTAGGAATCATTCATCATGTTAGGAATGAGGAATCTCTCAGCATGCTAGGAATCTTTCATCAAAGTACTGCAAGCATAATTACTGGTGGTGCCAAATCAAGCCCCATCATGCACTGTCATCTCCCTTTTCGCAGGTGAGAGTGTACAATCCTAAGAGGCTGTTCCATCAGCTGGAGGCCGCCAAGGAAGAGTTCATCCGGGCAACGGTGGGCATCTGGAAGGAGCAGAAGATACTGCTGCCGAAGCTCGTCGAGGCGTATGCGAAAGACGTCATGCTCTCGTCGCAGGGCCTCGTTGACATGGTCCAGCGGTACCTCACAGAGAGCCTGCGGATGGCAATGCAGAAGTGCCAGCAGGGTAGATCAAGCAAGACCATAGAATGGGTTCCTTACAACCTGAATTTTCGGTATCTGCTTTCTAGGGACCTGGCATTTCCTCACCTGAACTAACTGCATTACTCTAGTCCAGCTGGTTACGAGATGAGCTGAAGTATATGTATGTATGATAGTTTTAGACTTAGTGGAGATAGTAGTTTAATCTTCGTTTGGTTCTAGGATTGCGTAGGCTTAATGTGTGTGTAGGGCAGAGCGGTGTGTATTTCTGCACTGTAAAAAGATTTTGTAGATGAACAGGAAATAGGGGAAGAAATGAGAAAGAAACATGTTACCTTTTGTCATGCGTTCCTGCATCCATTGCTGTTCTTACGAGCCGTATGGCCGTATAGTATATATATATCCATCGAAGAAAAGATGTGCAAGTCCGAAGAAGAAGAATAGTTTTTTTTTCTTTGAAAGAGAGAGAGTCCGATCTACATTAGACCAGCCCAAATATTAGGCCCATCTACACAGAGCAAACTAGTACACGATAATGCGAAAAAACAGGCCCAATTTTTCGGGCCGTGAGCCTGTAAGGAAGGTAGACCCATAGGACAACATCTTTATCGAGCACCTGCAGGATGGAGCCCATTCCCGTTCGAAGATGCACGCTCACCGCAAACCGCGCATCCGCTTACGGCCCAACTGCAAACTAGCCCGGGAGCAGCCGGCCTAGAGATTTTTTTAACATAAAAGGCTATCCCCAGCTTACATTGAAAGTTAAGCAAAAGGCTACGGCAAAGGCGAAATTTTAAACCATGGAAGTCGTGGGAAGCTACACTTGTGGGCTTTTGATTTCTCATAGTACAAATAGACCGCTGAATTTTAGCTAGAAGAAGCCGGTCGTTTGGATCAACTTCGGACTTTTAGAGGAAAGAAGCCGGAGGTTAAGCCATTTCAAACCTAAGTATTCCAGAGGACTTCGCTTCTGCTCTATTTTGTGCAGATTGCAGATAACTTTTTTCCCCCCCTTAGATTTGCTCTAAAAGTGTCTTCAGGTCATGTTCGGAGCACATTGTATTGGATCTTGGTCGGTGTGCTAGCTATAATATTTTTCATATCTTTGTAAATTAATCGACTGGCTAATCAAATACGGAGTACCTGAAGTAAATAATACTGGTAATAAGCTACCCCGTTCCTCGGCTCGATCGGTTGATGGTGTTCTGCTGATATGGAACATACGATCATTCGTCAGCGCCATGTTAGAAGATGCACGAGACAAGCACAAATGGGAGCACGGGTAGTTTCGAGTTCCAGACAGCGACTGAGCAGCAAAAGCTAGCATTCTATCTACATTTTGCTCGCGTTTTTGATGCCTCAATTAACAGCACCAGAAACGCTACCGTTGCTACGCGGTACGCACCCACGCCACACGCTCAAACCAACGTCCGTCTCAAGCATTTCCCGCTTCATCTCCGTCTCTGTCGGCGCGTCTCCCCGTCGTCCGATCGAACTCCGGCGGCCCGGCCCACCATTCACCCCCTGGCATGGCCGCTTGGGACCGACAACCGGTGAGACACTGCAATGATGTTCGGTGCTTCTCGTTGTCTCGAGATCATGGCGGGCTCTCTACTCGCCCTCCGGAATGGCGGTTAAGTCGGGACAGAACCTCGTCGTCGTCCTCCCGCCTCGGCACGCCACCCTCCGCTTCTGCACCACCGCTGGATTGGCCGCGAACCTCACCGCCTCCGTCGAATCCTGCTCCGGGAGCGCGAACACGAGCGGCGCCACCGCGCCTCGCCGGCGCCGCACGCCGGCTGACGAGACTGCGGCGGCCTTGACGAGGGCGTCGCTTGCCTTCACCGCGAGCGCGGCCACCTCCTCCCGTGTGAGGCAGCGGCGCAGCATCTCGGCGGGTAGCACGAAGTAGATCTGCCCCGGCCGGAGCTCCTCGCCGCCGACCACCGCCGCGACGGACCCCTCGAACCCCATCCCGTCAGCGTCGCAGAGGAACCACCCCTGGCCGGCCTCCTCCAGGGCCATCGCCGCCGTGGCCGGCTGCGAGTACTCCCGGAGCTCGCCGCCGGGGAGCACGACCCTCGCCGTCGCCGCCCCCTCGGCCGCCGCGTCGCACGACACGCAGATGCCCATGGTGTAGTACTGCGGTTTCTGTCTCTTGGCCACGATCTCGCGATGCGATCTTGTATATGCTGCTTGCTTCTGTTTGGTTCTTGTCCCGCGCTTTTCTTGCGCTGTTCTGGTCTGTGCCGGAGACGCTATGGGAACGAAGAGCTATATGTAGCGGAGGGGGGAGGAAGCGGGATTGGCAGAGGGTGTGAATTGTCGTGTAGCCGAGGGCGGGGGCAGCACAGGCTGGATGTTTTTTACGGCCAGCAATTGGCGTGGACTGAGCGGGGTTTTCTTGGCAAACAGAGTTAAAGACTGCAAGAGTAGCTGTATCAAGTTTATGACTACGGGCTCAGTCTACTTTTCTCGCATTTAGATCGTGCATGAAGATTCCTGCTCAAGGTCGACGTCTTTCCTGCTGCCGGCGGCGTCTTCGTCGGAGGCGACCTGTCAGGGTTAAGGTTCACTTGTTTAGAATGCGGGTTCATCGGTGCCCCTCGGGCTTAGAGGGAGAATAGGGGTAGCGATCATGGCAATACGTCGAGGTGGCTGTGGCGTCGCGAGACACAAGAAGGGAGTAGTGTGTGTGGTGGAGATCGACGGGTCCAATGAGAATCGAAATGGTTCGGAGGCGGCGAAAGACGGTGGCGAATCCGGTGGCTACACTACCGGAGATGAGGAAGTGAGTGGCAGCAATGGCATCTCACCATAGAGGAGGCTAGAGATTGTTAGTAGTAATCTTGTAATAGGAAAGGTTTAGTTTGGAAAGTTTGTATTAAGAAAGTTTAGGATGAGGAGTTCAACTAGGACAAGAAAGTAGAATCCTATTCCGGTTCTTAGGGATGTAGTTTTGGGTATAAATATAGGGGTATGCCTGAGTTTTGTAATTGAGCAGAGCGAGAAGTAATAAAGAGAAAATTGTCTCAAGAGTTTTTTAGCGTTCTGTTCCAACAATTGGTATCAGAGCCTAAGTTTTTGGATTAACCCGCTGCCCCGGGAGGAGGAGACTCCCGGGGCGGCACCCAAGGAAGCACGCTGAATCAGGCGGGGCGTGGCAGCACGACCGTGCGTCGGGCACGGGGTGTTCTAGAGGTCAAAGGCGCGCGAACAGCGTCGGGCCGGGCGTGAGGACTATACTCGGCATTAAGCCTTCGGCGGCTGTTCTGCACGTGCAACCGACACGGCAGCACAGCTGTGCATGTAGCACGGCGGTCGGTAGGAGCGCGATCATGGCGGCGCGGCGGGCGCGGAATGCCGGTGTGCAATCCCACGGACGGCTGCCGGTGCTTGTGGAAAGCAGACGAAGCCGCCGGAGATGCCGGACGAGTTTCGAGTACAGGGGTTGCGGGTGCCAACAGGAGGCGACGTGTAGCAGGTGTGCTTCACGCGAAGCAGAGGGAGGCAAGGCGATGTCCTATTCGGCTGCAGCAAAGCAAACAAAAGCAAGAGGGTCCCGTACGCCATGCGTTAGGAGAAGAAGTCAATGCAGGGCTGCATGTGCAAGGTGTCTCGTATGACAACGAGGTGACATGCAGAGATTTCCTCCTAATTGATTCTATCGGCAGTGTGCACAGAGGGCCAGCGCGGCGCACGACAGTGGGTCGTGCAGGCGGCAGATACGAGGATGCAGCGGCGGGCCGATGGGAAGGCCAGAGGCGACTGTGGCGTCGACGCGAAGGATGCGTAAAGACGAGGCGGCGACCGATCTCGAAGGTGGCTTCGGAGGAAGGTCACGCTGGTGGAGATTCGTGAGGGTGATGCAAGAAGTAAAGCAAAGGCTCCCGAAAACAACAATAGTTCAACGCTTGGCGTATTTTGTTTCGCGTCGTATCTTTTCCGCAGTATCGCAGCAAAGGCGTCGGGAAGGCGCAGAGGCACCAGGTTGGTGCAACACAGGCCGTCAGGAAGGCGCAGAGGCACCAGGTGGGTGCAGTACAGGCGTCAGGAAGGCGCAGAGGCACCAGGTGGGTGCAGAACAGGCGTCAGGAAGGTGCAAAGGTGGGTGCGAGTGTAGGCGACTCGGAAGAGCACGACGTTGTTTCATGTACGCAGGCGAGACACACGGAGCGAGCTGAACAAGTTCTTGAAGATGAGTGAGAAGATCGGCGTGATCAAAGATATTACAAGATTAGGGGGGAAATGTTAGTAGTAATCTTGTAATAGAAAAGGTTTAGTTTGGAAAGTTTGTATTAAGAAAGTTTAGGATGAGGAGTCCAACTAGGACAAGGAAGTAGAATCCTATTCCGGTTCTTAGGGCTGTAGTTTTGGGTATAAATATAGGGGTATGCCTGAGTTTTGTAATTGAGCAGAGCGAGAAGTAATAAAGAGAAAATTGTCTCAAGAGTTTTTTAGCGTTCTGTTCCAACAGAGATGGGATGAAGGAAGGAGGCCGACAGTGAGGGGAGGAAGAGGAGGCTAGTGGCAGGGGAGGCACTCATCGGTGGGGTTCTCCAATGCCGGAGGTGGCGCCGGCGAGGTGGCGGGAGGTGGCGCGCGGGAAGGGCTTGTAATGGCGGCGACTGGAGGGGTGAGTGGGGGGTATGGAGTGAGCTAGAGTTGGGTTAGGAGGTGATTTATAAACGAACTGAGTGGAGGATTAAGGATTGTTGGATCTTGATCCAACGGCTCAAAAATATGACTGAGATTTTTTTAAAAAATACCAGTTGACTGATCAATAGACAACCCTTATGACTAAGCAATAGAATTGTTAAATTCGGTCAAGTAGCTAAAAAAATCCCACGTGCAGTTGTACACTAATCGAGGAGCGTAGACAAATGGATAATATATTCCTACTGTCCAAACACTATCCAAAGGGATACGTTATCACCGTCGAATTCAAATCCTATGGTTGCAGCTCCAAGCTAGCTCGCTCTTACCGGTTAAACTATGCTTTTTTTTACAGAGTACAAGGCAGACGCGTGTACTCAACACATCACACTCACACCACCCACACACACAAGTATACATGTTCCTTATACACTCTAGGAAGTCATTGGAGGCATCAAAGACATCACGGGGTGCTGGCACACGCTTTTATAATGAAAATGTCTATGTGTACACTCCTAAAATTTGTAGACAAAAGCGCCAAATCTAAGATTTAAACCCTGGTGGACTAAGTGCATACCCACACATATAGCCATATACCCACAGGTCGGCTTCCAGGTGCTTCGATGCTTTGCACTGATAATTATACAAAATTTTAAAGCACGGGTATATTCTATTAACTAATGACCCCTTCGAATACATTAAATTTTATGCGACACAATCTAAGGAGTAATTGTTAGCATTAAACTTAGGGTTCTTAAGCCATTAAACAACATTAATCGATAGCCAAAACTTGAACACCAAGATGCGGAAGAAAATACCGTTCGGTGAAGCCATCGAAGGTGAATCGGTAGAGGTGGCCGAATGCTCGATGACGAGGTGGTAGCCGTGATCACCAACGACGACGAAGAAGGAAGAAGCTGTAGGGATGACAACGGTGTTGGCCTTCGGGTTACTTTTGCACGACTTAAGATCGGCCTTAGAACATTTAGGGGCTGCCTAATCTCAAGTGTTAGCTTAAAACCATGAGAGGTTGGCTCCCCATTATATATGTGCAGTGCAACTCGGGACCAAAACCAATAGATGGAAAGAGCCTCCGATCATGGCACAAAAGGTGGGATCTCATCCCCTAATTTCAGATCTGTTGACCCTTTCCGGATTTGTTGATCCTTGGGTAGTTAGCCCAAGATTAAATCCAACATTCTCCCACTTAATCGTAAGGCTAACATAAGTCCATACTTAACAAAACAACACACCAAGGTAATGCGTTTACAACAGTCAATTGATGCTACTGAAACCCCATCATCTGTAGTATATTATTCCATCTCGATAGGATAGCCACTTATGCTTAACGGGAGTTGGTTTGTTTTTCTTATGGTCCTTAATTTTCCAGGATCAGATTCTGAATTCTTATCATAATTAATTCAGAATCATAGGCTTTCCAATAAACCCATGTTAGCAACATGTTCTCGAAAGATACTGGGCGGTAAGCCTTTAGTGAGCGGATCCGCAAGCATAGACTTAGTGCTTATATGCTTAACATTAATAGTTTGATCCTGGATTCTATCTTTCACAACATGATACTTAATGTCAATATGCTTGGCGCACCACTTGACTTGTTGTTACTCGAATAAAAATCGCGCTAAATTATCGCAGAATATTGTAAGTGGTTTAGATATGTCACAACCACCATTAGTCCGAATAAAATTCTTAAGCCATACACTGTCCAGGTAGCCTCATAACATGCCACAAACTCACTTGCATCGTTGAAGATGCCGTAAGGGTTTGTTTGGAGCTTTTCCACGAAATGGCTCCTCCCGCAAGTGTGAAGACATAACTCGACGTGGATTTCTTAGAGTCAACACATCCTGCGAAGTCAAGATCTCAATAACTCATAACCTCAAGGTCATCGACTTTTATATGTGAGCATGTAATTATTAGTGCCCCGCAAATAATGCAAGACTTTCTTAACACTCTCCGATGGTTCAAACACGGATTAGATTGATATCTACCAAGCATCCGATTCACGAATGCTAAGTCAGGGCGAGTACAAACTTGAGCATACATAATGCTTCCGACAGCTGAAGCGTAAGGAATCGACTTCATTTGATCAATTTCTAATTGATTCCTTGAACTTTGGAATAAACCAAACTTATCACCCTTAACAATAGGAGCAGGCGTGGCAAGAGCGCTTATGCATATTAAACCTCTTAAGCACTCTGTCAATGTATGCCTTTGGGATAAGCCTAATATCCCTTTGGACCTATCTCGGTGTATCTCAATGCCCAAAACATAAGAGGCATTACCAAGATCCTTCATGTCAGAATTAGCGGAAAGAAATCTTTTGGTCTCATACAGCATATTCTTATCGCTGCTAGCCAATAAGATATCATCCACATAGAGCACTAAAATAATAAATTTGCTCTCTTTAGTCTTAATGTAGATACAATTATCCACCTCATTTTCTTTAAAGCCAAATTTCCTTACTACTTCATCAAACTTAAAATACCACTGTCTGGACGCTTGTTTTAGTCCATAGATGGATTTCTTAAGGTAACATCCCATTTGTTCCTTGCCTTCCACGACAAAACCTTCCGGTTGAGCCATGTATACATTTTCATGCAAGTCATCGTTAAGGAATGCAGTTTTTACATCCATCTGATGTAGCTCCAAATCATAATGAGCGACAAGTGCCATGACAATTCTTAACGAGTCTTTCTTAGACACAGGAGAGAAGGTATCGACATAGTCAATCCCCTCTCTCTGTGTGAAACCTTTAGCTACAAGTCTAGCTTTGAATCTTTCAACGTTTCCCTTGGAGTCATGCTTAGTTTTATAGACCCATTTACAGTCTATTACTTTAACTCCATCAGGTATGTCTACTAAATCCCAAACATCATTAATGCTCAAAGATTTTAATTCATCCTCCATGGCCTCGAGCCATTTGTCTGAATCCTTATTACTTATGGCTTCTTTAAATGAGATGGGATCATCCGCCTTCCCTATATCATTAACATCTTCATTCATGTACACGACATAGTCATTTGGAATGGCGGATCTTCTAACCATTGTGATCTTCTTAAGGTTTCATCTGTATCACGGATGGTGTTGAAGTTCTTCATTAATTGCTGATGTAGGTTCATCATTAGGAGCAGTATTACTAATCCCAGAATCATTAACTGGGGTTACAACACCAGGATTGTCACTTAAAGGTGTCATTATTTGTGGCACATTAATAAAAGTCTCTTGGATTATCGGTGATGGAACATAAGTCCGAATCTCCTCGAGATCTATATTTTCGCCTTTGAGCTCCCAACGATTTGACCATTCTCCATAAACACAAGATGTCTAGTTTCTACAAATTTAGTATGACGATCGGGCAAGAAAATCAGATCCCTTAGATCTATCAGTATCTCGATAAAATGGCACTCACCGTTTTAGAGTCTAATTTCCCAATATGTGGGTTAAAGACTTTAGCTTCAAAGCAGATAGCCCCACACCCGTAAGTATTTTAAGCTCGGTTTCTCGCGGTCCAGATTTCATAAGGTGTCTTAGGACTGATTCGCTAGGAACCCGATTAAGTATGTGGGCACTGTTTTAATGCCTCCATCCATAAGGTTATCGGTAAACTGGAATAGTGAGCATACTGCACCATATTCATAAGTGTGCGATTTCTTCTTCACTACACCATTTTGGCCGAGGTTTACCAGAGTTGAGTATTGAGCTACTATGCCATTTTCTTGAAGATATCTTGCAAAGGGACCAGGAATTTGTCCATAAGGAGCGTGTCTACCATAATATTCTCCTCCTCGATCTGATCGCACCACTTTAATCTTTAGATTGTGCTGATTTTCTATTTCAGCCTTGAATATTTTAAATTTATCGAGCGATCTGCACCGATCACGAATGGGGAAAATATAACCATAACGGGAATAATCATCAGTGAATGTAATGAAAGAATCAAAACCATCCACTGATGTCACAGGAAAAGGCCCACAAATATCAGTGTGGATTAATTCTAATATCCCTGTGCTTCGGGTAGCCCCTTTCTTAATTTGTTTTACGTATTTACCCTTAATGCAATCAATGCAGGGGTCTGAGTCTGAGAAATCAAGCGGGTGGAGTATCTCTTCTTTAATGAGACGTTCCATTCTCCCCTTCGAAATGTGGCCTAAGCGACAGTGCCACAATTTCGATGAAGTCTCATCATCAATTCTTTTACGTTTATTTGTGCCATCACATACATTCATTAACACAGGGGATTCTTTAAGGGAAAGAACATAAAGCTTGTCATGTTTGAGAGCAAGACCAACATCATTAGAATTAAACTTTATTATGCCTTGGCCGTTCTCAAACTTACAAAGAAAATCTTCATCAACTAATAATGAAACTGAAATAAGGTTCCTTCTCAAACTAGGAACATAAAGAACATTATTTAGATGAAGTACAAAGCCATTTTCTAATACTAATGGTAAGGTCCCAATGGCTTCAACTTCAGCCTCCTCCCCATTAGCGACTCTAAGGCTTCGCTCCCCCTTTCTTAGCGTCTTCACGGAAAGGAATCCCTGTAAAGAATTTGAAACATGTATAGAGGCACCTGAGTCAATCCACCAAGAATTAGGAGAAAAATCAGCATAAAGAGATTCCTCAATAAAGGTGATTTCATCATTACCCTTCTTCATGAGCCACTTGAAATCTGGGCAATTCTTCCGAATATGCCCATCTTTCTTCTTGCAGGTTTACATATGACGTTGTTGGATGAAGAGGGTGTTGCAGGAGCTTTGCCTTTATGCTCTGCCTTATTTGACTCAGTTTTGGGAGAGAAAATGAGTTTATTTTTGGACTTATGGTCTCCTTGGAATTTTCTTTTCTTATTGCCAACAAAGTGGACAACATCCTTCTTGTCGGCCTTCAGTCTTTCCTCCTCCTGAACGCACATGGCAATTAATTCGCTCATGGTCCACTTCTCCTTTTGAGTATTTTAATTGATCTTAAAAGGACCAAACTCATAAGGTAAAGAAGTCATTATGAAATGAACCAAAAAGCCTTCTGAAATAGCCATGTCCATTCCTTTAAGCTTGGAAGCCATATCTGTCATCATCATGATATGATCCCTGACACTGCCCTGTCCCTCATACTTGGAAGTGAGCATTTTCATGATTAATGTACTGGCATAGACTTTTGAGGAGCCTTTGAATTGCTCCTCTACTGAAGCCAGATACATTTTAGCATCTTTGAGTCGGGATTGCTCCCTAATTCCTACCGATATTATGCTCTTCATTATCATCAAGGACATGCGGTTAGACCGCTCCCATTTCTCTCTGCGATTTCATAGGACTTCTTTAACTCGGAGAAGTTCTCATCATCGCAGTAGGAGTGGGAGCGACCTCACGAAGTGCAAGGTCCAAATCCATTATTCCAAGAGTTATGAGCGCTTTTCCTTCCGAGGGGAAGTTATTACGTAAAGTCGCTCCATGCTATTTAAGGTCGGCAATGTTTGTAGTGGTCATATTGAATAAAATATATACAAATATTAGTAAGCAATTTTAATGTCCGGCACAAAATTAACCCTACGTTGGTGCAGTTAATAATATGCTAATGATTCTAATTCATAATCACCGCAAGAATATGAAAAAGAACTTAACTTTTAATTTAAATGGGTATGACTCATGAATATAATCAACTTTGGTCAGAATATAATCATGATCATAAAATTAATCCCAAAACATTATTAAATCTCTAATCAAGATTTCTCGTTGATTCCATCTTAATTAGAGACAACTTAATTAAATATTTTATCCATCAATTTACACTCTTAAAACAGTCCAATCATCATATTAAAGAATAATCAGCATTTAAATTCTGAGAATATGTTGTAAATTAAATTAATCCCACAAATATCTAATTTTTGGGCAAAATACCCCAAACATTAATTCATAAATGAAAACAGCAATTAAATACGTAATAATTGCTGTAAAATTAAAGAAGCCCAAAACTTAAGTCATTTCGGCCCAAAGCATGACTACCACCATCCTCGCGCAAGAACCCACCGCGCCGCGCGCTAAAACAAAAAGCGGCCCACCCGCAGGGAAGTGGCGGCTGGTCAAGACGCTGCGCCACCAATTGCAGCCAAACCGCTGGCGGCGGCGGCTGCAGATGGGACGGCCCACGCTACGGGAGAGCGGGCAGCGGTCCAAGCGCGGAGAGCGAGGCGGCGATTGCGCGGGACGCGAAGCGCCAACCCACGCGCGGAAGGCGAGGCGACGGCCGTTGATCCGGAACGAACGGCTGCGATCAGCCCGAGCCAGAACAAAAAGCAACGCGCAAGGAAACCCTAGCTCAAAACACTCTGCCTCCCCGAAAAACGCGCGGCGATCGAGCAAGAGGCGAAGGCAATGGCGGCGGGGCGGCGGCGCGGCCCAAGAATAAGAATAAGACCGACGCAAGACACGCCGCGCATGGATCGATGCGTCTTGGCGGCGAGAAGGCTAAGCCCGGCGCAGCGCGGCGAGACTAAGGCCCGCGACGGTGAAGCGAGCACGGCGCGGAGGGCGAGAGCCTTGGATCGAGCGGCGGCAGCCGCGAAAGCGCCAAAGGTAAGCCCGAAACCCCTAATTTTTTTAGACATTAGGTTTTTTTTGCTTGATTTGGGGATTAGGGTTCGGGTTCATGATCCCGATTTGGGGAAAACTGAGTTTCTAATGGGGAAAAACTTTAGAGTTCTTCGATTTCCCGATTTCATTTGCTCATCTCCTTCTTAATGCTTAATCCGAAACCATCTGAGACATCAACCCAAAAAGATTGACATTAACCCGAATTAAACATAATATTTCCGGTTCGGTTCAAATTGAACTATTTTCTCATTCTCATCTACTACTCAAAACACCACCGAATAAAACCGTTCATAAACTTGACCGAAATAAAACAAGGTCACATTAGGCTAATCGGTTCAAGAAAAGCTATCGGCTGCTCTGATACCAAATGTTAGCATTAAACTTAGGGTTCTTAAGCCATTAAACAACATTAATCGATAGCCAAAACTTGAACACCAAGATGCGGAAGAAAATACCGTTCGGTGAAGCCATCGAAGGTGAATCGGTAGAGGTGGCCGAATGCTCGATGACGAGGTGGTAGCCGTGATCACCAACGACGACAAAGAAGGAAGAAGCTGTAGGGATAACAGCGGTGTTGGCCTTCGGGTTACTTCTGCACGACTTAAGATCGGCCTTAGAACATTTAGGGGCTGCCTAATCTCAATTGTTAGCTTAAAACCATGAGAGGTTGGCTCCTCATTATATATGTGCAGTGCAACTCGGGACCAAAACCAATAGATGGAAAGATCCTCCGATCATGACACAAAAGGTGGGATCTCATCTCCTAATTTCGGATCTGTTGATCCTTTCCGGATTTGTTGATTCTTGGGTAGTTAGCCCAAGATTAAATCCAACAGTAATGCATTACATCTCCAATTCAGCATGCGCCCTCGTCCTCACCCTCAACCACACCGGTCTCCTTCCCAATGCCCTTACTGTATGTTGTCTTGGCAATGCCATCCTCCTACATTGTCTAGGTTGCCGCTACAGATGGGTTAATCACACAATCTGCACGGAAAGAGAGCGTGTTGCAGAAGCTTGCTGCTTTGCTGGGATCTCTCTTCCCCTCGTCTTCTTCTTTGGCGTCACTGTGAGTCTGTGACCTTTCAGTTGTAGGTAGGCAAAAAGGCTAACAGAGGTGCTAGTTAGGTCACGTAGGCGTACGTAGAGGTATAGAATGTAGTCTTCGATCAGGGGACCGGGTAGCGAGGCGGGAGCGGCGGAGTGGCACCAGTGCTGCGCCTCGTCATGGGGTGGGGGACGCGTGGCGGCGCCGGCGAGGGGAGTTGGACGGAGATCACGTGGCTGCATGGGCCATCGCCATTGGCTTCATTTCTGAGACGTAGACAGTAGCTTGCTAGGTACTCGCAAGTCGCAACCACGTCTTGCTAGCTAGGTTCAGTGAACGCTGCGGTTTCGTTTCTGTGCACGGATTCGTCATCGTCTGTTACACAGGGAACAAACGAAAATAAAGCGTCATATAATCATGTATGCATGGTCCACTAGTTAATTTCTTGATTCCTTTGGATTTGAACTTCGAAACGGGGATAGATCAGCTGCAGAAATTATTGATGTTCCATAAGAGCATTTCTAATGGAAGATATAGTGCATCAATGTCTATACCCTCCATGTCATGCCAACAATAAATGTTATGTTTATTTTTCATAGACGATTTAGAGACAATCGTTCCCCCAATGGAAGATATATATAGCTGCCTAGATCTACTTGTTGGGTTGAGTACAAGACATTGTTTTTCTCTCTTTCCTCCTTACTCTTTGCCACGTTACCTTCTAATTTTACATGGTTAGCTAATTAATGCTATGGACACTGCTGTCGTAAGCCCGGTGTCCTACGAGTCTAAAGTCGCACCTTCGTTACAGTGAACTTTACGAGCGTTTGATTCTATATGCATGTTTACAGGACTTGTGAGTTAAGTACACGTCAAAACATGAAACAAAAAAGGGTCAGGTTCCTTGCTTTTTCAAAGCATGCAAGAAATGTTTTACGTTCATATATAGTTTCGTACTTGGCTGCATATGAATTGCAGCTGACACAGAAGCAAGCATTAGGTTGTCATATCATGCCAAATAAGTCGATCGCCGAAATACTTAGAGAAGACCACCTATCCATATGCTGATATGCCCACAACTTAATTACGTGCATACGTTCCATGGAATAGAATACGTTGGTTCATTATTCTAACCAGACGCATGAGCGTGCCCATCTCCCGATCGACAGAAGAAGAAACAACGCCCGGCGGCGGTCGATCACTGGACCATGCACATGCTGACATGCATACTAACGGAGGCCACTCCAAATTAACCAGGCGTTTGGCATGCATGCGTCAAGAAGCCAAAAGGGAACAGACGTACAGCACCATTTCCAGGACCATGCACGCCCGTGGCGATCGATCGATCCAGCAGAGATAACGTAGTTAAACCGCAGAGCCGGGCGCCGTCGCATGAGGCAGCAGTATTAATTCTACCAGCCAGCCAGCGCGGACGCCCGGGCCGTGCCCGTGCGCGCGTGGCGCCGTGCATGCGCGCGACGAAGCACTCGCCCCCAACCGGGCGTTGGCCACGTCCCATCCCACGCACCCCTCACGTTGGTGGCGGTGCGGAGGGCGCACGCGCGTGCATGCATGCCGCCCGGCGCAGCGCGCTGCCCTCGGCGCGTGGGGAGCCACCCGCGCGGCACGACAGGCCCACTTGGGCCATTAATTCCCAGGCTCTCACGCACCAAACCCGACCAATCCGACCCCGAGCCGCGTGGCCTTGTCTGCCGCGCCGTTTCCTACTTTCCCCCCGGTTGCTCGCGTCGCGCGGGTTCTCAGCCTCTCAGCTCAGCTTCCTCGAACGCTCGTTCGGCGGAGAGGATCGAGCGATGCCCGCGGACGGCGTAGATCTTGCCCGCCGGTGCGTCACCGGAGCCGGCCGTACGTGCGGCCGGCAGCAGGGGGAATCTTGGACGCTGGACGCACGGCCAGTAGGCCGCGGATCTCAACGCGGCCATATGCTTCCAGGGCTATTTTAGTCGCGTTTCGTACGTCATTTTTTTGCCGCCTGTCCATCCGTGCACCGCAGGCGTTGACATTTAAGTACAGTGGTGTAGTGTAGTACTCTATGAGATTAAGTACAGTGGTACTCACTGTAGGTAGTAGATCCGATCAGCTTGGCATGGCGAGGTAGAGAAGACGGACGGGGTGGAGGCAACGTGGATGAGAAGCCAAGCCACAACGAAGAAATGACATGTTCCCGATTTTGCTACTTTGCTAACAGCTGAAAAAAAAAATGTTTACGAGAATCATTTTGTCGATCCAATTAATTAAGCTTTGACATATACAAAACCGAACACTCAATCGAAACTAACAAGGGTAAGAATATGGTTTAGATAATGCATACTAGTAGTAATTTAGTTGCACTACTACAGAACAGCCAATTCTTGCTGGCATATCACTGCCGGTTCGAAAGTTAAGTTGGGGGGAGAATTTATCACTGCCGGTTCATGCAACCAACCGGCAGTAAAAAGCAAGATATCACTGCCGGTTTGAGACAACAACCGGTAGAGATATATCTCTACCGGGTCGTTCTTAAACCGGCTAAGCTTAAGCTTAAGTTGGGGGGAGGGGTGCTTCTATCTCCGATGATGGCAGCTTAAGCTTCAGAAGCGATAGAGAGCAGGAAGTGCTACGCAGAATCACAGATGCTCATACGCAGTCTTCCCAAGGATCTTTCGCGCCACGAAGGGAGAATGACGAGCTAACCATAGCCCTGGGTAACAAGGAGCATCCAGGTCGCACCAGAGGGGTTGGTTTGGTCACGTGAAAAGAAGCCTTCCCCGCAGACGCATGGATGTACAAACGTTCAAAGAGATTAAGAGAAGATCGACTGGAACGTCAGATAAAAGATGCTGTCGCGAGAGCGCTAGAGGAACAAAGATCGAACTAGATAAGGCTGTGGAGCAAGCCGCATGAAAGCTCTCACCACGACCGCCACCCGGTGAAAGCCCCGAGCTCATCGGTCCGGTGCTCGTAAGAGCATTTGCAAGCGTCCACTGTGGTTCCCGAAGAGCATGGATGCGTTTTTCGTGGATGACATCAAAGAACCGACACCGTGCAAGCTACATTTGGCCGCACATGGCATTACCATAAAGGTAGCTGAGGGCAGGGCTTGGCCATGCCAGGAGTCACGAACTTTGCACTGTCGCCCGATAACGCAGGGATTCGCCAGGGTCGAAGTGGACAGTGTCATCCGCCAATACCGAAAAATGGAGGTAGAGATCCCTGGCGAGGATGGGAACAAAAAGCTAGGAGAAAACGTGAATGGCTTCCTCGCGTGGCGCAAGAGCTTGATTAAGTTTGGCTCAGACGATGAGGACGACGACGATGATGATCAGCCGCACTCTCCACACAGAGACCTCCCGCCCTTCTCGCCGCCAACCAGGAAAAGTCCAACTCCTCCGTCGGCATCAACCAGAAAAAGCCCGACTCCTCCGCCAAAAACTATAAAGAATCGAACAACGGGAACATCTCGGCAGTCGACACCGTCCTCGAAGAAATCTCAACCATCTGTGAACCCAGGACAACCACAAAAGAAACTATCAGCTGACATGACTGAGGAAGAGCGGAAAAAGCATGTAAGCGCCTGCGTAGCATCTCACTTTAAAAAGGTGCCATCAAGTAAGAAGACTAAAGTTGATGCTGACGCGCAAAAGTTTTTCTTGAGTATGGCAAAAGTGCAAAAGACGAGACAGGCTTCTGGACCTTGCAAAATATCGGACTACGAGCGCATATCCAGAAAGCAATACTTGCAGGCGGCTAGTGCCGACACGTTAAAGCGGGATGCTCAAGCAGATGATGTTCAACTAGATGCTCTGGCGCAAGGTCTCAGGTGGAAGTTCGTTATGGGAAAACCGCTGGTTGAACCAGCTCATTTCGACAACCTTACAACTCAACTGCGGCGTGTCCATCAGTGGTACATGCAGCAGTCCAACGATGGTATAGAGGCGTTCTCAGTCAGATACACAGAGCAAGATTTTCACAATGGGGATAACATCTGCTGGGTTCTTTTCACGGTTGTATATGTTGTACCAAAGAAGATGCCCCGGACGTGAACATACTTAGACTATGGACTTTGTAAGTCTGTCCGTATATCGTTGAGCATTTCTGTACTGTTTAATTGCATCTCTAACTTCTTTCTTATGTAGAATGGAGGTACAGACATGTAGAAGAAATAACAATGACAATCTAGCATTCCTAGATCCGGGGCTCGTCAACGAAACTTGTGAACGATAATCCACGATTCGTTGAAGACTATTTATTTAATACTTTTTGAAGCGCAATACAAAACCTCCGTACTTTTACCCTATAACTTCAAGCACGTATCTCCGACTTCTAATATCGTTTTACTATTTTTGCATAACACGCACGATGTGGGAGTAATTGACTACGTTGACATATATGCAGATTTCACTGGGTCCTCCTTGTCATCCGATTAGATGCTAGCGAGATTTTTGTCTTGGACTCGGGAGAAAACAAAATAATCTGTACCAAGACCTTTGGGACATCTTTGAGCAATGTAAACTCGATCGTTGCGTTATTACTCTAGCAAAATTCCATTCTATTGCATTTAAGTTTAATTACTATTCAAAATCATTCACGGGGCTTTACTGCGATCGCAAGAAAAGTGTTCGGTATCGTCCATACAGGAAAAATTTTGAAATAATAAATGACTTTCCATGCATGAAGCGGAACCGGAAACAATTTATGTGCATTCTATGTATGTACAAATATGCATTCAATTGTCACGGAGAGTGTCGGCTATAACGAAGCCATGGTACGTAATTACACTTTGATGCCCTTTTTTATTTAACAAATATCATCATTAAGTAACTTCCTTTTTTGTTCAAAAACAGCGCTCCAAACTGAGAACCAATAAGTTATTGCTGATAGAAATTATAGCAATTTAAGAACAGATCGCCGGATTCATTCATGATGAGATCATCAATCCAAACGGCGAGTTCCACGAGTAGCCTCATCGCCCTCATTCCTACGGCCTAGACGCGTGACATGTCTACTTCGACTCTTTGTAAAATCAAAGCGAACGGGATGACATGTAGTCGAGCTACATTTGTAAATAAATCATTGTAAAAACAAATTATGTGATGCGTAATTTAATATATTTGAATTATGATTTGAACGATGCTTTATATACTACATATGGACACTGTAAACAATTATATAAAAATATATATATATATTGTACAAAAAATATGCAAGCTTGTCATCGCGGTTCTTGGAGAAAACGGCAGTGATATGTGTCTATCACTGTCGAATTATGGTACAACCGGCGGTGCTAGTACAATATCACTGCCGATTTTATATATAACCGGCGGTGATAATTATCATCACTGCCGGTTATAGATAGAACCGGCAGTGATAATTATCATCACTGCCCACTGCCGGATTTTGGTTTGATCCGGCGGTGATAGTTCAAGATCACCGCCGGTTGTAGGTAGAACCGCGGTGATAATCCTTATCACCGCCGGTTCTCGAGCCGGCAGTGATAATCCTCGAGTATCACTGTCGACCAATCACTGCCGGCGCCAATGACCGGCAGTGATGGGGTTTTGGAACCGGCAGTGATGTGATGTTCTGTAGTAGTGTTGTTTAATTAAGCATCGATCATGCTAGCTTCTTAATTAATGTTGTAAACAAGAGAGTTACTAACACACACTACCCTGATGCAAATTCGCAAGTACCACTACAGTGACACAATTGGCGTACGTGTTGATTGTGTCTCCTCTGTTTTCATGATGGTTTGAGACCTGCGTTTCAGATGCGTCCAAATTTGGTTGCTCTCATGAAAGCTCCGTCAGTACGTATTCGCCGACGTCCAGTAATTTTGGAAGGGTACTTCTGTATTCCTTAATCGCAAACGTGTTGCACACTAGAATGCCGTAAATCCATCATTGCATCCATGGACCAGCAACGTTCAACATCTGTCCAAAATTCCAAATGGAACAACCTTAATTAATTCGGGTATCCCTCCGCAAACGAATCGACCTGTGGTCACAGTTTTCTTTTCACTATGAGATCACAATTACCTTATTTCCGCTAGGAGATCCCAATTCGAACAGCGCCAAAACGGTCACGGTTTAAGTCACACCAACGCTGTATACGTACGGTTGCTGATATTTTTATCTTGGTCATAACATTTTGGGCTTATCGATAGTATAGTACTCGATCTAAAGGAACAGTTTTGATGACAGTAAATATCGGTGTTAGGATGCCGATGCATATCAGTAGCATCGACTCAAGCATGCAAGCTCATTCGCTCAATGGTTATTTTATCTTGGTCATAACATTTTGGGCTTATCGATAGTATAGTACTCGATCTAAAGGAACAGTTTTGATGACAGTAAATATCGGTGTTAGGATGCCGATGCATATCAGTAGCATCGACTCAAGCATGCAAGCTCATTCGCTCAATGGTTATCCAACAAAAGTAGGTTGTGATGTAAATCAATCTGACGCCTAGATTTGGAGGCATCGATCTGTCCAAGATCGAGGCAGTCTGGGCCCATGGGGTTCCAATCAGGAGTACCACTACCAGCAACAGCAATGCATGCCAAGGTGTGCACTGCAAGTGATGCAACATGCATGCATCCATTTGCCTTTGTTTTGGTGTAACCGATCTATAATAACAAGTATAGAGAATCGAAGGACACCACACAGGCTGGAAAGCTGGCCACCATGACGGGGGGATGCAGCGCGACCAAACTGGCCTTTCTGAAAGGAAAACCACGTGTTCTATTATTCCTGTTCTTGTCGTAGCATCATGCGTTGCAATTGCAAGTCCTGCTCGAGTAGACAAGAAGCTTGTGGCCCTAGCTGGGGTTCCCAGAACCGGCATGAGCCAATAATATGACTATATATGTTGGTTTATTTTGAAGAATAATATGGCTACAGACTATAGATTACTGAACAATGTTGGGCTGGGCAGTCACGTGAAGTCTTTCTTGCCTTAGGCTAGTGATTACGTAGGTAGTTCGAATCATTTCTGAGTTAAATTAAAGTATTATATCCTGTGCATCGCACTTTGTAAAATTATGATTAGCAAGAGTATTGAGGCTATGAGCACCAAGATCTCACTTTATATAAGATATATATTTTGTCTATTTTTTCAAGGGAAAGCAAGACATCATTCTCACTGCTACAGTAATGTATATCACAATCGGTCTTTTTTTGTCATCACAGTCGGTTTTGGTGACGATACAAAGTTATTAGACAGTGATGAGGAGACGCTATTACAGTTTGCTTTCGCCCGATGGTGAAAAATTATCATCACAATCGGTTCTAACTCAGAACTGATTGTGATGTGGTGTTTGTTCTTTGCACATCCTCATGAAAACAACATAGATTACACACAGTATGCACTAAAAACAACACAGATTATACATAGTATGCATATCACATTCACAATATATATAGAATACAAACACTTTACAATACACATATCACATTTGTTCACAATATAGAACACAAATATACTTAACAATCAGTACACATATCACATTCATATAATATAGAATACAAATTTTTACATATGGACTAGTAGAAGCCTGTCGGGTCTCTAAACCTATCGTCATCCACTAGGACTTCTGTCTAATACAACTAGCATATAAAGTCTCGTAATTTATTGAAATCTTTGTTTTATAAGATCTTGAGGGGATATCGATTTTCTACAAAATAGAAATGATGGAACTAATTTAAGTTGTAAAATTTGAATGTAGAAGGCTAAGTGTATTATGCATGTACACATACCTTAGGAAAAATGTGTGAGCCATCGACCAGGATAAGCATGTGATGCATGACATAGAAGCCGCACAGATCGTCGCTCCCCTGTTAATGACACTGTGAACAAAAAAATCAAATTATGAGACGAAGAATAAATGTCAAAAAAATTAATCATATGCTAAGCACTTGTACCTTGAAGCGCTTCCACTCCAGCTGGTCGCCTCGTTTGTCATCATGTCGCCCTCCTTCATCAACGTAATACAAGAAACCCCTACATAAATTGGAGATATGCCATTGAAGCAAAAAAAAAATGAACATATTTAAATACAGAAAGTGTTAGCAACTCGTTTATATTTCCATTCACATAGGACATAGTAGCTTATTCGTTTCATAAATGCTTATTGGCAACTAGTTTCCCTCCGGAAGCATATCCGATAGAAGAACTAAAAGTGTATTGAAACTTGTATCTGTCCAATGGTGTTTTACCTTCAGTTCGAACAATGCAAGGACCGAATCCAACTTAGTGTATTCCGCTTTGCAACCCGAGAACAACGGTTTAGCATCATCTTTCATCAAGCTTTTAAAATTTTCAGACTCTCTTTCCGTATAATTTCCCTCCACATCCTATAACATTTGCTCTAAATTATCCTCCTCAAACAAATCACGCTGCAACTCGTGATCCAGTTCCAGCATATTTTCGTTGCATACAGGACGGGTATTACTTGTTTCCCCATGATGGATCCAACACGTGTAATTCCTCACGAAGCCATGTCGAATCAAGTAGTCTTCAATTTGAGCTGAGTTGTTAAATCTCTTGAGATTTGTGTAATCAAAGCAAGGACAATATATAAAGTTTACACCCCTCTTCACCATGTCTTCTTCTGCAATTTTTTTGAACTCCTTAATACCCCTCTAAAATTTAGCACTTACACGGTTTTTCTGATACATCCATTCATCGTGGTTCATCTGCAATTAAACTACGCACACTAAATTAACAAAGAAACTAGAGCGACAGCTAGCTAGCTAGCTATTTCAAATATTGAGACATCATTAAATTATCTTTGTCAAATAGACGATGGGTTGCAAGATATATAATTTTACTCCCGATACATTTTTCTCTAGTTAAGAGCTTTCAATTCCCTAGTTAGAAAACATACATTTAAAACATCAACAATAATATCGAATTATCTAATATAGTAAGCTTACAATTCTTTTGACTTCAATAAAACAAAATAAAGGTGGAAACAATAACAAAGTTGAGGAATTGAATGGTCTTAAATAAATGTCTATGTGTTGACCAACTAAGTACGTACCAACGATGACTCCAAATCTCTAATTAGATTAGGGCCTAATCCCATTGAAGGATATGTGGTTCGGGCAAGTTCCTAAGCTGTTGTATAACTTTAGAGAAAATTTTGACAGTATCTCCCCGCTGTTCTCCAAATACAAGTCTCGACAACAAGTCAAGAGGGTGTGTATCCGGAGAACACTAGGGAGACGCTGCTGAAACTTTCCCTGGAGTTGTACAACAACTTAGGAACTTATCCGAACAACATATCCTCGAACTATCAAAAAAATGTGGACAATTCAAGACTGTTTACTTATAAATATGTCATTTCAACATATTTATAAACAAGCACCCTCGAACGAGAGACGTAGGTTACGCAACCTAAACTCTAACATTAATTCATTAGATTACAGCAACAATAATTCTAGATTAACACGAGAGTATTACAAAGATAAATGGATGTGTGTTTATCAAATAAAGGATGTGAAATCTGTTATGATACACACAATTCCAGTGCAAGCTAAATTCTTTTTGCGACATATCGAATTACCTAGTGCAAAATTGAAGAGGTTTGAAGGAATGATCACCTTTTGAAGAAAACCATAAATGAGGAAAAATTAAGGGAAAATCTCCTGAAGCTAGGGCTCGAACTTTACCCTCTTAACACACATCCTCGAGGATTTCATAATTTCTTACCCAAGTATTACTTCTAACCAGAGTATGTGGTGTTTTTTTGGGGTGGCGAAGGTTTTTTTGTCTCTAAAATAACAACAGTGGAGAGTTCAGCTCGTGGGTATAAATAACCTAGTAAGGCACATCATAATCGGTTATGACATAAGAATCGATTGTGATGAACGATGCACATCACAATCGGTTCTTAAGTAGGAACCGATTGTGATGTGCCTAATTCTAACCTGAAAACCGATTGTGATGATTCCCTATCAAATTATTACACCATCGTTGAATCATCTATCATAATCGGTTTTTTCTTAATAAGTTAAAAACCGATCTAGATAAAGTGTTAGTGTTGTACCATTCTGTAGTACTGTCTAATGCTCACAATAACATCACTGAGACCTTGTTTGAAAGGTCTATTTTCGGTCAGGATCTATGCGGATAGACCTAAAATTTAAAATAAAATCCATGTCCATCCATGTGGATTCTGGCGGCTAAGAATGGATCTACCAAATAAGACCTGAAAGTCTGAAACTGGGAGGTGCTGAACCAAACATGGCGTTCCACCTCCGGAGTACAAGCATGTCTAGCTAGATTAAGAGCATCTACATTAGCGTTCCTGCTTTCAAGACGAAAATAGCAACTAAAAAGCTCTCCGCCTTACCTTGATCTCCAGGATTGTCGCATGACTAGATGAGACTACTAAGATTTAAGAGCGCCGCCACACGTCCTTCAGGCATGATTTAAGAGCCATCTACCCAAATTCACTGCGAAAGGCCCAAACTGGGCTGGTCGAAGCGATTGCAAGTGCAACAGACGGGAATGTTCACCCAGTCCAGAAGCCTAACCTAAAGTGTGCAGCCCGTGTGATGCTACACGTCCCAAAGAATTTTTTTTCCTTTAATATTTTTTTTAATCTTTTTTTCAAAACTAGGCGTCGGGGCAAAAAAAACTACAAAATTAGGATCCGGTCGCCCGTATATGGGGCGATCGCCCCATATACGGGCGATTAGTACTGCATTAGATGCGCGATTTTTACTCCGTCTGCGGTTAATTTCTAAAAAAAATCATAACTTTTTCATATGATGTCGGGTGGAGATAAACTTTATATAAAATTGTAGCTCTCGACGGGATCTACAACTTTTGTATACAAACTTTTTCAATTTGAGTCCATTTACATATCCAAAAACGGGATAGAATGTTCAGATCTAAAAATAGATCCGTTTTTAGATCTGAACGTTCTATCCCATTTTTAACTATCTAAATGGACTCAAATTGAAAAAGTTTGTATACAAAAGTTGTAGATCCCGTCGAGAGCTATAATTTTCATATAAAGTTTATCTCCATCCGACATCATATGAAAAAGTTATGATTTTTTTAGAAATTAACCGCAAAGAGACAAAAAAAAATCGCGCGTTTAAAGTAGTAGACTAATCGCCCGTATGTGAGGCGATCGCCCGTATATGGGGCGATCGCCCATATACGGGCGATCGGCGCCTAATTTTATAATTTTTTTGCCCCGACGCCTAGTTTTGAAAAAAAGATTAAAAAAAATATTAAAGAAAAAAAAAATTCCGTCCCAAATGCCCTTCACACTTTCCCGTCCTCAACCCCATCGGTGTGGCTAACACAAAACTACATGTTTTTTTTTATAAATTATCAGAAAACTATATATTTTAGCTCCTATTTGACAAAACTGTATATTTTAGGAAAATTTGTATCGTTAAACTATAGAAAGAATAGCTAATTGGTCAGAAGCAGGTTTCTGAAGTAGCATATATAAACCTTCCGAGTGACTATACATATATACTGTATCCAAAACCATGGCTGATTGGAGTCATGCTAGAATTAGGCTAGCCAGAATCAGCTTTCGGCACTGATCACTGGGAGGCGATGAACCACAGGTTGAAGAGGGATGAAGCGGCCGTCAGGAACCAGGACAAGAACGCCATCATTGCAGATAACTGATACCTCCCACAGAACCTCGGAGGGCAGTGGGATCCATGGAACTGGAGGAGGTCGACAACGGCTGCGCTTGAGCTCGCAGCTGCTAGCGAGAGTATTGACAGGACCTGAAAGCATTGCAGGCAAAATTCTGCTTACTGATATGCTCGAGCGAGGGTAAAATGAAGAGTTGAGAATGGAATTAGAGAACGGCACAACACGATGTACTCATGTACATACCCAGTCTCCCACGACGACGATGACCATGACACCGGGTACGCGAAGACGGCATCCTACAAATATGGAGTACACATCGATCATCGCGAGCGTGCAACTCCAAGGGATCACCAAGCCCATGATTGTAACTAGGAAGCTGTCAAGTGTTACAGAGAATTTATTATAAAGCCATAACAAATATATCGAGTTTGGGGGAATGAAGACCGTAAATACGGCACTGTCACTTCACAAGTCTTGGCACAATCGGAGAGCATTTCTTAATAAATAGTAAACTGAAATTTGTTGTGCTTCAAGTTTGACTGTAACAGCATGCAAGGATATAAATAAGCTGATGTGTTGTTATTTTTTTTTTAAAAAAACGATGAGGACTATCTCCATGCCTTCAGAGGAAGTGAGGTTCTGCACAGAATAATTTCAGTCATACCACTCGATACTTGGTATGAGCTTCTGATAGAAACGTGATCCCCTCGTGCAAAATGTCACAGTATGGTGAATCAATTCAGAAGTCTTATCATATATGGAGCTAACATGTCGACCTAAACTCCTTAACCATGATCAATATAAGAAAAGATCATCAAAACCAGTATCCATGCTTGCTTTACATATTTGAATTTGCAATGATCACCTCTGATACTTCGATGGAACACTACTAACGTGATCTTTCAGTAACTCTCATCAAGCAAGTCTCTACTCTCTAGCCTAATGTACCTTATTCCAGTAGTTCTAATGTTCAAGAAGACCAAATTCTAGGATAATTAAGGGAGCCTAAACCTGCCGATCGATGATTACCATGTCCTGTAAAGTGTCCCCAATTTGACATGTAAGCACCAATCAAACGAGCCGGACATCAATAACCCAGTTGATCACCTACCACCATGCTAAAACCTCAAGAACCATAAGCCTGCACTGTATCTATAAAAAAAGTAGGAGAAATCCAAACAGAGGCGTGGCCAGTAAGTGACACTACATACCAGAAGGCAGTATAGCTAAAGAACTCGACGCCGACGGACATGAACAGGAGTGACGCCGACGAGAAGACGGCCTGCCCGACGCGGAGGCCGAGGCTGCCGGAGCTGCCGACGGCGCCGGCCCCCGCCCTCTCCCCGTTCTCCATCCCCTCACGACGCCCTCACACCGCCGGCTCATCCCATACCCGCGCGCGCGCGAGAGCCCCTTTCTCCCGTCCCGTCCCGTCCCTCTCGATCTCCGTCACCTCCACAATTTCTTGCTCTTCCTTGGGGAGTCCCCGGCTATGTGCTGCTCCGTTTTGGTTCTTGCCGTGTGATGCAATGGCCAATGGAGATATGGAATGAGGTGAGAAAAAGGCAGGGAACAAGATGAAAAGGCCGTGGCTTTGGGTGGATGGATACGGGGGCGCGGGCGTGGGGAGCCGATTCTTTCTCTCTCTCCGGCTTTCTTGAGTGCCTTTTTCTCGTCATGTTTGCCGCTTTGACTTCGCGTATCTCTCTCTGCCCATCGCTTTTTCTACTTGGGTTAGATCAGATCCGTGTACAGAATACCACGCGGACTAGTACTTGAAATTTGCATAAGTAAATTGCACTCGTGTACACTGACAGTGACAGTTGGGAAGATGTGGCAGTTTAAGCTGCACACTTAACGCAAAGGTGTACCGTGTTCGTAATATAATGCTCGGTGATTGCAAGTTTGCAACAAAAGGGAGGACTTCGTGGACGGTGGGTTAAGGACTAACAATTCTCCTCCACTCTACCTCTGTTGCACGCAGCCTAGTTGAGTGGTTTGGATGATCACTGTTCGCTAGTGGTAGCAGTAGCGAAGAATAATCTCTGGAAAAAACGCGAGGATAGCAGCCGGGGGCGCACCTTGTGTGGTCGCACCGGAACGAGCAAAAAGGCGGCGAAAAAGCTCGAAGCGACGGCCGCGAGCAAGCCAGGTGTGACGACGACTAGTAACGTGCACAGTTGCACACCCTAGCTGCCCAAAAAATTTATCTACAAACAGGTAGTACAAACCAAACTCGCCCCGTTCCTTGGCCCGATTAATGTTTCACTTTTTCACATTCGGAGAAATCGAAGTACATAACAGATTTATTGTTGCTGCTTAAGGCAAACTTTACTTCTGAAGATCACATACAATGTTCAGACTCATTGGATGATAAGCTAGTAACACAACAGACACCATATATGACCATAGGACTATGAGAGAATTTGACCAGAAGCTCTTCAATTATACAACATCAAGCAACAGAGATGGATTTATTGACGCTTATGTGCCCACAAAGGAAAGAAGTGTTGGCATCAAACTACAACAAACGAATAGGGAAAGTGTCCACCAACAGGTTCAAACATACATGATTCATCTCCCCCAGACGATACCAAATCACCGAAGAAGACTTCTACACAAGGAATGGAGCGCGAACGGAGCTAGATGGCATGGGGTCACACTGGCTGAAGTAGCAATGTCTACAGGAACTTCAGAACCAGGGCCCAGACAGGGTAGATGAAGAGTAGGCAGATGCCGATGGTGTTCGACACGCCATTGCCCTTATTGAAGGCCTTCCTGAATCCACCTGATGCCCTGATGTGCTCTTGAAGCAGGTAGCATCCGATGATGAGGCATATGAAGATACCAACAAAGTCGTCCCTGAAGGTGTCCGCAAATAGGCTGGGGGCGACCACTATGAGGAGAATCACAGCACCAGGCAGCTCTAACCAATCTGATGCACAGGATAAGAAATAGTTGTGAAGTTCATGTAAAATTTTAGTTAGCCTACTTAGTTAGAAAACACATTTTGATAGCACCAGTTCTCAAAATAACATTTTGATAGCACCAGTTCTCAAAATAACATTTTGATAGCACCAATCAGCTGTAATAGATTCTTTTAGGGGCACAAGGTTAAAAAAGGAGAACATTGTAATATATATCAGAAATTTGGATAAGATGCAATAAACAACAATAAGAATAGGTAGAAAAAATGATACCAGGGAAGTGGCGAGGAAAGAACAGACGCAGAATGACTGCAATGATCGCAATCCACTTTCCAACCTCTCCCCTGCAATTTAGATGTCAAGCAAATTTGTTTCATATACCAGTATGTAATGTTGTAATTTCATATACTTGTATGTAATGTTGTAATAGATCAACAGAGAACATTCCATCCTAAAAGTTTTTATACTCCCTCCAGTCACAAATAGTTATCGTTTTGAACATAGGTGTAGTCAAATTTTCGAAACTTGATTGTCAATATCTTCTTAAATATTTAAATTGGATACATGAAAACTATTTGTGTAGATTTGTCTCAAAAAGTACTTTCATAATATTATAATTTTATTGAGTTTTATAAATATATTATAATAGAAATTAGTGATCAAAGCTATATTTTGGAGACTGTCGATGTCCAAAACGACAAATAGAACGACAACTATTTGTGACCGGACGGAGTAATTATCACTAATCCTTCACCTGTCCAACCAATAGGCAACAAGTATGAAACGCTACCTTGAGTTTTACAGTTATACCAATAAGCCTATATGTGCCCTGAATCTTACGTTACTTTATGAACAAAAGGTTTTTTTCGTGAACAAAAAGTTTCTTCATTTTTATCCTCAGTTCAGTGAAAATTTTGTTTTGAAGGAAATCGTCATTCAGATCCTTATCCCATGTTGTCAAATGTCAACAATATGATAACATTCTATATGCAGTACTTCGATTATGTCAGTTCACATCTTTCATATTCTGTTAATCCACAGCGACGCAACAATTCCACAATTCACAACAGTTGCATTTAAAACATGTATGGGTGATGCAGTAGGGTACTTGTCGCTATAACCACCTTATCAGAGAAAACAGCACACCAGGCAGGGTGAAGAAAATGTAAGGGACCAAGAGCGCCGTCAGCATATTGGTCTTCCAGTTGGTCCGGTCCAATATCAAGAGGTATCTGCAGCAGAAGAGAGCAGGGAGGAGGGTTCAGTCAATGTATAATGCTGTGACAACAAACAAATGCCTAAAAAAGTACTAATCTCAGGTTAAACGAACACATAAAAAGTTATCAACTCCTCGCAGTCCAAAGGGATAAAAAGTACTGACCTACACCGCATACAATGTCAACAGTAGTATGTATGCACACAAATTAGGCTGTATAATCGTACTAACAGCTTAGCACAGCATAAAAACTTGGTGGAGCAATTGAGTCTTAACCTTTTGTTCACACGTCCAAAGGGAGTCTTGTGAAGTTATGAGCACCATCATATGTTCAGAACTCTGACCCGGTTTCCCCAAATTAATTTCACGCGCTTGTGAAAATCTACAGACAATCTCTAGTGTTCATGCGGGTTTATCTACTGAACTATGGATAGTACAATAACCACGTAACATCATTTACTGATTCATCTCCAAATGATCATAGGATTCCGTGGTATTATCTCCAAACCAGTCTCAATGTTCTCGCAATCCTCCCAAAAAAAGGATCAAGCTTCTAAGATACGGAGTCCAGTACTACATTCCGCGACTTGATTCGTAAAGGTAGGAGCTTTTGAGCCCCCAAGAAAATGCCCAGATCGGAAATCCCCTTTAGGAACCGACGCCCTTTTTGGTCTCATCCAACAAAAAAAAACTTAAAGAAAAGGAAAAGGGGGGCTGGTAGCACTGACACGGCGGCGAAGAAGGCGAGCCACTTGAGGAAGGAGGTGCCGAAGCCGAGGCCGCCGCCGAGGACGAAGGCGTGGTTGGCGAGCTTCCGCGCCGCCACCCCCAGCTCCCGCAGGTCCGACTCGATCAGCGCCTGCGCCGCCTCCGACGCGCCGCCCGCCGGGTCAGTCTTCAACGCCAGGTACGACGCCGTCTTCTTCCCCATCGCCGGCCACCTCGCGAATCCCCTCTCTTTCTCTGTCTACAGACCAAGCTCTTCTGCTCTGCGCAGGGTGGTCTTGGGCTTGCTTATGTTGGTGGTGCGGATATGTACAACAACTGACTACAAGTCTGGTCTGGTGTTCGATCTGGTCTGGACAATTCCGGTGGCAACGTCTACGGGACACGTGGAGGGCTCCTGACAGCACATTGTTGCATGCATGCATTATTGTACGCTTCTGGGTTTTGACTTTTCTGGCTGTTAGGCAAAACGCATCCGATGATTTTGAGGTAGGAAAAGGATCCAGCGGTTAAAAAATGCTGTAACGTTAGCGGTCGTAGCTATTGATTAAAAATTGATGTCGCAGATCTTCTATGTTAGTGTTAAATAAGCACTATAGCAAACACGGTCCTATAGTGTACACTGTAGTAAGTCACTGTAGCTGAGGTTATGATCCGAGGCGTCGGCTCCTCAATCGAATGCCGCTGACAAGTGGCCACTGATTAAGTTTCGGTTGTTGTCGTAATAGCATATGAAACCTACCCCTTTGATGTAAGAGCCAGTGATTAGAAAAGTGTAAACCTGTGAAAATGAAAAACATCACTTATCTAGTCTTTGTATCTTGTTTTTCACAAATCTAGCTCCTTGTGTATTTATTTGCAAATTTAGCTCTCTCACCCACCCCGGAATGTGCGGCAGGCGACACCTATCCCCTGCACGCCCAGGGAGCGCGAAAGGTCGCCAGTTCCACGACAAGGCACGCGAGTGTGGGAGCGAGCACAGGAGGAGCTGCGGTGGTGCACACGGCTCATCGCTGCCACGAATGAGTAGCGCAGAAGTCATCCTACTACGATGGGCCACACTGCTCCTGCGGTCGGCCGAGCTCCCTGGACACGGCAAGGGTAGCAGTCGTACGCCGCAACTTTCGCGGTGAGGAGGGGGAAATAAATTTGCAAATACATATGTGAGGAGAGGAGAGCTAGATTTGAAAAAAAACATAGGAGAAGCTAGATAAACAATGATTTCGTGAAAATGGCGATGATGATTTTATCGAGATTGTCTTCGGTTTTTGATTCGTTTGACAAAAACTCCTGTGTGCAGTGCATTTGCATATTAATACATGTTTTTTTTCTATTGGTTGTTAATAAGAGGTAATTCCTCCGGTTACTCACTAAAGAGTGACGCATGGGATACGCACTATCAAATTTGTTAATCATAGTTATCAATATAGGACCTGTGTAGGAGAGCGTGATTTGAAAAGTCATTTTTGGTTTGTTGGATCAGTATCAAAGCAGTATGTAGTCAAGGGCCGTGGCTTTTCTTGTTATGCTATTCGACAAACTGGCAGCTACAGCTGTAGCTTTTGAGGGCTTACCGAAATGGAAGGTAGCAATATAACGAAGTACAGCGGCGTCCGAGTGGGGAGGTGACGTGGAGGCGGCGAGGCGGGGTGGCAAAGGTCGAGAAGGCGGAGCAAGCGAGTTAGGAGAAGTTCAAGCGAAGCCACAGCTGAAAAGCTCATCCTCAGTTGCTGCAGCTTTTGGGGTGCTTCTGCTGTGGCTTAACTTCCCAGCTGCTTTACATCCATGCTATTTGGGAGAGCTTTTGGCCCAAAGCTGAAGTAAAGCTCTGCCAAACAACCCAATAGATACGCGCTATCAAATTTTATGACCATAGTACTAGTACACAAAGGTATTTTTTCCTGACGCCTTATCTCAGCCGATTTTAACGTTTACATGAAAATCACGAGTACCTACCAAAAATAACGCTAAAACTATTACATACGATTAGTTTTAAGCAACCATCTTTGATAACCGTGGATTGTCTATTGCCATTTGATGTGTCAACTTATCACATACGATTTCTTCAAAGAAGTCGTTGTCATATTTCACATGGTTGTGAAAACAACTCATGTGTGAAAGTAAACTTATCACAGATGGTTTTATGTTAAAATTCCCTGTAATAACTTGAGCAATTACAAATTAGAAATCGCGCCGGTTGGTATGAGAACTTTATATGCTCTTCTTCTCCCCGTTGGCTCTTCATCTTCTTTTCAAACATTGCATCCATTGTCGTTTGGGAATTAATTGTTTTGGCAGATTCTAAAATAAACCATAGGCAATCCAAGTTTCTTCATCGTTTTCTCGTTGCTCCGGTTCATTTGCTCATCTTCTTCACTTTGTATTTTGATCATCTGTAGCCTTTTTTAAGATCCATATATATGCCTCGCCCATTGTGTAATAGTGGAATTCGTAGTTCTTTTGCACCTATTGTATCTTAGTGAAAGTTTTACTTATTTGGTCATAAGATCCATATACATTTGATCATAATATCTATATACATTATAAACTCTATTATATTTTTTTTGTAACTCGGTTATATTTCTTAATAATCTATGTAATAGATTCAATTATGTAGTTTTTTTAAGTTCATTCATATAGTCACTGATCAAACCTTGTTAGTACTGATAATTTTTTTTAAATATATTAGCAAATGGCATGATCGTCGTCCAATGAATTTGTAGTTACGATGTTGAGATGCGCCGCCAAAATGTTGGATATCCTGTATAGTCATGTAGATAATGTACTTTTACTGATTGTGGATGGCGGGGATTTTGATAGGGTGTTCTTGGCTCATTCAACCTCTCCGTGCATTATGATGGCCATATTTTCGTCTCCTTGAATGATCTTTCTCTTGTGAATGATTTAGATGGTTGTCACGAGAGGTTTGCATTTAGAGATATGATATTCAAATGTGTCCATCAAATCGTATCTTTTGAAGCATCTAAAGACCCTGCCCACTCTAGTGCTATTAAGCCATAACCATATGTTGCTATGTTTCAGAATGAGAGGTGGAGTGTGTGAGTACTTGTTGGTGAGTGGTAGTTAGAATACTTCTGCATTGTCTGTTGTTAACTGAGATCAATTGTTAATTTGAATATTTGTTTTGTTAACTATCTATGTTAACAATACTACATTGTTGTGCATGTTTTTGAACTGCAAAATATTGCTATCTTATGTTATATCTGTACAGAGGGCATAGCTAGCGTAATTCCTTAGGCTAGCCATACAATAGAGAGAGAAAACTATGTCAAAAAAATATTGCATATCACAGACGATTATTACCCAAATAACTATATGTAATACGAACTATCACAGACTGTTCCTTTATCATAAACATCTGTAATGATTAAATATCACGGACGGTTGACGTCTTCTAACCATATGTAATGACAAGCAGACAACCATATATATTTAACTCTCTACCTAGTCGATTCAGATACTCACACATAGCGTCTCTCCATCTAAATCTAGGGTTTCCTCTTTGCACTGTCGTCATCCTCTCCACGTTGTTGTCGCCCCCATCACCTCGCCACCACAATCCTCGTCCTCTCCGCATCACTCTGTCGCCCTCATCACCGTGTCGTTGCCATCCCCATCCTCTCTCCGCACCACTTCGTTGCCCTCGGCACTACGCCGTCGCCGTCCTCTACCACCTCTCAGGTACTGCTATCAGTCTAGAACTTCATTGCTTGGGTTAAAAGTGAAGATATGGTGGAAGTGCAATACTATCCGTAGAAATTTGGTGGTTGTGAGACCAGGATTGTGTGTATTATTCAATTTTAAATCATGTAAAATGCGTGTTGATGTATTTGAATTGTGAATTTTAAGTTATTTATTTTGTTTGAATTGTTTGAATGTATGTTATGTGTATATATATTTCAACTGTGAATTATGTATGTATCTTATGTCTGTTTGAATGTGTGTTGTGTGTATTTATCTCAACTGTGAATTTGTGTATCTTATATTTGTTTTAATGTGTGTTGTGTATGTGTACAGAGGACATGGCTATCATGATTCTTAATGCTAGCCATAAAACTGAAATTATGTATAAAAATGCATATCACATACGATTCATATATGAACTGTCTGTTATTTATCTTCATCGCAGACGGTTCATAATTGGAACCATATGTTATTTATCATTATTATATACGATTTCTTATGTACTAACCGTTCGTAATGTGTAACTATCACCGACAATTTTTTGTGGATAAGCGTCCGTGATACACATCACGACGGTTCCTAAACCGTTTGTGATGATCACTAATCATCTCTAACTCTTTTTTCAGAGACGGCTTCAAAATCTTTTGTGTTGACTGTTTTTAACCTTATGTGATTTTCTTCTGTATAGTGTATCTTATTAATATATTTATAAATATTTAGATTGGACACGTAAACATAATGGGTAGATTTATCGAGAAATATTTTTATAATATTGTAACTTTGTTAATAAGTTTTATAAATATATTATAATGAAAAATAACTAATTAATATTGTGTTTTGGCGTGTTTGTCGATTCGAAAATGTCGATCTTTTGTGATTGAAAGAGGATAGGACGACATGTTTCACGGTAACGTGCGATAGTCATAGAGTTAGCTTGCTATTATATGTACTCACAACTCACCAGGTTGTAAGTCTGATTCTGATTAGACATATATAAAGCGTGCACAACCTTTTATTAAATATATTTGGAGCAAAATGAAAGTACTTTAAAGCAGTCTAGCCACCGTGCCAACCGTGTGCTCCACACAGCCATTACACAAGATCCATTTTGCATATCTGGTAACCGAATGCATAACTTTGAAAATCGTTGACTCAAACATGGGCGCAGATCAATGCATGCATGCCCCGAAAGGCAGTACCAGATTATCCCTTCTTATCATCCTAATTAACTTTATAATGCACCTAAATAATTTTTTCTACGTCCACCCTAAATAATACACCTTATTAGAGATGGCCCAATGTTCGTGCACCCAGCAAAACGTCTCCAGAAACTTGCATTCATCAAAATGAACGTCTCAGATCTTTCCTCAGTTTTACTCACCCACATCCGATGGCCGTTGTTTAATGTGTCTAACTCATTCATTCATGTGGCCCACAACAGGAGAGCTCACATATATATATTTCAATTAAACTATATATATGGAATTTATGTTGCAAATCTAAACCCATTTGATTTCGATTCAATATTTACCATACCAATCAGTACCATGGATCACGCGCTTAATTTTCTTCCATTCATGCATGTGCACCATATCCTATACAAGGCGCCACGCATCACGCCATAATATTATTTAGCTAAAAATATTATATAAGGAATGTGTGTATGAAATGCAATTATCGTGTGATAAATATAAGGAATAAGTTTATTTTAGGACTTATTCCTAAATACACTATGGAAGTAATGATATTCTGATAATAATTAGCCTCAATCAGGACGCACAAATGGTACTATATATTAGCATTCATATTTGGATGATAATTAGGGAAGCCATTATTGGTCCAAATTTTCAGATGACATATCACGCCTGCGTATGACGTTCGACTCGTCCGCGGCCGACTACACTAGGGGCTTGCCGCGATCGATCACTACCGGAGATGGACGCGTGCTTTTTTGCGCGTGAGCGGAGGCGCGGAGGTCGTTGACGCCACGCTCGCGGAGGCGATCTCGGCGAGCGCGATGACGTGGAGGAAATCAAGGGCAACACCTTCGGCATGCGGATCCTCCTACTTATTTCCTTGTTTGATTCGCTCTCCTTCCAAATATGTAGTACATACAGATTTTGGCAATTCAAGTCTGGTTTCCTTGCATGCAGATCCTCCCTGTTTATTTCCTTGTTTGATTCGCTCTCCTTCTAAATATGTAGTACGTACAATGTGATCACAAGATTATTTATTATTAAGTATTATATTTATACTTATCTTTTATTTAATTGATAGCGGATGATCACCGTCAGAATAGCAAGACTTAAGACTATACTAGTCCTAATTAATTCTCGCAAGTGACAACTGACAGCCAACGTTTCAGGCATTTCCTTCTTCCCCTTCTTGATTGCCCGCTTGACTGGTTGAATGATACGCGTCTATGTTGCCATGATCGTGTCGCTAGCTTGATGTGAAAGCTGGCCGAACTCGTTGTTTTTGCCCCTTCCGCTATGTTTTCCCGGCCTCCCGGGGTCCAGCGGCCGCCAGTGATGGCCACACGGTGGCACGTCGGCAGTGCTGGCGCGAGCGCGTGGCCCGGCCGGCCGGGGGCGCGTCGACGTAGCCGTGTTCGTTTTGTGCAACGTCGTTTCTGCACCGGGAAGACCATATCTGAAGCTTCTGAAAGTCTCCATCACTGTTCTCCGGTGTTGTGTGCAGCCATTTGGCGCGGCGTAATAAGTCCATCGTCCTCCTCCGGTTCAATGATGCGTCTTCCTCCAATCCTCCAACCCACGTATCATACAATATGTTTATGTACATTTGGCAGATTTGACTTGGTAACATAAGAAAACAGCGTGTCTTAACACGTACAGAAAATGACAAGCAACTTTTTAGATGCAAGACAGACGCGTACGTAATCCACATGTACCGTACTCACATACCACATCACACGCACCCATCCTGGCCAGTTGATGCTAGTTTTTTTCGGAGGACAATAAGAGGTTGATGCTGCCGTGCCGAGCCAGGCACGTTTAGGCGCGCGCGCGCATTACTCGCAGTCTCTCGGTGGGCCGACAGAGTTTTATAGGTGTACCGATCACCAGAAATAGCCGAGTGCGTTTTAGTAGGAGCTTTATACAGTCGACGATTTGTCGTTAACTTTTGTATTTTCATGTTCGTACGTCTTTCTTTTAATAATAAGAAAAGGTCACTTTTGGGCTTGTCAGGCTAGCTATTTTTGAGGGGCCTAGCTTGGGCCCATATTTACGAACCAATAACCTGCGGAAAATCGAAAGGCTTTCGCAGATGTCCAGAGCCTTTAAACGGGGGCCCGGCCTGATGGAAGAAAAATACAGGGCTGTTTGGATGATTGGATTGGATGAGTTTACCGGACCAAAGTACCAAACCTTCGCACACGGACAACTAGTTCCTTTCGTCGTCGTCCTCGCTCGCACGGTTGCGGTTGCGCCCACAGATTTACATACGTCGCGAGCTCGCATTTCACTCCTCGCATCGCCGGCGCGGCAAATATGCTTATCTCTTTAAGACTTGCAGCACCAGCCGCATCGCATGGCTCCCATTCTCCCTCCACCGCAAGGCTCCGCAGCCGCGGTGGAAGCGGCGGCCTCCTCCCACGGACCGACACGGCGACGGCTCGACACCACCGCGGCCGTAGCCGCACGCTGCTCCACTCCGCGCCCGCCATCACGAATACGATCCCGCCCGAAGACACCGCGTGCTGCCTTGACCGCGACGAGCTCCGGAGGCTGTGCCAAGAACCCAACCCGGAGGCCGCCGTTAACCTGCTCGACGAAATGCTCCAGCGAGGCGGCCCCGGCGCGTTGGCCGACCTCGCGCCGGAAGAGCAAGCCGCGCTCCTCCAGTGCTGCGCGGACGCGCGCTCGCTGGCCTCGCTCAGACGAGCACACCGCCTGCTCTCCAGGTCCCGGCCCGGGATCGCCACACCCATCTTGCACAGGATCGCCACGCTGTACTACAAGCTCGGCGCGCGCGGCGACGCGCGGCGCGTCCTAGGGGAAGCATCGAGGCCGCCGCCGGGGAAGGAGGACGCGGCGCGGGCGAAGCGGCGGGAGGCGTACGAGAAGGTGCGCGAGCTGCACGAGGAGATACGCGCCGCGGGGTACGTGCCGGACACCCGCTACGTGCTGCACGACGTCGACGAGGATGCCAAGGCCCGCGCGCTCATGTACCACAGCGAGCGCCTGGCCATCGCGTTCGGGCTGGTGAGCACGCCGCCCGGCACGCCGCTCCGGGTCATGAAGAACCTCCGCATCTGCGGGGACTGCCACAACGCCGTCAAGCTCATCGCCAAGGTGACCGGCCGCGAGATCGTCGTCAGGGACAACAAGCGGTTCCACCATTTCAAGGACGGCGCCTGCTCCTGCGGGGATTACTGGTGAGACGTCTCCACCGCAACTGCCATTGACATTCATTTCTCTATTGCCATAGCTGAAGGTCTTGACTAGGTCTGTAAATTGTTATTACTACTTGTGTAAGTGGCAAGAGAATGATCAAGCACTTTGTTTAGCCAACGTTTGGCTTGATGCATTGGCCAGCAAGATAACATTGAACAATTGTGCCCTGCTACAACGCAATTCAATGATCATCTAAAACTCACAATCCCGCCTAGGAAAAAACCTCAAATTTTCACAAATCGAAGTAAAGAATCAAGAGAACAAAACAAGTCGAAGCTATGTTGTGCTCTGGGAAGAATTTAGGGGCTCTGCTCGATCCGTGGCCGGCGAGGCCGCGCCACCACGGTTCGCTGCTGTGACTGGCAGACCTGCGCCGGGAACTTGCACCCGAACCGCTTCGTCACCATTGAACCCCACCTTCCCGCCCCCGCCGGTGCTGCTCCTCTATCCCCCGGCGCCCCGCCTCGGCGGTCCATCTTCTTGATGGCTTTCCTCATACTCGTGCACTCGCGCTCGAGCTCCTGCACCCGGTTCCGCATGCTGTCCATGTCCAGCCTCAGCATTTGGTTTCCCCTTGTCGCCAACCGCCATGTTCCAATGCCGTCGCTGTCGCCATCTTCCTCGTCTTGGCCTGCCGCTCCACCCTCACTCGCCATGATTGTCCGTGCGATGGCACGGCGCAGCTGGAGCTGCTCGAAGAAGAGCACCTGCACGACTGTCCGCAGAGGCAGCCGTTCGTTCTGCGCTGCATGCGTGCACGCCTCCAGTGTCAGCTTGCGCCCATCCACCACGCCGCTCACTTTCTCCTTCTCTTCTTCCCTCAGCCCAGGATGAGCCTACACAGAGAACAGGCGCTCATAAGCATTGGCACTGTGCTGCAAACTGAAAGATCACAGCAGCTCAGTGTTCGTTTACCTTGAGATAGATGTCGACAGCACGGTAAAGGCCATCGTCGTAGACGCGGGCGCTGTCCGGCAATGCCCAGGCGAGGTCGCAGAACTTGTCTGGCTTCAGGTTGGCATCTGTCGCGATCTCCCCCAAGTAGGCATCCATCAGCCTCCCCACAGCCAGCATGCCCCGTCTGTTAACCTCTTTGCCTGGCGTCTCCGCCTCGCTGCACTCCTCGTCGCCCTCATCGGTGTTGTGTCGGCCTTCGAGGAAGTACCGCACAATGCGCTCGACGCAGTCCACGTCGTACAGCGTCTCCACGAGGTACGAGTAGCTCGGGATGAGCAGGTCGTCGACGGACGCGTCGGGAAGCCTCGCTGCTATGCGCCTCTCGAGCATGTCGCGGGAGGCCTCTGATGCCTGGAGAATGTTTGCCGTACGCAAGAGGCCAAAGAGGACGCGCGCAGTGGTGGCGCCCACGGCTGTGCCGGTGTGGGCACTGCTCTTGATGGTCTCCTCGGGGAGGTTGGCAATGACGGTCTCAAGAAGCGCCTTCTGCTCGCCATCCGACGACGGCGGAGCGGCGGATCCGCCGCCGCCGCCGCCGACATGCCGGTCGGAGCGTGACAGCCCGGGGATGGACCTCTTGGCGTAGGCAATGAGAGACCCCTCAATGACCTCGGGGCCGACGCCACGCTCCTTCATGGCGGCAATGACACGGGTGAATGTGGCCAATGACAAGCCGGCGAGGTCGTCGAACCACGTGGCCCCGGCGCTGGCATTGTTCTTGCGGCGCGGATGATCGCTGCCCCCGGCGGAGTCTGTGATGGGCCAGCCAAAGAGGGCGGTGGGCGCGGACGCGGCAGCCTTGGCGGCAACGGCGTCCACGCAGCGCGACACGAGGCCGAGGTCAACGGCGAGGGGGAGGAGGCCCTCGCAGGACTTGAGGGCACGGATGGCATCCCTGGGATTCCTCAGGACAGTGTGGGATATGAACCTGTCGGCTCGGGAGATGAGGTTGTCGTCGGAGTGGTCGTCGGACATGTCCAGGCGCTCGGCTGCGCAGCGCAGCGGCCCCGCGGTGGCCGGCGTGAGGTCGAGCTTGACGCCGTAGCAGAACTTGGCGGCCAGCTCGAACGCCTCCGCGCCGCCGGGGAAGTCCGGGAGGCGGATGCGGTGCACGTCGGCCTCCTCATCCGCCTCCAGCACCACTTCCTCCTCTCTGATCTCCCCTGCTCCCTCCTCTTCTTGCTCTCCTCCTGCTGGATTGGACTCGCGTGATTCCTTGTTCGTGATGAGGTCGTGAATCTTCTTGCTCCTCGACATTAGCGGGAACTGCAAGAAAGGCACCGCCTTTTAGCAGCTAACTTTCCAGATCAAGAAGTGCAGAAATTTTCACGCTTTACGCCGCACCAGATGAAGAAATGGACCGCGCGAACTCATGATAGAGATGTGCACAAGCTAAGCAGCAAACGGAGATCAACGGAAAAAACAAGAGTGGAGATAAGATTCACCAACCTTGTGGAGATGAAAGGTCATGTCGCCCACCTCGATCACGACGTCGCTGGGCAGTCCTGTGGTGCAGAACCTGACCAACACAAATTGCACAGATTAGAGATCACAGGAACAAAATCACTCGCATAAACCGGTGAAGTGAGACAAGAGCAATTGCTTGCCATGCTTGGCCTTTGGAGCTGGGCTGCTGTTGCTCATCACGGGCCATCTCCCTCGCGTTCTTCGTCTTCCTCCCCTGCATCGATGATCCTTGCAAGGAGAAAGAGGCAGACAATAGCAGCAACAAAAAAATTCTACTCTCTTCTAAGGCATTTCTCGGAGGGTTGAGTGATGGATTTGTGGCTTGCGTTGTGGGAATCGGAGGAGGGAGAGATGAGGGAGTTTGCAATAATGCTGTACTATTCTGATGTTTGTTCTAGGTGGGAGGTTAAAGGATTCCAAGTAGGAGAAGACGAAGACAAGATGGCGTTTTTGGTTTTTGAATGGCTGGCTGGATGCTTTTCTGCTGGCCTCAAAAACACGTATCCTCCATTAGCCCTTTGTTTATTCAGCCATCCGTACTTGCTTTGTATTTTGTACTCTACCGTAGTCTAAAAAAAATACAATTTTAACCACTAAATTTTATTATAATATATTTATAAAACTTAATAAAATTATAATACTATAGAAGTATTTTTCAAGTTAAATCTACCGTATGATTTTTATGTATCCAATTTAAATATTTAAAAAGATATTAAAAATCAAATTTTAAAATTTTGATCGTAGCTATATCTAAAAAGACACTATTTATGACTAGGGGAGTGGTTTTTAAGATCTCTCTCCGTAAGATTGTCAACAGGAACATTCGTGTTTAATTGTTTACGTAGTATTGCCATCAAAATTGATCACAACAAGAGTAAAATTCACGTAGCCGTCATGTGTTTGGTATGCTTCGAGCTGGCCCTTTCAAGAAACTGTTGTAACCAACTCACACAAAACTCCTGCTATATGTTTTTTTTTCAAAAGAAGGGATTTTATTAACCAACCCTGATGAAGTCATGAAAAGTTCGAAGTACTAATTGACGGTTTTTACAAGGACTTGTTTGCACTATCGAGCTAACTGAGCTACAGCTTGAGGCCAACACCAAAAAAACCTACGATAAATTAACACTGTCGATCACAACGATTCAGACATTGTCTCGATATCGTAAACCCAAAAGCACCGTTATTTTAACCCTAGTACCCAACTGACCGCCAGTCGGGTCAATTAAGTACTAACAACGAGAAGAATGAAGGAATCTCGTGGCGCAAGAGGACATGGTAAAGACTGTTCTTTTTGCCTTTATCCACTACCCAAAATTTTTCACGCTCCTTGAAACCAACATCCATATGATCCATCCATCTTTTTGTCAGCTCAAGGCCAAGAAGTGCTCTGAAAATCTGCAAGTTTGAACTCGAGCTGCCGCCGGCCTCCGTCTGCACCGAGCCAGCGAGGGAGATCATCTCGCCAGATCGGACAATAATAAATGCGAAGGCGTGATGCGGTCATCAAGACGGGGAGGTGGTGGCGTACTGGTTTACTGCCGGTGTGTTACCTGTGTTTCAAATCTCGTTTTTGGTTGACATCTTAGAGGTAGACGAAATCCAAAATTTTATGAAGATCTTAAAATTTCAGACAAATTTCGAACGTAATAAAAAAGCAAAATTCAAATCTGTTTTTTTTTTCAAAAGAGATTTCGTGAGAAATACCGAGATTTTGGTAAAATTTAATTGAGCGAAAAAGATGCAAAACAGGTTGAAATTTTTTATGAATGGTCCTGACATATCATTAATGTTCCCATAAAAATTTCAAATGATTATCAATTCTGAGGATTTTTTAAAAATTCTGACAGTGGTACTGTCCTGATAAAAGGCTGACCGGCAAATTTGAACCGAATGAAAAATAGAACAAACCACGTTAGAAAGATTTGAAAATACTTATGAATGGTTATGACGCATTAATAATATTTCCATAAATTTTTCATATGGTGATCAAGTCTCAGGAATTTTAAAATTTTCTAAAAGTGCTACTGTTATGATAAAAGCCTTATCGACAAATTTCAACCGAATAAAAAATAGTTCAAACCATGTTACAAAATTTTGAAAATTTTTGGATGGTCCTGATGCATCAGCAATGTTTCTATAAAATTTTAAGATGATGATTAAGCATGAGGAATTTTCGAAAAAATTGTCAATGCTACTGTTCTTATAAAAACTTGATGATCAATACATAGATTTGCTTGAGCAACCAAAAAAGGTTTAGAATTTTTTAAAATTTTGCAAAAGGGTACTAAGGCAATTTTTAAGCTCTCATAAAAATTTTGGATCATGATCACGCTCCAATAAATTTATAAAATGCTTACAAGAGTACTGTACCATTTATGTTCCTTCTGTTTTTTTAAAGATAACAAATAAAGTTCAATGGTTCCATATATTTGATTGAGCAAACAAAAAAGTTTATTTTTAAAAAAACTTTAGAGAAGAGTTATGAGGCAATGCTTAAGCCCTCATGAAAATTTTGGATCATGATCACACTCGAGCAAATTTATAAAATTCTGACAAGGTTACTGTCTCGATTATGTTTATTCAGTTTTTGATTTTTTAAAGATAACAAATGAAGTTCAATTCTTTTCAAAAAATTTCTATATGATCCTAGATTGCTAAGGATGGTACCATAAATTTTTCAGAGCATGATCAAGTTTTTAAAATTTTATAAAAATCTAATAATATTTCTGCTAAAATTATAAAACGTCTCAAAAATTCGGTTTTTGAACAAATTTTCATGAAAGATGACATTCATAAGACTTATTGGGCTAAATCCGGTCAAAAAAAACCAAAATTTCTAAAATTACCGTAGCAATTTGATTTTTTTTTTCAGTTTTTTTTTATCCAGTCGGAATTTTGAATCTTGTCCATATTCGAAATTCGAGATCTCACGAAATTTTGCCAAGATTTTATTCTATGTGTGTTACTGCCTTTTATGGGTCCGTACATTTGAGGGAGAGATGCAAGTTTATACTGGTAGATAGGAGGAGTAGATAGATTCACACGAATTTATTGGATAAACCCACAAATCGTGAATCGGATTTTTTTAGTTCAAATTGATTTAGTGTATAGAGTTTATGTTTACAATGAAATTTAGAAAGAAAAAGAGAAGTGATGAACCGTAAATCTTAATTCCATAGTGTGATTTAAATAAATCACGTTTCTAGTAACTATGATTCACGAGCCAACAGCTGTGAAAGGTGAACCCCAAATCCGGCTGCTCCCTCACCGCCTGGAAAAAGAGGCTTCTATGTCGCTACTGAAGTACTGATAGCGCTCGTGCCAGCGGTGGTATGTCAGGGACTCAGGGAGTCAGGGTAGTGCGTGGGCGTGCCGGCGTGTGCTGGAGATGGACCTGACAGTGCCATGACATGATGATACATGGAAGACACACAAAAAGGCTAAGCCAAAGGCAATGCCACGGCACTACGACAACCTTAGCTTGGTTGATAGTAGATACTACAGCAACAGATTGTTCAGGAATTAATGTGTGTTACTACTCTGCAGGCTTGTCATGACTCATGACTCGTGACACAAGGCATCATCAAGTTATAGAAGATACTGGCTGTTCGTTCTGGCTGGGTTATGGGCATGGCTGTTTTGTCTGTGGTTTTATAAATATTAGTTATGGAACTTGTGACTGTAGTTGACGATTGATCAGGTTACAGAAACCCAGGGAATCTAGTAGTCCAGCAAGATGCAAAAGCATGCATGAGCCTTTCAGTAAAGCGTGAGGAGTATGGCTTTCTTCAACTTTCTAATAGTGTTCAAAGCATTCGAGTTCGAGAAAAAAGGCTAGCCATTGCAGTATAGCAGTAACATTTCACCTTGGAGGTTTGATGGCGTCAAGACTTCGAGCCAGCTGAAGTTGCATCTGTCCGAGTGAGGTGATGTTGGGAGACTGATTTGAGTGACTGAGTGCTTGCTTGCCATCATCAACTTGCTGCCTTGCTGCCCCCAATGTGATGTTCGGTCTGTTTCTTTTGTTCATGCTCGCTAGCTCCAAGTCCAGATCAACTCCGAACTATGGTCAATCAGTCTACAAAATTGAATAAACAGTGTGACACATTAGTATGGTAGTTGTTAGGGATATCAATGCAGATACATGCTGGCAATCTTGGCGAGGCAGGGTATGGGGTGTCTCAGCTTTGTGCAACCTTTATTGAAGGGACGGCAAGAGTCATTTCATGCGGTCCTACTCCGAGCAACCTTTCCCGCGCCTTTTGTCGATCCATTGCCTTTCCAAATCTTCATGCAACGGGCGTGCATGCTTTGAAAACCGGAGTGCCCCACGAAAATCCACGACAGGAAACTAGTGGTATTTCATTGGTATTCGGCAGCTTGCCTGCCTATCTCTGCTTGCTGAAATTTTAGCTCTAGATCTTCTGGGCCTTCGCAAAACATCGGCTTCCAATTGTATCCCAATTTTTGTCTCATTAAAACTACATACAAGTTTTATATTTCTGAATAAGATCATTCAAACTATAAATCTTGTATTTCCGAACGGAGGGAGTATTAAAAAGGCGTAGTGTTCAAATTTGCATTATGTTCTTGATCGAACAGAGGCCTTACTCTTTGGGTTCTTAATTCTATAGTTAAATAGTATCGGACAGGAGCACAACTATCTTAAGCGTCAAAAGAACTAATCTTATGCCGGCAGAAAGTTGGAGTAAAACATTCTGGAATAGAAACTTGCACATCTGGAACTAATCTTAAGCTCACATGGTGCAAAACTATTAGCAGCATTTGCTGGAAAGCATCATCAGGACTAATTAAGCAAGCCGTGTACCAAGGTCTAGGCGTCTAGCACATGTGGGCCATTCCCTCTCGATCACAATTCACAAGACCTATGCTCCTCTGAAAAATAAATACGCCCAACAACCGCGCCCATTACTGCTCTAGTATTTGCATGACCTTGCCCTTTCTGCAAAAAGTGCCGGGCGACCTGATGATGGGGAGGGGACGAACAATCGGACAAGCAAAGGAAAAAGCCCAGCTTGGCACGCAAGCATGCGTGCGTGGCAATTCGCAAGGCCACCGGCCAGCGACAGAATGATCGTGTGTATGATCGCGGCTCCGCTCGCCCGTGTCTGCGAGTGATCGAATCATCTCGATCGGCTGCGTGTGCATGTCAATCATCCGTCCGCCCGGGACCCAATTTGGCCGGCCGATGCGTGCCAATTGGCAAGCAAGGCTACCTGATCATCTCGTATCGACCGTCCGCGCTGCCGAGGCGGACGTGCTCTCCTCGGCCACCGACTCCGGTTGTGCCGTGGCAGGACCATGACGCGCGGCGCGACCGATTCGGGGGAACTTTTCCGCGGTCCGTGGCGCGTGGGAGTAAGGTTGGCAATCTTGTCTGTTCATCTGATTACGTGTGTGTAAATACTGTAAGAGATGTGCTTCCGTATTTTTTTCTTTTTGACAGTTGTATAAATATTAAAATATAAATAAAGGGTAGATGGTGATTAATTACCTTTTTGTCTACTTTAATATTTGTACAATTTGTATTAGGAGAAAAAAATATTAAAACACTGTTCATACTTTAATGAACATAGATATACCATTAGTTGTAGCTCGTGGATATATTTGTGAGCGTAAAGTTACGCCTGATGGGTAAATGAGCATTTTGCAGACTTCCAGCACAGCTCGTGCGTCCTTCGCCCCTTTGCCCGCGAATTAAGCTGAGGCTACAGAATTTAGAGTTTAATACTCACCACGGTGCCTCACAAGCTTAACAAGGATCTTTCTTTGCTCTATGCTCGGTTCTTCAGTCTTGTTGTAATAGGGACAGCTAATCCTGGTGGGCATGTATGAAACCTGCCCAATGATCACTCTCTGTTGATACTGTTTCTACTTCTATCCATGGAATTTACGCAGCTCTCCTGCGCATTTTTTAAAAAAACTCAACCTGAAATAGTTGTAGTTTTGGATATTGACATTGTCTCCAAATACATATTTGAACATTAATTTCTATTATAATATGTTTATAAAACCAAATGAAATTATAATATTATAAAAGTACTTTTCGAGACAAATCTACACTTATAATTTTTATGTATCTAATTAAAATATTTAAAAAGATATTGACAACCAAATTTTTAAAATTTTGACGACATCTATATTAAAATGACAACTATTTATGACCAAGGTTACTCAATATGACCTATTCTGCACAACATACATGCTGCAAAGGCAACAAAACAATTGACCAAACATCCAAAAGCAACAATTGGCCAGGGGCTAGTTGGGACTAGAGATGGCCAGATGGGTTGTGCCAAACAGGCCAGCCCGAGGTCCGGAACTGTTGGCATGGCTTAGGCTAGGCCCGGCCCGACCGTAAACGTGTCGTGGTGTCACAGCCTGGTAGCATGTGCTGTGCTGTGCTTGGGTCGGCACCTCGGCAAGGCGGGTCAGTACAGCACGGCTCGTTTAAGGTCGGGCCTACTGCACGGCACGGCCATTTTATAGCCGTTTTTAGTTGTTGTAGGCTTTAGAAAATTCTAAAAAATCCTATTTTTTCCTATAAATAGGGTAGTAGCCCCTCTCATTCCCCCACCAGCAAACTTGCAATCTCTTCTTTGTATTCTCTTATGAAAATTCTCTTTCTCTTGATGATAATTTGGCAAAATTCAAAATAGTTTTGCCAAAAATATGAAATCTGGCTTTCGGCTTCTATCAAGAAATCAAGGTAAGAATTGTGATTTAATTTTTTATTATTCTTATTAGTTTAAATGAGATTAAAGTACTAATAGTGTAATTTTTTCTTGTAGTTTTCTTTATAAATCACCATGATTTTACATCCATCCTAGCTTCTTGCATCCTATCAAGCTAAAGAAGTTGCAGTATCTGTACCATCCTCATGCTCTACAAGTGCTACTGCGCCGGAAAGGACCGGGCAAAAATATTAAGACGCAGTACATCGAGAGTCTGGGAAGATTTCGATCAGATTTTCGAGACATCAGGTGGTGTTCAGAGCAAGTATGCTATTTGTAAATATTGTAAGCACAAATTAACTGTGAAATCTTCAGGTGGAACGGGACACTTGAAGAGACATGCTAAGAGCTGTAAAAGAAAAATTGAGTTGGCTTTGAGACAAACGCAGCTGCAGTACAACTCCGACGGTACGGTACGTCACTGGGACTACAATCCCAAGGTAGCTCTCGAATCTCTTTGTTATTTAATCGCTTCTCAAAATCTACCTTTAAACTTTTGTGAGTCCCCAACATTTGAAAACTATATTATGATCGCTCCTAATCCTAGGTTTTCTGTAGTTTCTAGACAGACAACTAGAGATTTGATTAAATATTATAATAATTATCGTAGTAAAGTAAAAAGCTCTTTAATACATGTACTTTTTCTAGGTCTTTGACATCAGACATATGGAGTGGTAGGGCTAAAGGTGATTACCTTAGTGTAGTTGCTCATTATGTAAACAATGATTGGCAACTAAGAAGAGAATTATAGGATTCAAATTAATTAATGTAGCACACACTGGTGAAAATATTGTTGATTGTATTGTAAAAGTTGTGGAAGATTTTGGCCTCACAGATATAATTTTTACAATAACATTAGATAATGCTTCAACAAACACTTCTGCAATGACCATTCTTACTCCACTTTTTGATTCATACACCGAATCTTTCTTATTACATCAGTGTTGTGCTTGCTATATTATTAATCTTATAGTTAAATCTGATTTGAAGATTAGATCAATACCTTGAACCTTTTCGCACTGCAATATCTTTCTTACATTATTCTAATCAATGGGTAGCAGCATATAATACTTATTGCATTGCAATGGAGGTACGTCCATGTGAGTTTGGTTTGGATATGCCTGTTAGATAGAAATATACTTACTTGATACTTAAGTCTCTCATACCCTATAAGAACACATTTTCTGTTTTCATTAACACGCACTATAGTAGACAGGATGGTCAACCACTACTCACAAAGTAACATTGGTATGTTGCTCAATACTTGCTGTCATTTTTGAAACTTTTTTATGATTCCACTGTTGCTTTATCTAGAGTTTACTACTCAACCTCTCCTTTAAATTGTGCATCATATTCTAAAAATTGCTACCCACTTAAAGAACCACGAAAATGATAATATTTTGCGTGAATCTATTTATGCTATGAAAACTAAAATTTTGAAATATTAAAAAGAAATTCCTATGTTATATGTATTTGCATTTATTTTGGATCCTAGAGCTAAAGTTCGAGGATTTGCTAACATTCTCACTTCTAAGTGATGTGGTGGGTAGGGGTGAAAACGAGTCGGATACGGGCGGATATTGCTCTTCCCGTATCCTAACCCATATTTTTTGATTATTCGGAGATTATTGGGTTATTTTCAAATGTCCGATAATGCATATATAGAGTAATATATATTGAATTAACTTATCTCAAGTTTATGCTATATGCTATTTGAGAATCAATAGAACCAACTAAGTTTATAAATTGAAATGGAAAAAATGATGAAATGGTGGGCCTTGCGATATCCAATGATCCGATATCCGAATAGGAAAATCCGGATATCCGAATAGGAAAATCGAATATCCGGAATACGGATAAGCATAAAACTATCCGATGAGGCAAAATATCCGGGGGCAGAGATATCCAATCCGCTTTCATCCCTAGTGGTGGTACTGATTATTCTAGTTATTTTTCAAATGGTCTAACTTATCTCAAGTTTTTATCTCAAGGAGTTCGACTACAACAACATCAAGTGTGGACACAACAAAAAGTAGTAGAGGGCTAGCTGTATATCTCAACAGCGACACTGTCAACTACCAAGAGCAGTAAGAGGAGGACTTCAATATTTTGCAGTGGTGGCACGAGCACAAGATAACATATCCGGTACTTTCCATATTAGCACGGGATGTGTTAACAGTTCCTACCTCTACGGTTTCTTCGGAGTCTGCTTTTAGTTTATCCGGAAGAATAACGAGGAGAGAAGAACAAATCTAACAAGTGAGATGGTGGAAATACTTCTCACAGTAAAAGATTGGGAACAAGCTAATCAACGAACTCAACACTATAGAAAATGTTGAGCTGGCGGAGACGTTTGAAAATCTTTATCTAGATAATCGGGAAGAATAATTGTAATCTTCACTTTTATCCTGTATCCCTGAGCTGGCTGTACTCTTTTTTCTTTGCCAAAGTTTTCTCTTGTTGAGTTTTTACTTGGCCAAATTTTTAACGAGGTAGCCAAACATTAATAAATCTCATTATTTAATTCCAATTATTTGTCTCATTTTAGAATTTTATTTCATATTTTTTAGTTTTTTTTCCTAATTACATATATTTTTAAAAAATTTCTACTCTCCTTTGAGTTTGTCTAATTATTCTATATTGTTTCAAACTTCTACGACTTTACTAATTTTTCTGATTTTTTTGAATTTTTTGGTCCTAACGGTCGGCATCGACCTATTTTAGCTCGTCGGCCCACGAGACTACGTGCCAACACGATAAAGCCCATGAGACCATTGGGCCGTGCTTGGGCCAAGGACCTGGCACGCGGGTCGACACAACCCGTTTATTATCAAGGCCTAAACGGACCGTGATGCTCGTAAACGGGTCAGACCGTATCGAGTCGCGCCGTTTGAACACCTCTAGTTGGGAGTTGGGACTTGGGACAGCCCAACAAGCCGAACCTCCCACACCATGAGTTCACAGTCCACACACCTGGCGGTCACATGATAGTGCAAACAACCGCCGTGCCACACGAACTGTCATACATGCAGAAGCAGCACGCGAGATGGACTGCAAGGCGCTGCCGATTGCTGCCGCCAAGGTCAACGCTGGAGCCACAGCGAGATCACGCTCGACCACCCATCCGCCATCCTATCCTCCCTGTTGTGGCGCCGTTTCTCGTTAGATTGGGTTTGATATGCCGTCACCATGGTTTTAAATTTCGTTTTGGTTGATATCTCAGATGTGAGAGAAATCTAAAATTTCAGTGAAATCTTAGAATTTTAAACAAAATTCGATTATAATTCAGAAATAAAATTTGAAATCTTTGCCGAGAAAAACCTAAATCTCAAAAAAAATTCAACCGAGCAAAAAATAGTCGAAACAATGTTAACAATTTTTGAAATTTGTTTTGGTTGGTCCTGACACATCACTAATTTCCCATAAAATTTCAGATGATGATCAAGTTTGAGGAAATTTTAAAAATTCTGACAATGTTATTGTCCTGATAAAAAGTTGATTAACAAAATTTCAACGGCATGAAAAATGGTGGAAACCACATTATAACAATTTGAAAAAAATTTGGATGGTCTTGATGCATCAATAATGATCCCATAAAATATTTAGATGATGATAAGGCCCGAGGAATTTTTAAAAATTAGAACAATGCTACTAAAGGCTGACCGATAAATTTCAACCGAATGAAAAATAGTTCAAAACACTTTATAAATTTTCGAAAAAAATTAGATGGTCCTGAAGCATCATTAATACTCCCATAAATTTTTCATATTATGATCAAGCCTAAGTAATTTTGAACAATTGTGATAGTCCTACTGTCGTGATAAAAGCCTGATGATCAATAGATAGATTTGATTGAGCAACCAAAAAATATTATAATTTTTGAAATTTTATAGAATAGTTATGAGGCAAATATTAAGCTCTTATAAAATTTTGAATCATGATCACACTCCAATGAATTTATAAAATTCATACAATAGTACTATATCATTTGTGTTTCTTGTGTTTTTTTATTTTTGAAAGATAACAAATGAGGTTCAATGTATCTATAGATTTGATTGAGCAAACAATTTTTTTCCAATTTTAGAGAAGGGTTCAAAAGCAATGCTTAAGCTATCATAAAATTTTGGATCATTATCACACTTGAGAAAATTTATAAAATTATGACAATGTTACTATCTCAGTTACGTTTGTTCTGTTTTTTATTTTTTAAAGATAACAAATGAAGTTAAATTCTTTAAAAAATTTATGTATGATCATACACTACTATATATAGTACCAAATTTTTTTAAAGTATGATCAAGCTTATACAATTTTATAAAAATCTGATAATGTTTCTTTTAAAATTATAAAACGTCTCAAAATTTTAATTCTTCAATAAATTTTCATGGAAGATGACTTTCTTAAGGGTTATTGGGCCAAATCCGCCAAAAACTCAAAATCTGGTCAAACAATCCGAGTTTTGCACGAGACTTGGCGAAATCTCGCTGAAATTTTTGAAATATTGTAGCAATTTGTTTTTTTAATCCGCAGGGATTTTGTATCCGGTCCAGGGCCGAAATTCGAGATCTCGCAAAATTTTGTTGAGATTTCATTCCATGGCCGCCATTGCCACTGTTTCTGCTTGACGTCGTGAGCGCGCCGGCCACCAGCATCAACCTCTTTGCGAACTAAACTCGTGAATTTAGGATACATAGATAGCACAAAATACTATTATATGAGTTATTATCTATAATAAAATATTTTTTATATTATAATTAAAATATTATATAATTCATAGAGATAAGATTAACATATAAAGTATTATAGAAATCGTAAATAGTTTTATCTCTAAATGATACAAAGGAGTATGGGCCTGTTTTTTTGGGAAAAGTGCGGTTGGATTGAAAAGTTGCTTTTGATTTGTTAGTGGGTAAGAAGCATGGCTTTTCTTCTTATGCCGTTGGTTGTGGCTTTTATAGCTTTTATGCAACCGAACGGAGACATTAACCAAGCACAACTGGATGAGTAGAGAGGTAACGTGGAGTTTTGGAGGGCAACCGAGATGGGATAGGCAAGACACCAAGAGCTCATTCTCACGGTCCGTTTGGGAGTGGTGTCTTGAAATTGCTTTGGTTTGTTGAGGAGAGGTATTACGTTGTTTGGCAAACCGTGAAGGTGGCTAACCAAATAAGGTAGCAATATAGCGGAGGTCGGGGAGGTGACGCGAGGGCGAGACGGGTGGCAAAGGTTTGAGAGAGAGCGAGTTAGAGGAGTTCAGCAAGTAACAATGAAAGCTCCTCCTCAACTCTTTGAGGGCTTTTTTTGGGTTAGCTTCCCACCGCTCATTGGCTGGGGAGTTTTTAGGTTAAAGCTAAAGCAAAGTCAAGCACGCCCCAAGGAGAGTTTTTGATCCAAATCTGAAACACAGTCCTAAACAGACTCTATGTTGATTAGGTCGGATATCTCAGATTTGCGTGTCGGTCTTTTCTTTCCTCTCCGTTAGTCCGTTCTCCGTTTTGCTGATTTGCTCCAAAACTCCGGAGTACCCATTCATCGCACGATTACGACCGACGTGGCGCGGCATCCGCCACCCACATCATCATCCTCTCCTCCGGGCTTGACCTGTGCGGCGGCTCCTCCCGAGCCGAAGCTAAACGAAGAGAAATTGCAGTCAAACAATGGCGAGCGTGGCCTCGATGTTCTCGGGTCTCCTCCTCCCCGAGCTACGGTCGGACCTCGCCGGTTTCCGCCGCCTTCGCATCCGACTTCTTCCCTCCGCCCCCATCCTCGGCGGGGCCGTCGCCGGCCGAGGACCCTCGTCTGCGTCGCGCCGCCAGACTCCGCGGAGCCACAGACGGTGAGTTCTCGTACACCAGCAAGAGACCATCGCTTATCCAATCCTTTCTCCCTGTGGATTGTTTCATGCCTAGAAAATGGAAACCCTGCCTTTATAGGAGGCAAAATGAAATAACGTTAGAACTTGCTGCTTCAGTTAACAAGGCAACGCTAAGTTACTGGGTTTTTATATTCTTGAACGATACTCCTTCCTGTAGTATACTCTGTATACTTAACCTGATTTTGGCCATAGGTGACAAAACTGTGCTTCATATTTACAGATCAGCAGTTCACTACTATGTTTCAGTGAAATATGAGTTGATTAGTGCTTCCCTTGCTTCCACAGGATGAGCAGACTGTCAAAGCTGACTTGACTGAAGAAAAGGCTCAAACAAGCAGTACTACATCCCAGGATGCTGGATATCCAGCTGTTCCGAATAAGGATCTCAACAGAAGGATAGCTTTAGTCTCCAGTCTTGCAGCGGCGGGCCTCTTTGCATCTCAGAGACTCGAGCTTGGCGGGCCTTCTCTCAAAGATCTAGCAGCCAATGCGATACCATATGAAGAGGTCAGCGCTTCTTGGCCTTTGCCTTCCCATGAGCTTTATTCTCAAATCATTACCGAAAAGAAAAACTATTCGAAGCAGAATCCCAAAGTGCTAAAAGCAACAAAATTAAGAAGTTGCACTACGACGTTATGTACTTGAGACGAACTAATGCAGCGCTGCAGATATTTATTACTTAGTTAATGGATTGTTATTTACAATTGTAGTGTTTAAGCATAATCGATTACAGTTGTAGAATATTAACTGTGACAAAGGGGGTGATTTCAGTACATTAACATGTTCCTTTTTTTATAACCTGTCATTACATCCATGCATCTTTTTGGTTTCTTCAAGCTATATTGGCACTTTTTTTCTGCTAATTTACGACATGGAACTCATCTAATCCTTGTCATGGTGTTTCTAACATTCGACAATTTTTGTTCAACATTCGATCACTTAAGACCACTTATCGCTCTGGCTGTTATGTCACCAATGTTTTGTTTCAGTACCTGAAATATATTATGGATTTCCACGAGTTGCAAGATGCTAGCTTTTCTGGGGGAACTGTCACAAAACTATGAATTTGTATTTATGCAATCAATAGATTTAGCGCTGCTGCATGTGAAAGCTTGCTCCTGTATGACCTGGCCATTGGTAAACTAGTATTCATAGATTTTTGTGCACTATGCTGAACTATTTTCATGACAAACAACCATATTATGCTGGAGCCTCATTATTTTTCTGTTTGTACTGATGGTGTCTCCGTTGCATATGTTCCTTTTTAAGTTACACTAGCTAAGATGCCCATGCAATTTGCGTAGCTAGCCTTCAAAAGAGTTTTAAAATTTATGAAAATATAGTTAAGATTAAATCTATGTAAGAAATTTAGCTTGCAAAAACTTCTGAAACTAGTTATAACCCATCGTATTTTGCGCTTGAGACATTTTGCCTCCATGCCATTCGCACAGACTAGCTTCTTAGATGAAGTATTTAGTCTCCATATCAAAAGATAAAATAATTACATAATTTTTTTTAGATTATGACAATAGTACTTAATATAAAATTTATTGAGAGTAGATTAAAGTACGATCTAATTTCAATTTTAGCTTTAATCACTAATGATTGAGAACATATCTAAGTTTCAAAAAGGACAGAATGTGCTCCCTAATTGACGAATTGATATGCACCAAGTCAATAACACGTGTTGATGCAACATGGAAGAAACTAAAACATCATTGAAAGAGATGGTACAATTATTAGTTACTTTGCTTCCATGACAAATTAAGAAAGAAAACTTTGGTGCTTAATGTGGCATAACAAATAGTTGGCATAGTAATTTTAAACCTAATTTAGTTCATTCACATAACCATATCTACGGTTAGATGCTTTCCTTTTCTCCTAACTAACACAAATTTAAGTGATGCATGCAATATCAATTGACACTATAATAAAGAAAAGTATCTCACCTTCATACATAAATATATTAAAAAAACCATGAGGTAGAGAAGACTCAAACCAGTTAATACCCTCTTTTTTTTGGCATTTATATATTTTACAATTTTTTGGAATAGCATTTCCTAATTTATGTGTATAGAAACCAAATACCTAATTTTCATTTAATTCAATTTATGATTGTTGTAAAACCGAATATATAATTTTATTTTAGTTCTTATTGCGAATTTTAATATTTTTGGAATTGTTGTTTTGAATTCACAACAAAATCAAATTGCCTTGACATGGAGTCTTATTTTTTGGAAATTTAAGTTTGGATTTCATATATGATTCTAATTTTAAATTTTCATTTAGTTTTATTCCTAATATTAGTTATTTTGGGATTTTACTTTTGAATTTGTGTAAAATCAAATTGTTAGTTTTATTTTACTTTTAACTACGAATTTCATATCGTTCTTGACATAGATTTTTTTTATTTAAATTTTGCTAATTTTCTTCTATGAGTTATTCTAATATTTAGGTTGTACTTGACATAGATCTTTCATTTAATCTAAATTTTTGTAACTAATGTATATTTATACAAATCAAACTTGTAATCTTATTTAATTTTCATTCTGAATTTTCCTATTTGTGGTATTCCAATTTTGAAAAATTCTACTTTTCTTTTAGTTCTTATTTGAAAATTTAATAAGTTTTGTCCTTTTACTTGAAAATTCATATACATGTCAAATCTGTTATTATCGTTTACTTTTTATTCCAAATTTGCATTTTTTTGGATCGTGCTTGACGTGTTTTTCTCCCATTTCAGGTCGGAATATGTATACAAATCTAAATGCTAATTTTCATTTATTTATATATTTTGTTTAGTTATTTATGGATTTTACTTTAATTCGTATGGAAGTAAAACTGCTAATTTTTATTTATTTATTTATTCTGAATTTCACTTATTTTGGATTGTACTTGACATGAACTCTTTCTTTTGATTTGTTAATGTTCATTTCATTATTATTCCGAATTTTAGTTATTTATGGATGTTGCTTTGGAAGTAGTATGGAAATAAAATTGCTAATTTTTTTTACATTTTATTCCACATTACTCTTAATTTAGATTGTGCTTGACATAAACTCTTTCTTTTAATATGAGCCGTTACAACTCGGGTCCACCAGATAGATAAATAGATCTTTCTCTATGTCAACTATCAAATCTAAGCCTTTAAACTTAGGACCCACCAAATTAAGGGTTTCATGTTTTGCTTTTTTGTGTGAGAATTTCTGTCATATTTCTCTTTTCCCCTAGCAACTCTAAAAGTTCAGTCACCGACTTTTAGTATGTGATAGATGCCTATGAAATCTAACCTCATAAGTGCATCTGCAGGCTCTCTCAAATGGCAAGCCTACTGTTGTTGAGTTTTATGCAGACTGGTGTGAAGTTTGTCGAGAGTTAGCTCCAAATGTCTACAAAGTTGAGCAGCAGTACAAGTATACTCTCTTACTTCTCTGTACCTTAACTTTTTCCCTTGGAAATAACAACTATGATTTGTTCATTGAAGAAGTGATGGATAGTGATCTATGCTTTCTTACAAATCCTAACATGCACCTTCCATATAATTTAATGTCATAGCTGGAATTTTGTGATAATCCATTGCAAGTGCTTGCGTCATTCATACACTTGCAGCGTGCGAAGCATACTTAAAAGTCTAGCTGAATTATTGTAATTTCTTCTGATAAAGAACTATGGATGGACTACAGTTAATCAGCAGGTCTAGAGTACTGTTTAGTGTTTACAAAAGGTTTCCTCCAGTCTCCATATCAGAAGGCATTATATCAGCAACCTGACATACAACTGCTGACTGAACTTATCTTTGCATATGCTGATTTTATTTTTCTCTTCAAATGTGCATTTGCTTACCTTAAGAATTCTTCCCAGGGACCGTGTCAACTTTGTCATGTTAAATGTTGACAATACAAAGTGGGAACAAGAGCTTGACGAATTTGGAGTAGAAGGCATTCCTCATTTTGCCTTTCTGGATAAGGAAGGAAATGAGGAAGGCAATGTTGTTGGGAGACTTCCAAAACAATATTTTCTTGACAACGTGGTTGCTCTTGCTTCGGGTGATCCCACAATACCTCATGCACGAGCTGTTGGTCAGTTTTCGAGTGCAGAATCCAGAAAAATTCATCAAGTTGCTGATCCCAGAAGTCATGGCTAGTAATTACTCTTTATGGCCTCCAGTTTTATTTATAATGCCAAGGACAATTGACAAGTAAGCCTTGTTTTCTCTTGAACAAGTATATGCTGAGAACTAGCATGTCTATTATCTGTTTCCAGGAGAAATAGATGTGCAGTTGACTATTGGAAGTACTTTTAGTACATTATGTTATGCAGATTTCGTGGAATAAATAACCGCGATTACTCTTTACCAAGATAACAGAGTAGGTTACATAACCTGTCGGTTTCTTTTATACACTGAAATGTCTTGCTGACAAAAACAGTGAACCTTTTATGAATGCTAGCTTTTCAACGAAATTAATATATAGAGTGGAAACAACTTGTTTTACACATCTGTTATTTGACTTTTCATGATTATCAGGTGTTTCCCTGACTTGTATCGATTTTTTTATCTGATTCTTGCAGGAGGAGATTCTAGGCCATGTTCAGTCTTGGAACCAAGCATGTGGGCGTCGGGCAGAGCTGGCCGACTGCAGAAATCCCATAGAAAGGCAATAACATTCACGATTCGTGTATATGATTGTGCGAGTGGATTAACTTATTCGGGCATTCGGGTAGAACATTGATCTGATAATGATTCGAGAATCAGTGTATGTCTGCAATTCTGCGTGCATGGTTACGTATGTTACAACCGCGAGCTTGTACGTGTTAATACATTACTTACTACTACTAGTTACTCGTGCAACTTACAAAATAGGATATTTATTTATCGAAGGAACTTCCTAGAATTTGTTTGATTTGTATGCTTCTGCCTCTCCCATGTGGGGGTACTCATTCCGTGGCCAACCACGGCACAGATTAACATTGTGGCACTTCAGCTCTTTGGCTAATAATTAGAGTTAGATTACCGAATGGTCAGTACAATAAGGAGACAGCTTACTATTAGCGTATGCATATTAGTTTTGTTATACGTGGAAGAGTGAGAAAAGAGGAGAGAGAAGAGAACCAATTCTCACGCCGCAACTAAAAGCCCGTGTTGGAGCAAGTATGTTTATTTTAGATAATATGGATAATATAGATGAGAGGCAATTATTGTAAAAGCTTTAATGTTATAGTCAAAAGTGTTTTTCTAGAAACAACCTTTACCGATAGTTATTGTACAAGTTAAATTTATTGTGTACTCTAGATGATATGGATGAAAGATGGGGTAAGTAGTAGGCTTTGTTATTGTACCTGCTCTAACTCTTAAGTAAGGTGGATTATTTTTGAATTTTGCACTATGATTTTTTTTAGGTTTTAGATTGGTGACACGTGGGGTGCAAGTCTTAATACGTCTACGAGTCTTAATATCCCTACACGGTAGCACTAGCCAAGTGCTCCACTCTCTAAAACAAGTAGTCAGTTCGGTTGAAGTATCGTAGTCGTCGCAGGATCGAATCAAGCAGTTCACACAACAATAGAGACAACAGAGAGACAAAGTGTAGTGGAACTGATTTCTTTATTAGTGATCTATCTCTGCTCTACTTAGACTAATCTCACTAGGGGTATTTTTGTATTTTTCCATAAAAGCCATTGGACTAAGGGTTTGTTTGGTTAATAGCTAAACTTTGTCATATTTTGTCATGTCTCAAGTTACGCAAATTTGATCGAGTTAGACCTCCGTTTGGTTCATAACCACACTTGTGGCAAGATTTTTTCTTGCCATCCAGGTTCCATACATCATTGACTCAAAAAAGTGTGGCAAAATTCATTTTCCTAGCCAAAGTATGGCTTCAATTTTGATAACCTAACCTTAAGCAAGTTTAGCAAAAAAAAACTATGGCTAAACATGACTACCTTAGTATATGAACCAAACATGTCCGAAGTGTTTCGTAGCAGGTTCCACGTGGAAGTCCATTTCTGTTTGCAATGAAGTTGCCTGGCCTTTCTTTTCAATAGCAAATACCCTTTTTTAAGAACAGTAAATCTGTTTGTCAAACTATGAAATGTACTCACCTCGTTGAAATGTATATGCCTGATCCAAATCATAATCACGAAAGACTGTAGTAGTTAATCAATACCATACGTATCTTGTTTTGCTTTGCATGAGAATTATGATAGAAAACTATAGGGCAGCATTGCCTATAAAGCTTTTATCAATTCTGGACAGCAAATCTCTATCGACCCTAATACTATCATTGGCAAACTCAGCAATAATGTAGGGCTACAAAATCATGGTGATGATATACAATGCACCTAAGAAAATAAATAGTGTTAATCGGCTATTATTACTACGAAGGCCATAATTCGAAGTGTCTTTTTGTCTTCACGAACTAATACACCTCGTTCTATCCACACTGAATGAGAAAAACTACAATTTTTTTCTCTCAAAGGCAAAAGCATCAGTAGACACATTTCTGTATTTTGTTATTCCTAGGGCCACATGGCACAACTTATCCCATAACGAACTAATAAAGCTCTAGAAAATGCATGAGTAGATTCATATTAGACAGCTCCCTACAGGACCTGCCAGGCTGTCAGAAAAGAAACTTATTGCTCTAGCTGGCTAGAACATCAAAGATCAAGATTTAGCCTATATAGTACACAAACAATTAATAATATTACTTGGATAAAAAAGTGGCAAGCATGTGCCTAGTTATGCCTTTAGCTCCCTGACATCACATGTGAAAACTTGATACAACGAAAACAACTTGAATGGTACAGGACATTGTAATAGCTGGAAACTAAAATCGCATTAGCATCTTTCTTTATTGATGATCTGAACTGGTATTGTGGATCTTTCATTGACATTAGAACACTTGCTTACAGTTTAGTTCAAGTGAAATTGCAGAACATATGGAATAGTAATACAAGTAAAAAAGTACCTCAAATTAACTTTATACTTATGAAGAGATGTCTCACAAAGGTGTATCAAAGTAGGAGAATAGCCAACCATCAGATAATAGTCATGCGAACAAAATATCCACAAAAATATTTCAGATCTTAAGTTCTCTTGATACAAATCCTAGTTGTAGTGGTCTTCCATCATATTTCTAAAGCTCCAAGGAGTAAAATTCTAGACCTTGCTTGGAACGGTTACTGGTGGTTGCAGACCAACACATCCAAACTCCAAACTACTTATTGGAGTACTATCTGTACACTGCCCTTCAGTTTGCCCACAGGAGGAGCAACATGTGAGCTAACAAGGACCTTCACATATTTTCTAAAATCATTAGAAAAAAACACCTAAGTTCATGGATTCAAGATATATCGCATTCAGAATTTATGTAAGCTTTGACTCACTGCAAGTTCAACCAATGACATGGTATGAACAAATAAAAGAACACTAGTTGGCCATGTAAGTGGTTAGAGAAATGGTGTTTGATCCATGCACTCACTTTATCATGAATGTGGTTAACCTAAATGGTAATTCTTTCTATGGCAACTACACTGATGAGATAAATAAAGTGTGAACTCGCACCATGGTTGTCACCACTCAGAAGAATTTTTGTGAGCAATTTATTGTGATGTAACTTGCAAAATTCAAATTCAGCAGCAAAATGTTCAAAGCAATTTGATCAAGGCATCAGCATCATTGTGTCATAGGTTTGGCTTGCAAGAAATAGAAAACTCACCATATTGAGCTTGGTGTCAAAGCAATTTGATCAAGGCATCAGCTAGAAATAGAAAATTCAAGTTCTAAATTTTCTTCCCAATTTTATTGCAAGGTAAGTTGCAAAATTCCTATTATTTATAAAAAAATATATAATTCAGTACAAACTTGAAATACCTTTAAAAGCATCATATCATACGAGCTTCCAAACAATAGCACAAAGGCATGAAAAATTGTACAAAAAAATAAGTTTTGTGGACCTTATATTCAGGGGAGAGTGGTTGTCTATCTTACAAAAACAAATTTCTACATGATAAATTTAGCTGCTCCTGAAAAGCTATAGGTGCTTAGTTCTATTTTTAAAAGCTACATGTGCCTTTTTTAGACCTTTATTATAGAAGGCACTATAATCATATGAGAAATACTCGATCTCTAGGATTAGCATACTATTATACAATTGTATTATTTTAGAAGCACCAGAAGCACTCAACGCCTACTTCCATCCTTATTCTCCCTGAATATATTGGCCGAAAATGTACGTACTGCTAAAAGATCATCACTTGCAACAAGTGACATCTGCCACGGCGTTGCTAACATGTTCAGTATGAAGGAAAATGGCATGGGCATTCGATGATTACCAAATGATTGGAATAGTTTTCAGATAGCAATTTGCTAATGTACAGCATTGTTTCTCTTAGCAAAATACGCAAGTGGTTTTTGCATGGTACTTGCCATAGAAATAGATTTGCTGTAAGAAATATTGGCAGTGCTAGGGGAACTTTGTGCTCCGAGCCTCAATGGTCACCCCTGTCAAGCCTTCCTACGGTACACTCCATCCACCAACCTATAAGAGCACATGCAGGAAGCTAGTGAGGGAGAGATTGCTTCAGTCTAAAATGCGCATTTGTTCAACAATCAGCATTTTATCCAATGACATTCATCTCAACAGTAATTCTCTACCATGTGTAACAGCCAATGTGATAGTGTAACATCCCGAAAAATAAAGTAATATAAAAATAAATATTTTAAATTTGAAAATATTTATTTATGAGCTTTATTGGATTTATTGGATCACATCTGAATTTCTTTGGATTTATGCTTTGTATGAAAAATCCAACAAATGAAATTAAAGAATGGAAAAGGTAAAATGGTAAAAGTAAAAGTTAGAAAAATTTACCATGGTAATTCTAAGCATGCAGTGGGTGATTTTATCCGGCAAATAAATTTTAATACATAATAAAGTATTAAATAGTTGAAAGGACATCCCTTTGACCTCCAAATAGTGCAAGGACAGATTTATTATAAAATTTTAGAACGTTATCTGCACCTGGAAAATTTACCATAATGTCCTCAATACATTAGTAACCTCTAGTAAAAATCTTAGAAATTAATAATGTCATTTAGACTATTTAAAATTCGAGAACAGAGGCTTTGGAACTCTGTAAATTTTCATGTCAGAATTTTTGTAAAATAATTATGAGGTATTTTAACTTGAAATTTTTATGAGAGAATTATTGATCTAAAGATAACTCTACATAAAAGTTTCAAAATAAATAATACAATTTGGACCTTTAATTAAATCAAAACTGAAATCAGAATTCTGAGCAAAGGCACAGTGTCGAATTTTAATTAATTAACTATGCGGTATTTTATTCCCAAATTTTACTGGACACTAAGAACTCCCAGTAGACTATGGTCAAAAGTTTGAAATTTTTCAACTCAGTTGGTCGCCATTTGGACGCACAGAACTGGAGCCATGCTGTGTGCTGTTCCTTTGGGACACCTCACTCATTCTAGAGCTTTCCTTCACATGTCTATATTTGAGCCAACCCATTGATTCATTCTCAGCACCAAGCCAACGCCAAGCCAGAGCTTCTCCACGCCAAGGCAAAGCCAGCAACTTGCATCATTTGAGCAAGAGCTTGGGTCTCATCTCTTCCATCACATGAGCAACAAGCATCCAACCTCCAAAAATCACTAAGCCAAAGAGGAGGGCAAGTGAAGATCACGGCTACTACATCCTCTTGTGCGCCATCCAGAACCTCACAGACTGATCATCTCCTTCAGAGGCCGCGAAGTTCGCTTCCTTCCCTATGCCGTCGCAAGCAAGAGAAGGGAGAAAGCCGATCGAGCAAAATCGGTGAGTCACTCTCAAATTCCTCGCAACCGTGGCGCCCCGAGCATCATCGAACTCATCTCTCTCATCGATTTTAGCTCTTCTTGCTCAGTAGCACCGCCGCCCCATTTCTTCTTCCTCGGCTCAGCTCACGGTGGCGGCCCAACTCATCACTTCTCGAGCGATCCGACCGGCAAAATGGTACGCCCTAGCCTCGTGATGCTCACATCGTTACCGATTCGGCCGAGACTTACCCTTCTTCTTCTCCGCGAGTTCTTGCCGTTGTCGCCGCCCTCACGGTGGCGAGCACCTTCCGACCTCCCTGGCCGAATCGACACCGCCTGCAGGCGATCGCCGAGTGAAGCTCATGGAGTAGCCGATTCCGCCTCTCCGCCTTCCTTCGCCGGGCGAAGCCGCCACCGTCGCTTCGCTTCGCTCATCGCTCGGCGGGCCCGCCATGTCAGCCACGTGAACCTCTCCAGTCAAACCGGTAAAAGGCGTTTTCCTTTTGTGAAAGCGTATTTCCGATTTTTAGTAAATTTAGTAGCCGAGCTAAATTCAATTAGCTATAACTTTTGAACCATAGATTCAAATTGAGTGAAATAAATTTCTATATTCATTTAAAATCAGCTAATTTCAGAATATGAAATAATATTTTGAAAATATTCACTGGGTGAATTCGAAATTCAAATTTGAATAAAAGGGCTAAAAATATGCTTTGTATAAAAATTTTGCAAACAAACTTAGAATTGAATGAAACCAATTTTGATAGAATCCTTATGCTTCCAGAAGTTCAAATATATAAAAATATTTAGATTTCATTTATGTTTGAGCTACTTTCTATTAAAGGATTCATTCAATACATTAAAAACTCAAATATACATAACTTATATAAAAGAAATCCAAAATAAGATGAAATAAGTTTCTAAATTTGAATTAAGATATAAGGATTTGGAATATGTAACAAAACTTAGATGATCACTACAATTCAAATTATTTCAAACAAGTTTGTTTGAAGTCCCTTTTATGTAACATATAGTAGCTATGCGAACTATAGCTCCTAAAATCATGAAGTTGTTCTCACATGTCCCTGAGACTGTAAATGTTCCATTTCTGCAAAAGTATTCAATATTGAACTCAGTTTGTATTAAAAGTAAGCAAAAGAAGCCTCCCTTGCATAGAGAATCAAATAGTTAAAATATGGGTCAAATGAATTTGATTAATCACCAAATCAGTTTTGTTGTACTCTGACATCACAAGGATCCCAGATATGCAAAAATATTTAAAGTTTATCATGGAAAACAGTAAATGTTTAGTAGTCGAAGTTTCAATGCTTGTATAATCCAAATAGTCATAACTTTTTCAAACTAGCTTCAAATTTGACAAAACCAAATCCTATAACCTTGAAAAATAATGACCTTGCTGATTATGCAAAAATATCTTATGATTGTGCTGATCTAAATTTAGTCCTTTTTAGACCCTAATGATCACTTATATGGAAACCATCTTGAATAGAAGCCAAGTATCGCGGAATTAGCATTAAAGCACTCTTAGAGTTGTTCCTTCATTATGCCTGAAAAATGGATAGATTATCTTATAAGGCGTAGTCGCAAACTTAAATCGAAAATCAACTCATCTGCGTTAACATTGTGATCACTTAAGCATTTTCAGTAGCTTGTAAAGTATCTCATCCAAATGAAAAGAATTATGAAAATGGTGTAGAAATACTCTATAAAGTACGTGCTACTATGTTATGAAGAAAGAATGTTATTTTGTTAAGGTTTGTATACAAAGAGTCTAGTAACATAACCCTAAATGTTATGTTTTCGAATAAATGAAACACTTAAGCTTTTCATCAATGAATAGAATGTCTCATCTAAATGCTAAAATGTATGAAATCTGCTTAGGATTGCTATCCAAAGTATAGATTACCCTGTTATGAAGAAATAATCTTATTTCTCTATGTTTTGCATATAAATCCTAGTAGCCAAATATCCTAAGTTTTATGGTTCATGAACTTTATAATATGGATAAGCAACATAGTATTAATGATGAAATCCATAGTTAATATATTTGTATCACAGAACCTTCTTAGAAACCGTAAGTAAATCCAAGAACCTAACTTAATGAGATATACCTTATTCAAAATCATTCCTTGTGTAGTATCACTTGATTAAGTGCTATTCGCATAACCCCTTTTAGCTAGTGTTTTAGTTCTATTAATCTAATTAATTTTAGTATCTATAATTGAAGTTATAAATACAAGAATTCATAATTTTAGCCTCTTGAATTCGTAATTCAAGAATAGATAAGCTATAAAAGAAGTTGTTTAATGCTTAATGTTAAAAGCTAATAACAATATGGATATTTAATCAATTTAACGCAATCTGAAATCATCTAATTCAAACCCTAAAGCATTCTGTTTCTGTAGTGAATCTTTATTTGATTTCTTTATCTGCTTTCTTTTGCCCTTATTGAAGTTTGTTATTTGCTTTATTTCCGTTGAACGACGTGTAGAACTCCGATGTTGCCGTTTCATTGCCGACTTCATCTTTGCGACCTCGTCTTCACCGTAAGCAATGATTAAGCAAGGCAAGCGCCCCTTTGACCATCTTGATCCCAGTATTTGATTTGCACTGTGTTTACTAAAATGTTTCATGCATGCGTTTACTTTTTGTAAATTCGCTATTTTGTGGTATTGGTAGATATACCTGTTGTCATATGAAACTCCTTGATATTTATGGAAATGTGAACCTTGATAACCATAGAATAGGGCTAGACATTACTTAATGCCAAATTGGGTATATCGATCATATTAATCATGCTTAGCCATGCTTGTTTAGCAAGGAGTCGATGATCATGATTAAAATTGTTTCTGAAATGTTTTTATGGAACCTAAATGGTCCTTTGTGGGAAAATGGTTCTTTGGTAGTTTGATTAAAACCCAAAATAAAACTATGGTTTTGATGCGGCGATTATTGGCAATAGCCGGATGTGCGACGGGTTTGCACGTAGTGTAGGTGGAGTATCGCCGTGTCGGATTAAGGACCGAGCGATGGGACGGTGAATCCATGTTTTCGTGCAACCACGAGGGTGGTATGGGACAGTCTTAGCCTATTAAGTTATTTAGATGTGGCTTTGCATCTAAGGAAGGCGGGAGATTGCACAGCATTCCGGTCCGGGTTGCCTGTAGGGGTTTCTACATACCAATGCAACGGTGTACGCCTTGCCCTGGACAGAGACGTGGTGTTGTGTGTGATAAATGTGGATCCACGGCTTGGGTGAGTGTCTCTGTTTTCAGGGCGAGGGTTAACGTCCCGGGCTGGTGTAAAGCCACGTCTAGATAATGTAAAGGCTCTGTATGATCTTCTTGCCGACACACCAAAGGAAGTGTGTTAATTGTTACGCGAAAAGGTTGATCATTCCTTGTGGGTAAAGTGTACACCTCTGCAGAGTGTAAATCTGATCGATTAGCCGCGTCCACGGTCAAGGACACTTGGTGACATTATTCCATGCTAGAATCTTTGGTATTTTCTAAAATGGGTTTGGTCTGAACTTGTTTTTAGCAACTGTTGTTTTATGTCGAAGGGCTGACATTGATGGACCTTGTGGTTTGGTTTATTTCGAACTCACGTCATGGAGGACTGTGAGTATTACTTACTGTTGTATATATTCTTATCAATCAACTTGCTTTTATAAATTCCGTTTGCAAATGATAACTTGTTTTACAATTCAATTTCGCTTTATGCAAATTAACTGTATTAGCCTTTCCTTTGAAATGTCCTGCATATATTATAGGTTTTGCTCAAGTCTTGCTGAGTACGTAAAGTACTCACCCTTGCTTAATTATTATTTTAGGTGGAAGTTAGCGAGGCTTCGAGTCTCTTTTCGTCGCAGGTTGCGGGATCTTCTTCGTCGTGTTCTATCTGGAGTTTATACCTTGTCAGTTGCTCATGGGTCGGATGGGCAAACTACAAGATATTGCTTCTTTGTCGCTTAATTCTCCGAGTTGTAGCTTCTCTTTGTATATTAGTTTCACTGTAAATATTTGTGGTATGGTTATGATTCCGGTTGTTGTAAACATGTGAGTGCTAGCTCGATCCAGGAATAGCACAGTAATCACATGGAGGTTCCTGCTCATCGAACGGGTCTCACAAACGATGGTATCGAGCTATCCGATCGCAGGATAAACCCTAGATAGAATGGTCGTTAGCTTTGGAATAAGTAAGTTCAAAATCTTATTCTCAAAAGCTCATGATTTGCAAAATGTAGGCTTTCTTTGTTCTTTCCTCATTCTTAAGTTCTCATCCTTACCACTACTTCCAATTTGATTTGTAAACAAACTCCTCTTTCCTCAAAAATAGTTTGTTTTCGCTATTGGCTTTGAAGACGTTGGGGCATGTCGCTACCATCCTTCATGCTAGCCGATGAAGAGCACAATATCTACGCCAACAATCTCAAGAAGTAGACAACGCTTCACTACCTTCGTCGACGAGAAGTGAGTACAAAGATTCTACTTCATGAAGGGACAACATCGCCAACAAATGAAATGCAGAGGATTAGAGTATATTAGGTTCTTCGTTAGGAAAGGAACCCTTATATGTGGCATGTTATTCCACTCGAGTTATATAAAGCATTTTTATGTGGTGTCTTTCTCTTGCTATTGTGAATTGGTTTTTATTTTGTTTGGCCGGGTGATTTATGTGTGAACTTAACTTCTAGGTTAAAGTTTCATAATAAATTGTTCTTATGTATGAATATGGAAAACCTAACCCATAGGATAAATAGGAAATCATAAAATATCCTATCTATCCTTTCTGTAAAAATTTATACAAGCTTATACTATCCTTCCTTTTGTAGACTTCTCACCTATGTAGTCTTTTGGTCACTAACTTTTCTCAAAAATCAGCTTATTAAGATTAGTAATATAGTCTCTCTATTACTACTTCTAACTTCTTGAGACCACATCCTCCATGAATAAGCCAAAGCCAAGACTTCCACATACTAGTAACCACCAACTTACTTAAGTCACTTTAGACTAGCTGAAACTTAATTTTTCTCCATAACAATTCTTCATCATGCCAAAAAAAAAAAAAAATCACCTCAATACTTTGTCTAGATTATATACCATGAAAATGAACTAGAGCCCGAGAAGTTATATAATTCTGAATGGAAACCTTAGAATGGTTGTCAAAATGAAAACCGAAAAGTTGAAAGCCTTATTTTCTAAAGAGAAATATAAAAAGGATAGAATTAGTTGTATATATATACTCTTTTTCCCATTTGTAAGATTTAGTTTCCTTATATGTATACTTTCTCCTCTTATTGGGTATCTCATATACTCAATTCTCCTCTGTAGAACTTTCTTTGTTCATTTCTAGTTATTCTTTCTAGAAGGAATTCTCTCCTTATGCTAAATAAAAACCACCGACAAATCTTTTGAAAGTAATTTTGGTAGTAAGTCAACAACATCATGACGTTCGTAGTAACTTTAAGAAGATGGAAGTAGCAAAGAATCATAACTTCACCGACTTCATAGAAGTCCTAGAATATTGACATCAGCAAGTGGTGCAAACGTTAAAAGAAACTTGTTGTCGAACAGCTTGCTATAAGAGATAGTATTATCTAAAGTACATATTATTCTAAGTCAACCTCTTGAACATAGATACGTACGATTAGGCTAATGGAAGAAAAAAACTTTAGGTACCCCCCATATACTAAGTTGAATGCGTATATAATTCTATGGTACTATTGAAATTTCGTTGTAAACCTTTTGTATTGTTTTACGGGTTACTCTCGTAAAAGTTAAACCATTAGGTTGAAATTTACGATGTGCCAACCCTCATTTAATAAGAAAATCTAATTAAGAAAGTTTTAAGGAACGAAAAGTTGCCTTATAAACTAATAACTACCTAATAACCAACCTTGAAATGGTGTTTTAATGAATGAGACATTGCCTTATAAACTAACCAGCAGTTACCTAATCCATATATATGCTATTCTCAAAATAATATTTTAAGGAACAAAAGGTTGCCCTGTAACCCAACAGAATTGCATCTAAATAACTTTATCCTAATAAATCTTGTTGCAGGATGCCTGCGACACAATCTATTAATGCATTCACTGAAAGTAATGAGTAATACAATTTTCAGCCTTTATAATCAACCTTCGGCTCTTCCCAAGTAACTTTGGTTGAGATGTATTCTTTCAATCGTCTCAAACGTTTTAACATACTGTGTATCTCTCCTTAAGTTAGCTTATTTTTGCTAAGATTCTCGATGTAAATTGCTAACACTCCTCATCTACTTCGTGAAACCCAACCAAGAAAAAAACGAATGCCAGAATCTCCAACCTTAGCACAAGTGCTCGCCATAATCAAACAAAATCACTAAACACATACTTTTCTTCTTCACGACAGCAAGCAGCCAGCTTTTTGTTAAAACCAAACATCTAGTGCAATTCATTGCACCGATCACGTGGTTCCACTGCACACACGACAAAAGGAATCAATTCGACACTGCACCTTTTCGCCTAGTCTTTTCCTTCTCTTCTCCTTTGTCTTTCTTTCAAGCAAGCTCGGTACAGAGTAGAGCGAAATTTTTCTTTATGCTCATATTTGGCGCGGCTTCGATGGCTTGCTCCCACTACCGATGATCACCACAAGAGGACGACCGCCTCCCTCACTCCACCGTGGTAGGTCAAAACAATGCCCGACTCACCAATGCCAATAATGATGATGAGACACCGTTGTACTCTTATCTCTATCTCGATTATGTCCTACGCCATTAAAATCCCAATGTCATCACTTGACCGCCTACCAAAACCGCCACCGCTCAAACCCTATTTGTGCTGCCTTAAGCGCCTATAAAGGTCACTTTACATCTCAATCAGAGATCAGACGCTCCCCATTACCACATCTCCGCTCATGTGCGCCTAATTCAACCCTATCATTTACCATCACCGCGCATACGTGCATCATTAAGGTTTCCCTGTTTCTTTGGTCAGACAAATAGTGGAAACAACACTTGTTGCACAGACCCGTTGCAACTTGGCCGCCTTTACTCGCACCCGTTCACATTTTGTGGAAACATTTTCATTCCTTTTTAAGTACCTAACCATGATTCTCTTGGTTTACCCCGCTTCTTTTCTACAAGCGCCACAAACTTCTTTGTGTTGGCAAGGATCGTGCTCAGCCAGCCATCACTTTTACGATGATCTCAAATGTTTTAGCGTTTTCCCTATCCTACATCTTGCAGAAAACGTTCTCCACAAATCTGCATGTAAGATGAAAAACCATATGTCTGATGAACTTGAAACTAGTTGCTGTCCTAGCCTGTTCTTCCTTTAAAAGACACTTGTCGCCTCCGAGTGATAATTCTTTTCAAACTCACATGCCGCATGTTCGATGCAAAACGAATATTTTGTTCTTTTGGATCTTCATCAAGCTTTGAAACATGACCATATCGCATAGAAGACTTGGTAAAATTATGACTCCCAGAGTAAAAGAAATAAAATCTGAAGCAGTTTACTCAAAAAAAATCAATTAAAGAAATGATGCTTGAACAAAGATACTTGTTTTAAAAAGAATTCTACTCAACTCCATGTTGAATTTCAATCGTCATTTGTCATCCCTCCAACAACACCAATGAACATCTGTTTGTTACTCAAAACCGAAAAGCCAAAAATTTCTTACTTTTGATGTAGTAAACGTGGGCAATATCCCAACAGATTGCCTAAAGAAGAAACAAAATCTATTTCATTCTCAACCCCAAGAAGATATACAACAATCTTAAAACTGACCTCGGAATTTGAAGGCCAACAAGTCTCTATCTCCACATTTACTCCAACTCGAGACATTAAACATGGCATACCGACTCAATGCAAGGTACATCGCTTATAAATACAGCTTTCATCGAACTTAGATTAATTTGAAATCGTCTTGTCTCTTTAGATCTACTTGAAGTCAACCCAAAAGTTCATATAGAAACTATTCTTAACGTAATAATTTGATAAGCTAAATGTTGCCTATTAAATCTAATCTGAACTCTCATCAAAATATGTCTTAACTTAGTCTACCCAAATAGCCGGTAAAAGGTCAAGTACTAAACTTTCAATTTTCATCTCTAAACATTACAGTAAGTCCTCCATCTATTCGTTAATCAATGAAAAAATAGCATCTTGAATTTAGTCGCCTCCTACTTATGCTTTTAAAAGTCACCAAACCAAATTTATTCGCAACTAACCTCATCAATCCAGATTACCCACAACACTTATTCATGAAAGAAACTTATGATTTACGTGATGCATGATTAGATACGATGCTCATATATATATATATATATATATATATATATATATATATATATATATATATATATATATATATTTGAACCTGCTAGAATTCAAACTTAATTCCAAGGTCAACCTTTGACCCTAGTAAGCCTCTCGATCATTTGTTATATAACATTAGCAAACAAACTTGCTATTGTTTCAATAAGATGGATAACGTCATCTACATTAGCCAGAAGAACTTGAACACTTCGCCAACATCCGCCAAGAAAAGTTCTTCATCTCGTCAAGGATAACATCGTGATTTCAAGCCATCTTAAAGACCTAGGAAACGCCAAGTGCCCGAACAACCCCCGCCTCGATGTCACCTTTGAATGTAAAGATCTTCCTTATGTAATTGCACCGACACTTAATGCAATATTGAGTACACCTTTATGTAGTTAATTCTTGTAATCAACCCTTTTGACTCGTGCAATATATTCCTTCATAATTGCCAAACAAAGAAAATCAAAACCCTATGTTTACCAAGATGACCAAACAAATTAAATCATCAGGATCATTTTATAACCCCTTGCCTCAACTCAATCCTTGAATTATCTTTATTCGTTGTTAATCTATAGACAATTTTGAATAACAATTAATCTCGATTAAATTAGTCAACCGTTGTTAAACTATACCGAATAACCGTTGTATTCAAATATCATTTCTTGATGATAACATTCGACTCTTCCCAAATGAATCTAATAACAATGCATATTTTCTTTCACCTCAAATAACCTAAGCATACCAAATGCCATTCTCTAGATTAGATTATTCTTATTAACAATCTGGTTATACAATCAAAAGATATATATAGAAAATAATAATATCCTCATCTGCTTACACAAAACCCAAATAGAAGCCTTCTCTACTCTTAGCACATTGACTCGGAGTTGTAAGAAAAAGCTCCAAGAAAGTGAATATGTCAAGACAAAAAATACAAGGAAACAACAAGATCACTTCAAAAGAAGAAATTCCCATAACCTACCTAGTCCTTGCAAATCTAGGGACGAGATTTTGTAAGGGGGTAGATTTGTAACATCCGAAAAATAAAGTAATATAAAAATAAATATTTTAAATTTGAAAATATTTATTTATGAGCTTTATTGGATTTATTGGATCACATCTGAATTTCTTTGGATTTATGCTTTGTATGAAAAATCCAACAAATGAAATTAAAGAATGGAAAAGGTAAAATGGTAAAAGTAAAAGTTAGAAAAATTTACCATGGTAATTCTAAGCATGCAGTGGGTGATTTTATCCGCAAATAAATTTTAATACATAATAAAGTATTAAATAGTTGAAAGGACATCCTTTGACCTCCAAATAGTGCAAGGACAGATTTATTATAAAATTTTAGAACGTTATCTGCACCTGGAAAATTTAACATAATGTCCTCAATACATTAGTAACCTCTAGTAAAAATCTTAGAAATTAATAATGTCATTTAGACTATTTAAAATTCGAGAACAGAGGCTTTGGAACTCTGTAAATTTTCATGTCAGAATTTTTGTAAAATAATTATGAGGTATTTTAACTTGAAATTTTTATGAGAGAATTATTGATCTAAAGATAACTCTACATAAAAGTTTCAAAAATAAATAATACAATTTGGACCTTTAATTAAATCAAAAACCGAAATCAGAATTCTGAGCAGTGCACAGTGTCAGAATTTTAATTAATTAACTATGCGGTATTTTATTCCCAAAATTTTACTGGACACTAAGAACTCCCAGTAGACTATGGTCAAAAAGTTTCGAAATTTTTCAACTCAGTTGGTCGCCATTTGGACGCACAGAACTGGAGCCATGCTGTGTGCTGTTCCTTTGGGACACCTCACTCATTCTAGAGCTTTCCTTCACATGTCTATATTTGAGCCAACCCATTGATTCATTCTCAGCACCAAGCCAACGCCAAGCCAGAGCTTCTCCACGCCAAGGCAAAGCCAGCAACTTGCAGTCATTTGAGCAAGAGCTTGGGTCTCATCTCTTCCATCACATGAGCAACAAGCATCCAACCTCCAAAATCACTAAGCCAAAGAGGAGGGCAAGTGAAGATCACGGCTACTACATCCTCTTGTGCGCCATCCAGAACCTCACACTGATCATCTCCTTGAGCGCTACTGAGTTCTGCTTCCTTCCCTATGCCGTCGCAAGCAAGAGAAGGGAGAAAGCCGATCGAGCAAAATCGGTGAGTCACTCTCAAATTCCTCGCAACCGTGGCGCCCCGAGCATCACCGAACTCATCTCTCTCATCGATTTTAGCTCTTCTTGCACAGTAGCACCGCCGCCCCATTTCTTCTTCCTCGGCTCGGGCTCACGGTGGCGGCCCAACTCATCACTTCTCCGAGCGATCCGGTGGCAAAATGGTACGCCTAGCCTCGTTGATGCTCACATCGTTACCGATTCGTAGGAGACTTACCCCTTCTTCTTCTCCGCGAGTTCTTGCCGTTGTCGCCGCCCCTCACGGTGGCGAGCACCTTCCGACCTCCTGGCCGAATCGACACCGCCTCCAGGCGATCGCCGAGTGAAGCTCATGGAGTAGCCGATTCCGCCTCTCGGCCTTCCTTCGCCGCCGCGAAGCCGCCACCGTCGCCCTGCCGGCTCACTGCTCGGCGGGCCCGCCATGTCAGCCACGTGAACCTCTCGACCAAACCGTAAAAGGCGTTTTCCTTTTGTGAAAGCGTATTTCGATTTTTAGTAAATTTAGTAGCCGAGCTAAATTCAATTAGCTATAACTTTTGAACCATAGATTCAAATTGAGTGAAATAAATTTATATATTCATTTAAAATCAGCTAATTTCATAATATGAAATAATATTTTGAAAATATTCACTGGGTGAATTCGAAATTCAAATTTGAATAAAAGGGCTAAAAATATGCTTTGTATAAAATTTTGCAAACAAACTTAGAATTGAATGAAACCAATTTTGATAGAATCCTTATGCTTCCAGAAGTTCAAATATATAAAAATATTTAGATTTCATTTATGTTTGAGCTACTTTCTATTAAAGGATTCATTCAATACATTAAAACTCAAATATACATAACTTATATAAAAGAAATCCAAAATAAGATGAAATAAGTTTCTAAATTTGAATTAAGCTATAAGGATTTGGAATATGTAACAAAACTTAGATGATCACTACAATTCAAATTATTTCAAACAAGTTTGTTTGAAGTCCCTTTTATGTAACATATAGTAGCTATGCGAACTATAGCTCCTAAAATCATGAAGTTGTTCTCACATGTCCCTGAGACTGTAAATGTTCCATTTCTGCAAAAGTATTCAATATTGAACTCAGTTTGTATTAAAAAGTAAGCAAAAGAAGCCTCCCTTGCATAGAGAATCAAATAGTTAAAATATGGGTCAAATGAATTTGATTAATCACCAAATCAGTTTTGTTGTACTCCTGACATCACAAGGATCCCAGATATGCAAAAATATTTAAAGTTTATCATGGAAAACAGTAAATGTTTAGTAGTCGAAGTTTCAATGCTTGTATAATCCAAATAGTCATAACTTTTTCAAACTAGCTTCAAATTTGACAAAACCAAATCCTATAACCTTGAAAAATAATGACCTTGCTGATTATGCAAAAATATCTTATGATTGTGCTGATCTAAATTTAGTCCTTTTTAGACCCTAATGATCACTTATATGGAAACCATCTTGAATAGAAGCCAAGTATCGCGGAATTAGCATTAAAGCACTCTTAGAGTTGTTCCTTCATTATGCCTGAAAAATAGATAGATTATCTTATAAGGCGAGTCGCAAACTTAAATCGAAAATCAACCTTCTGCGTTAACATTGTGATCACTTAAGCATTTTCAGTAGCTTGTAAAGTATCTCATCCAAATGAAAAGAATTATGAAAATGGTGTAGAAATACTCTATAAAGTACGTGCTACTATGTTATGAAGAAAGAATGTTATTTTGTTAAGGTTTGTATACAAAGAGTCTAGTAACATAACCCTAAATGTTATGTTTTCGAATAAATGAAACACTTAAGCTTTTCATCAATGAATAGAATGTCTCATCTAAATGCTAAAATGTATGAAATCTGCTTAGGATTGCTATCCAAAGTATAGATTACCCTGTTATGAAGAAATAATCTTATTTCTCTATGTTTTGCATATAAATCCTAGTAGCCAAATATCCCTAAGTTTTATGGTTCATGAACTTTATAATATGGATAAGCAACATAGTATTAATGATGAAATCCATAGTTAATATATTTGTATCACCAGAACCTTCTTAGAAACCGTAAGTAAATCCAAGAACCTAACTTAACAGATATACCTTATTCAAAATCATTCCTTGTGTAGTATCACTTGATTAAGTGCTATTCGCATAACCCCTTTTAGCTAGTGTTTTAGTTCTATTAATCTAATTAATTTTAGTATCTATAATTGAAGTTATAAATACAAGAATTCATAATTTTAGCCTCTTGAATTCGTAATTCAAGAATAGATAAGCTATAAAAGAAGTTGTTTAATGCTTAATGTTAAAAGCTAATAACAATATGGATATTTAATCAATTTAACGCAATCAAATCATCTAATTCAAACCCTAAAGCATTCTGTTTTCGTAGTGAATCTTTATTTGATTTGTTTCTGCTTTCTTTTGCCCTTATTGAAGTTTGTTATTTGCTTTATTTCCGTTGAACGACGTGTAGAACCTGATGTTGCCGTTTCCGTCGTCGACTTCATCTTTTGCGACCTCGTCTTCACCGTAAGCAATGATTAAGCAAGGCAAGCGCCCCTTTGACCATCTTGATCCAGATTTGATTTGCACTGTGTTTACTAAAATGTTTCATGCATGCGTTTACTTTTTGTAAATTCGCTATTTTGTGGTATTGGTAGATATACCTGTTGTCATATGAAACTCCTTGATATTTATGGAAATGTGAACCTTGATAACCATAGAATAGGGCTAGACATTACTTAATGCCAAATTGGGTATATCGATCATATTAATCATGCTTAGCCATGCTTGTTTAGCAAGGAGTCGATGATCATGATTAAAATTGTTTCTGAAATGTTTTATGGAACCTAAATGGTCCTTTGTGGGAAAATGGTTGTTGGTAGTTTGATTAAAAACCCAAAATAAAACTATGGTTTTGATGCGGCGATTATTGGCAATAGCCGGATGTGCGACGGGTTTGCACGTAGTGTAGGTGGAGTATCGCCTGTGTCGGATTAAGGACCGAGCGATGGGACGGTGAATCCATGTTTTCGTGCAACCACGAGGGCTGGTATGGGACAGTCTTAGCCTATTAAGTTATTTAGATGTGGCTTTGCATCTAAGGAAGGCGGGAGATTGCACAGGCATTCCGGTCAGGTTGCCTGTAGGGGTTTCTACATACCAATGCAACGGTGTACGCCTTGCCCTGGACAGAGACGTGGTGTTGTGTGTGATAAATGTGGATCCACGGCTTGGGTGAGTGTCTCTGTTTTCAGGGCGAGGGTTAACGTCCCGGGCTGGTGTAAAGCCACGTCTAGATAATGTAAAGGCTCTGTATGATCTTCTTGCCGACACACCAAAGGAAGTGTGTTAATTGTTCTGGCGAAAAGGTTGATCATTCCTTGTGGGTAAAGTGTACACCTCTGCAGAGTGTAAATCGATCGATTAGCGCGTCCACGGTCAAGGACACTTGGTGACATTATTCCATGCTAGAATCTTTGGTATTTTCTAAAATGGGTTTGGTGCGAACTTGTTTTTAGCAATGTTGTTTTATGTCGAAGGGCTGACATTGATGGACCTTGTGGTTTGGTTTATTTCGAACTCACGTCATGGAGGACTGTGAGTATTACTTACTGTTGTATATATTCTTATCAATCAACTTGCTTTTATAAATTCCGTTTGCAAATGATAACTTGTTTTACAATTCAATTTCGCTTTATGCAAATTAACTGTATTAGCCTTTCCTTTGAAATGTCCTGCATATATTATAGGTTTTGCTCAAGTCTTCTTGAGTAATAAAGTACTCACCCTTGCTTAATTATTATTTTAGGTGGAAGTTAGCGAGGCTTGAGTCTCTTTTAAATCGCAGTTGCGGGATCTTCTTCGTCGTGTTCTATCTGGAGTTTATACCTTGTCAGTTGCCTGCGGGTCGGATGGGCAAACTACAAGATATTGCTTCTTTTGCTGCTTAATTCTCTGAGTTGTAGCTTCTCTTTGTATATTAGTTTCCGCTGTAAATATTTGTGGTATGGTTATGATTCCAGTTGTTGTAAACATGTGAGTGCTAGCTACTGATCCAAGGAATAGCACAGTAATCACATGGAGGTTCCTGTTCATCAGAACGGGGTCTCACAGATAGGAAGGCCCATGGCAATAGACCGCTTGGTTGAACTCAATGACACTATACTATATGTATAACGTCTACAAAAGCAATGAAACTTAATTCAAAACCAAGAAGTTAATTAAAGTTACATATGTTGTAGATTAAGTCCCATAAAGCAAGAATCTCAACGGTAATTCTCTAACATGTGTAACAGTTAATGTGATAGGCCCATAGCAATAGATTGACTGGTTGAACTCAATGACACGATACATTCTGTATAACCTCTACAAAAGCAATGAAACTTAATTCAAAACTAGGAAGTTAATTATAGTTACATATGCTCTTGTAGATTGAATCACATAAAGCAAGAACTAACTTACCTACCTGAAGACCTACATGTTGTAGCCAGCTTGGATATGGGGGCCCTTCCTATTTTTGTTGCTGAACATTCTGCAATAACACCCATGCCAATCATTCAGTAAAATCAACATATGTTTAGCATGTGGGAGACAAATCCATTGGTACTCTATTCCCATGACATTGTCATGGAATGCATTCTACACCTCTGGACGGTCTAGGTATTTGTCTGTGTAGACGAATGTACAGAGGTTGCTTGGGGATAGTATCTTTTGTGTGTCAAGACCTTGGTAAAGTAAAATTGTTAGATTAATTTCATCAGAATAAATCGAAGAGCACTTGTCGATTCCAATCTTGATAAGAAAATCGACTTATTGAACTTACATACCACAGAGTCCACTCATTGTATAGTAGCATGTAGCCATGTAGATGTTGTAGATTTCACTAATCCCTTGCTTGAGGAAGTTTGCGTGCTAGAGCTTCTTGCACTCCCCCGACGGGTGAATGTACTTACCGGCGCGTACCTAGCAACGGCTAGAGCCACCACCAGCCAGATTCAACCAATATGGAGGCGAAGGCTCCAATCCATGCGCGGACCCTACATGGTGCGGCAATGAGGGTGAGGCTCGGAGGAAGAGTTCAGGGCTATATATGCTGCCACCGGCATCCAGGTAGAGGAGGGGATTGGTGGCAGGCTGGATCAACAGGGAAGTGGTTGACTTGGGCGCGCGAGCAATGGATGAAGAGGTCCTTTGCCATCGACGCCATGGGGAGGAGTTGAGCAGATGGCCGAAGGGCGGGCTATATTTGGAAGGGAAGGAGTAGGGAGGGGAGACAGTGGTCGCTGTATGTGCTGGTGGAATGGTGATGAGGCCACGATGATTGGCTTGTTGTAAATCTTTTCCGCTTTTTATCCCTCTTGAATGAAGAATTTTTTTAAATAATACTATTTTTATTCTACTTTACAAAAATAATATGCCGAATTTTTTTTTTACAAAACTACCCAGTTGTCGCCATTTCAAAAACCGACAGAGAGTCTGTCGCCATTTGAAATAATGACGAACAACTGTCGCCGTTCGGATAGGGACAGACTCTTATCGCCATTTCAAATGGCGACAGAGAGTCTGTCGCCGATTGAAAAACCGACAGACTTTGTGTCGCCATTTGAAATAGCGAAGGACTCTCTGTCGCCGTTTCAAACGGTGACAGAGAGGTTTAGCCCATTTTTTTATTCGAATTGCAATGTATGTAAATTATGAGCTGTAGTGTAGTTAATAAAAAGTCAGTATTAGTTGTTGTAATATTTTACGAGAGGGAGATTAAAAGAGTGCGAATCGAGATCCGGGAGAATGATTTTTAGCCTTTTGGCCCGTAAAATTTAATGTTTAAATGTAATTTTTAGGAAGAGTAGACCAGATTTGATCTTTGATATGTGCACTACCATATTCTGGGAAAATATTTAATTTACACCTTGCTTTGCATCTAATTTCCACTAGTGCAACAACCTTAAGTATTATAGTCGACAACAACGCATGTTATAAATAGTTCCCACGAAGCACTTAAATTATTTGTTGAACATATATATAAGGGCACATACATCGAAAGTTCAGATGATAAAATAAGCAATAGATAGATTATATTGCAAGGGCATTACAACGATGTGAAATTGCTTGCCGAACTAACTAACGAAAGCATCTTGGTTGTCATGGTGGAACAAATGATCGTCCGCCTATCCGGTGCAAACCGAATGATGTCTCACATTTTACGCATATTATCCGACCGTGTAAATTTGGAGATTTGTCCTCGGACACCGCTCAATCCCCACTATGAAAGAACTCCATGGGGATCCGCAGTGCTCCCAGGTGTCGCCGAATGGGTGACCTATGCCGTACGTCTCGGGTGTGTAAGACATAATTTTTTGGTCTTTTTGATGTGGATTTCTGCCCTCCCACATGGGCATGTCATCCCAATTCCCGGCGTCCCTTATGTTATTACCACCTGGGTTCCCGGATGGTCTGCGTAACGCGTCAAGGATTTGTTGCGTGGTGCGGACCTCTACGGCCGCTTCCTTGTCCCTTCCTCTTCGAGAGGAGGTACCTTCTTGCACCTCTGGTGTGTTGGCCGTTGGCGGACACTTGCGGAGACGCCTGCTCTGTTTCGGCTCGCACTCCACTGTATGGTGCAGGAGGTGTGTGTTGGGCTTATCGTTGTACAACTGGAAGCGTGCCCTGCAGTCAATGCAGTATGTCCGCGTTGGCCGTTGAATAACACCGTAGGCGTGCTCGGGTCCGGCTTTTAGGCGGTAGTAGCACCACGGGAGGGTTGCTCCCCGATTATCCCATCTGGGAAGTTTGAGATGTGGGTGGTACGTCTCCGGTCCACCTATTGAAGTAGCCGCACCATTCATCCTCGGCCAAGGGCACGGTAGAATCTCGATGCGCTAGTTCATCGTGGCGGTATCAACCATCACTGAAGGCCGTGTTCGCAAAAGTCGAGGGCTTTCGGGTGGCCCCCGGGAGGTTTCTCCTTTGACTCGAGCAATTTCGCAATTTTCTTTTGAACTCTGTATGGGATGAAGCTGGTTTAGAATTACTACTTTGTGAGTGAAGCATGGGTTCGTCGCATGAAACTCACCGATTGGTTGGCCTCTTGCCCACCGCCCGAACTCTGAGTCGCTCTAGAACGGGGCGTATCTGGCGGCCTCTCCCACGATTGAAGTTCTCGCGAAGCGGGTTCGGCGTCGTGGCGATTGTAGACAAATTCGTAGTCACGTCGTTCGGGCGTCGATCCGTTGGAAGAAGCAACACCGGTCCTTGTCTTTGAGAAAGGAAAGAACGATCGTGAAATGGTACCGTTAGCTGTATTTTATGGATACAAGTAGGTTTACGGTAGGCGAACTGTGATAGAGGAGCGCGGCGTCTCTCCGTGGGTAGATTGCATCATCTTCGCTGAAGGTTGCGATCGCATTTGAGTCTGGCAACTCCAGAGCTGGGGCGTGCGCCATCGTATCCGGTATTTGGGGCGGGATGACTTCTGCTTGCTGAAGAGGCGACGGTAGAACGACATCGTGCCCTAATTTGTATAGATTCAGATGGCGTGTATTGCTTGTTTGGCGGTGTTGGATGTGTAACCCTAGGCCGGTTTTATAGTGGTGGTGAGTGGTTACTCCGCACGACTACAACACTTATCCAGTTTGACGTCCTGGCATCCTCTGTGAAAAGCTGCACGACATGTCACCCATCATCAAAGCTGCACCGCCTGTCACCTTCTGCGAAAGGCTGCACGATTTGTCACCATATGAGAAAAGCCACACGACCTGTCATCACGAACAAAAGTAGGCAGTGAGTGGTCACTTTGAACTGTGCCTGCATGTGTGACAAAGCGCTGTGCGAAGCTTGAGAGGTCTGTTAGCGTGTGGTCAAATCGGCCTGAAAAGGTTGAAAGCATTGCGCCCGTGAGTTGTCTAATCGCGCGTGGAAAGCTGCTACAAGGTCGTACATATTTTGAATGGTGTTTCAGGGCTATTACTCCATAATTTATCATGTAAACCTGTTATTTTACGGAATCCACGTAAAAGCTATAGTGATCATACAGTAATATAACATAACTTATGTAAACAAAATCCTATAGCTGAATTTGGCGTAATATGAGGAAATAAAGCATCATTTTGTGTTGATTACAAAATATATGAAAGGAAAGCTTGACTATTTGGGATAGTGCCAATGATTGTCTTTGTCATCATCGACCGACAAAGTAGCTACGTGTGTCTTTGTCCTATCGACGTGACAAAGTCTTTCGTAGCATATTTACAAATAGCGCCACGGAAGTAAAAGATTATATATAGCACAAAACTTCATAAATAAAACTAACATATGTGATATTACATGAGCTAAGGAAGTAAAAGCGAGATTGTTTACGGTACATCATGTGTAAAAGAAACAAACTAGCTAGGGCCCCGCAGTGCAACACCTCGTGTGGTCCTGTGCCTCCTGACGCCGCACATGTCGAGACGGATATGTGAGTGGTAAGGGCACATCCATGAGTACTCCTAGGAGGCGGACCGGGTGGCGGAGATGTGAAGGCGTCTGTGTCGGTGAGATGGGCTGGGGCGATGGATGGGGCGATCGCGAGTGCGGACGACCAAGTACGCACCGCGGATGGCGATAAGGATCGACGAGAAAGTCGAAGTCCTCGTCCGAAAATACCGTAGTCCCGAGGTGCTCGTGACTCTGGTCGAGGCGAGGATCGGCGCCGATGACAAACTTTTCAAGTTAGAGCGACACGTTATGTGAACAACAAAATATATGAAAAGAGACCACGATGTACTGCGGTCATCGGGATGAGACGCGGTCGTGTACCGTGGAGCCCCAGGCGGCAGTCCGACGAGGCGTCGGGGTTTGCTGTCGACCTCGTACAATGCAGACGAACGAGGGGATCGTACCACGTCGTCATACTGGGCCGCCTACGACGTCGGTGTCGCGACGGTAAGTCAAGTCTCGAATATGGCGGCGCCCCTCGAAAGCCGTCCGTGTGACCCTATCGTATGGGTGGCACCGAGCGCGCTGTCAGATCAGCGCCGCCGACGCCTCATGTGTCTCCTCGAAAGGTCGCTCTGCGAAGCGAAAGAGGCTAGTTAGTTGGCATAATTTTCAAGGCGTTACGTTGAATGACAAATGGAGGAGTACGAACCGCGGTGGAAAGCGAGTCTGGCTGTGTGGGGTACGTGTCGGAAGTGGTCGGATCGTGCCTGGGAGGTGACTCCACGACACGCACAACTCGAACGTGGGTGCGCATGCTGTGTACCACTCGATATATGCGTCGTACATGCCGTGGTCGTAGGGGGCAGTCTCGTTGATCACATCCGCAAGAGCCAGTGCCCACTGCTGCGCATGAGGTACCATGCGTCTTTGCCCACTCTGCGTCTTGACGGCGAAGCCTTTGCGTTTGTACCGCAAAACGAAGCGCAACATTAATTCGCAAGCCACCGAGATCGTAAGTACTAGCGAAGGGAAAAATGTAGAAATACGAACGAGTGCAATTTCCGCTGGAGCGCGGCGCTGTGGGTACTGGGAACGCTGCCGTAGACCAAAGCGCCTCAAGACGCGGTGGGCGTGCGGCTCGACGAACACGTCGAACACCAAGTGACGTCAGTCAACCAAGGTCGCCGCGTCGGCGATGCGCTGCGGCTGAACCAAGCGGCGCGACGTGCTCGCACAAGCTTCGGGAGCGTGAGGCGCCATATGACGCGATCGTCCGTGAGTGGTCCAACATCGCTACGTCTCGAGGGTACGGGCGTGCGTCGAATCGGGTGAACCGCGGTCGCAAAAAAACACCGCGATGAGCGTTAGTACAACACGTGGAGAATTAAAAACAACATACGGCTACGATAAGTATATCGACTGCCGGCGACACCACAATGTCCCCATCGTCGGACGATCAACCTCGCCCCCGGGAACCTGTAGAAGTCTGCGATGGTCGGCGGTCTGACGCTGGTCGTCCGATCTGGAACCTCTCGAACGACCACAATGTAGTAGCAAAGGGCGCCGCGAGAGTGGACGAGTCGGACGCGGCGACACCCGTCGCACAAAGCCGCGGTACATCGCGGCAAGTACCGCAGTCCCTGCCACCGCGGGATCTCCTCCAAGTCGGACGTCGGCGATCGTCCTCGCAAATCTGGATCATGTGCTCATCGGCGGTGTCCCGTCGACGAGCGAACAAGACCCACCGAAGAGCCACGTATGTACGCCTCAAGTGCCGGCGGCACCGCTCCCGACTCGGGTACCATCCTCTCGGCTGCAGAAAGTAATGGTTAGGTTGTAAATGCAATGAAAATCACACGGTGAGTTAAATCAGATCGACAAGGAAAAATCGTGCTTACGTAGAGCGCACAAGCCACAGCTGCGTCGGATTGTCTTGTATTTCCGAAAGTCGTGTCTTGTGGTCGGGTAGCACCCACAGAACCGGTGGAGGATATCGCTGCCACTCGGGTGGGCGTCTGCGGGAACCACCGCATCTCTGAAAGCGAGGCGGGCCCGGAGGTAATCGGCGTCCTCTAGTGTCGGCGCTATCTCACCACACGGCGGTGAAAGGTGTGGGTCTCGTGCCGCCACCGGTCCACTAGAGCGATCGACAAGCTCACATCGTAAGGGAAGCGCCTAGAGGCACTCCGTCGGTCCTGCGCATCCGCGGCGATCGCCTCGACCATACGAACAGCAGGTAGTAGGCCACCGCCCTCAACTCGCAAAAGAATGTGAGAAGTATTATTGTGGTGTCGAAGGGGACATGAGTACAACAACTGCGACGAAATTGAACTAACCTCGGGATCCATCGCGGATCGAGGACGCCACGCTCATGGGGTGCATAAGCCAACCCCAAGCTCCAAGGTCGCCTCCCATCCTGCGGGGCAACGTCACTAAACGGCTCCGTGAGTCGCGGCGACCGACGGGTCAAGCAACTCGTACAACCGTCGCCGTCATGCACGCAAATAAAAATGTTTATGTTACATAAGGTGTAAAAAGGTGCAAAATAAATACAACAAATACAAATAGAATATGAATGGAACGAGTCTTGTCATAATTTAGAGCACACGTAATACATGGAAGTAAAATGTTCATCTATGTGCAAAGCGTTAAAAGATACAAAATGAATACAACATACTACACTCTCATTTAATCAAGTACAATAACATTCGTATTACATATTTTGACCACACGCATTTAATTCGATACAAGCAAAATGAAATTCTAATGCATCAAGTAAACCATAGTTCAAGATCTAAAAGAACATATAACACTTCACGGCTTCGAATCTTGAGCAACTCTTGAAAGAGTGCCTGTCTCCTACCAAGGAACATTTCTTTACACGGCGGCCACTTTTGGCGGCGTCCATATCATTCCTTATCGCTGGATTGCCTTCTTCCAACTCCCTTTAGCTTTGCTCATATGCGGGACCCAACGTGTATCCTCCCAGCTTTTGTGCTTCGTGAATAAACCCACCACTCGGAAACCGTACATTCAAGCGCTCGAGTTGCTGCCACGGCTTCCTTACTAAAGAATTGAGACATGAATATACGGATCCATATGAATCATCGAAAGCGGCAGCCATAACATGGGAGCATGACTGTGTAATAGAGGCGAGGCTTATTGCGGTGCGGACACAAGTTTGCTGTGTATGATGCATTCGTGAGCAACTTTCCGTCGGTTCGTCCCACGACCGGCTTTCTCCTGCACATCACCTCAAACGCGAGCTCCTCGTACCCATCTTCGTTGCTCGTGCATATCCCCTTCTTGCCTTTGTCCTCCATGTATGCAAATCATCTCGAGTACTTCATAGCGGGATCGTTCATGCGTGTGATTGCCCTTGCATGGCGATCAACGAAGTACTTTGTGATGCCACGAAGAACACCTCAACAATACCAACCAAGGGAAGGGTCTCAACCTCGCATCACCCGTTGTAAACCTCGCAAGGTTTGTTGTCATGACACCATACCTCGCACCATCGGTGTCGAAAGCGAGCCCATTTCTCCCTAGGCTCATGCTCTATCCATTCGGAGAAGTGTTTTGAGCCCTTCCATTCCTTCAACAGGTGGGGAGGGTCGGTGGTAACTCCTCCGGTAAGGATCGGGCCTCCCTAAGGTGGGCTGCCTCTTGTCGGGACCGGTTTGCAAATCCGAAACCCTCTGTGTATACTGCACTAGTCCAGGATCACGCTAGTGCACACAGTGGAAACATAGATGAAATACCATTCCATACAACGAATTAATTAAGAAGAAGCAAATTATTATTAAATAAAGCAAACGACCTTATGGTCAAGGTTTACACCATTATGCCTTAAGGGCTTAAGAAACAAATACTATTGCAGCGGAAAAGATAACTTGAACCATTCGACATGCCACAGGCAATCGTCTGGGGAACGCCTTCCTAATCCACGTAGTCTTCATAGAATTCCTCTTCATGAGACTCATTATCTCCTTCAGCAACTGATCAACAAGGGCATAAAGCCGTGAGTACAAAGGTACTCGAGAAGCCGTAGGGAAATGATGCAATATATTTATGCACGGCTTGACAATGATGGCTATATAGTTCTTTTGCGAGAAAGCAATAACTTGAATTGAAATACAATAAATAGATTGAAAGCATATTTATGAAAACATAAATAAATAAGCGATAGATCAATGATAGACAACAAAACAACGATGAACTCCCGTTCACATCCCAACAATTCCACATTCCACATTTCATGAAACACTCTATACCCATGTGAAATTCGGGCTTTGTCCATGACCATGACGCGCTTATCCGAATAGTTTTACACTCTGCAGAGGTTGTACAACTTTACCCACAAGACATGAACATCTCTTTGTGCAAGCGTTACTAACACACTTCCTTTGGTGTGTCGCGAGAGATATCATGACAGAGCCTTTACAATGCATTGTCTAAACTTCGTGATCGCCCGCTAAGGTTTCGCCCATAAGGCCCCCTCTTGCGCCATGTGAATCTACCCGTCCATCCCGAACCCACACCACCATTGGCGTGACTCAAGACTAGACATTACAAATTAATCGGCTAGGTCCGTCCCATTCCGGACATGTGGTAGTACGATTAGACCAGTTCAATGGCGCACAAGATTAAGTCCTTAAGTTGTCTCAGCAAGACATCCACATCCCAACGTGCTAGAAAGCACCCCTTTCTGCACGATCACTTGCCCGAGGGAAAACAATTCGTTCAACCAAGACCAATGGCAAACCCGCCATGGTACAACAAATTTTACAACATGGCTAACGGCCACGATTCAATATCTCATTAAGTCAAGATTAACATTATTCAACATGTGACATGAATCCCAACGTATATGTAAGCATGTCTAAGCATAGCTACGATAACCCAATGTTGGTATTATGATTATGTCCAACTAGTAATGTCCCAACCTAGGTTTAACAATGGATACATGGCATACAACGAATCAAGGTGGCATAATGTCAACTAGGCATACATCTACTCCCATTAAATAAACATTGATACGTAAATAGCATGCAAGTGTATGAAATAAATTACTTTGCAAACATAGGATCAATATGATCAAAGGATTACGACTTGCCTTGCTGATCTAGTGCTGAATCTTGGTCTTCGAAGTCTTCGTTCGCTCCCTCGAATTAGCGTCACTAGGAAAAGAAAGCGATGAAACCAAATAAATACAAAACAGAGACTCAAACAAGCTCAAAACTGAAAATAAATGGCTCTGGAAGATAGATCTTGATTTTAGAAAAATTTAGAAACTTGAATCGCCTCAATCGGAGTTCGTATGAGTGAGAACAGGCCTCGAAAGATTAAATTCAAAGAAAATACAGAAAATCGAAAATCGAATTTCGGATTTATTTTTGTCTTGAAAAGGAATTTATTGCGCAACGCCGCGTCGGCCGGTTCACGGTGAACTCGGTCCACAGGCGGTTGGTTCACTGCACCGTGCACCGCGACGGCCGACGTTGCCGACGCGAGCTCTACCGACGCGTGACCGGGCCGATGTAAGCACCCACGCGGGCGCAAGATCTAGCGACCGGCGGATCGGACGGCCCAGAGCGTGGGTGCGGCGGAGGAGACGTGGCGCGATCGGAGCGCACGCAGCGTCGGAAGGCCACGGTCTCGACGGAGAACGACGCGGAGGAAGCGGCGCGGTGCTCACCGGACTTCGAAGAAGACACGGCCGCGGCGAAGCGGGCAACGGATCGGGCGCGGGCAAGGCGGAGCGGGTAGGTGACGACGCCGCAAGGCAAGGACACCGCCGGGCGGCGGAGAGGCGCCGCGGCGACAAAAAAGCGGCGGAAGGGCTCGGGCACGGCGGCAAACTCCGGCGAGAGCGCACGGGGCAACGGCGGCGTTGCGGACGGCGAGAAAGAGGGCAAAAGAAGCGGCGCGAGACAGCAATCCTCGGGGGGTGTGCGGCTCGGCTTTTAAAGCCTCGGGGAACGCGCAAAGGACGCGGCACGAACGCCGAGGCGTGCGGCGGCTGGACTCCGATTCGGCGGCGGTTAGGGTTTGCAGCGCGGCGACGTGGGCGCATCGCATCCGTCCACGCGTCGCGCATCGAGCGCCGAGCGCCTGGTAGCCGGCCGGATGGGCCGAGGCGATGCGGCGGGCGGCGGAGTCGGGCGGACAGCGCAGATCGGGAACGGGCCGGACAGATTCGCCCAAGAGCTTTTGAAAATAAAACCTTTTCCGAATTAAGAAAATCCAGAAATTCAAATAAAATCAAATAAATTCAAATAAATATCAAATAAATTCAGAAAAATCCCCAAAAATACAGAAAAAATTCCTTGGAGCACAAGGAACCCAACAAGAACTGAAATTCTTAAGTTTGATGAATAGTTTAGCCAAATTAAATCCTTTTATTATTTAGAAACTCAAATTAAATCGAGTTATTTCAAGAGAATGCAAATTGATTATTTTGAATTCAAACATTCCAAAACTTCAAATTTTGGGATGTTACAAACCTCCCTTAAATGGAATCTCGACCCGAGATTCAGGTAGCTAGGGAATAGGTGGGAAACTCGGACTTGAGATCCTCTTCTCGCTCCCAAGTTGCTTCCTCTTCGAATGATGGCTCCTTTGGACCTTGCAAAAGCGGATGATCTTGCTTCTCGTGATACGCTCTGCTATATCCAAAATTTTCCTTGGTTGCTCCTTGTAGGAAAGATCCTCTTGCAAATCAATGGCTTCCAATGGCATCATTCTTACGCACACATGAGCATTTCTTCAATCTGCGATACATGGAACACATCATGGATTCGACAAAAGATCGAGGCAATTCTAACTTGTAGGCAACCTCGCCTCTTCGTTCCAAGATTTTGAAGCGGTCCCACATATCTAGGCAAGCTTTCCTTTTACTTGAAATCTCTTAACTCCTTTGAGAGGGTAACTCGAGGTAAACATAATCATTGGGCTCAAACTCAAATCTCTGCGGCGATTATCGCATAACTCTTACATGCGCTTTGAGCTATCTTCAAGCGGTCTCGAATTATTGAACTTGCTCTTGGCTTCTTGCAGTATGGCAGACCAAACAATTGTCTTTCTCGACTCCTTCCAGTTGAGAGGGTTACGCACTTCCTTCCATATAAGGCTTCAAAGGCGACATTTGCGATCGGCTTGATAACTATTGTTGTACTGAAAACTTCGGCGTAGGGCAAACACTTGTCCCACTTGACACCATAAGTTAAGGCACAAGCTCTTAACATATCCTCAAGAATCGATTCACACGCTCGGTCATCCATCGGTTTGAGGTGATAGGCGATCTTGAATCGAGATGAGTTCCCATGGCTTCGCGGACTCGCCAAAAACGAGAGGTATGGCTGGGTTCCTCTATCGGACACTATCTTCTTAGGCACTCCGTGAAGAGCGATCCTTGACATATATAACTCGCTAATTTATCTCTGCATAGGTAGTCTTAATGGAATGAAGTGAGCTACCTTAGTCAATCGATCCACTATTACCGGATCGAGTCATAACTCGCTGGGTTTTAGGAAATCCGTAATGAAATCCATACCAATTTCTTCCCACTTCCACTGGAATCTTCAATGGTGCAGCAATCCTGCTGGCCTCGATGCTCTGCCTTGACCTTCTGGCAGACATCACAAAGTGCAACATATTCTGCAATCTCACGCTTCATACTAGGCCACCAATACCTTTCCTTGAGGTCTTGATACATCTTGGTACTTCCGGGATGAATGGAGTATAAAGTCTCATGCGCTTCCTTGAGAATCAACTCCTTAAGCTCTTTCTGATCTCGTACGCAAATACGCTTCTCATACCAAATAGTACCTTGTTCATCTTCAGAGAAACCTGAGGCTTTTCCTTTCTTCATATTGCTCTTAATCTCCTTAATGTCGGCATCATCTACCGTGCTTTCGAATCGATCTTCCAACGTAGGGCGACTTCCAAAGTAGCTAAATACCCTTCTGAATCAATTCCAAACTAAGCTTCAAATTCCTTATAAAGGGCTGGCTGACTTTCCATAATCATCAGAGTGTTGCAGTAGCTCTTTCTACTCAAAGCATCGGCTACGACATTGGCCTTGCCTGGATGATAATGAATCCCAATGTCATAGTCCTTGATCAATTCCAACCATCTTCTTTGTCTCATATTGAGGTCACTTGGGTAAAATATACTTCAAACTCTTGTGATCGGTATAAACTTCACAACGACCAATGAGATAGTGACGCCAAATCTTTAAAGCATGCACTACGTCGCTAATTCCAAATCATGGGTAGGATAGTTAACTTCATGTGGCCTCGGTTGTCATGAAGCATACGCTACAACCTTCTTATCTTGCATTAGCACACAACCGAGTCCTTGTCGGGATGCATCATGAATATCTCAAAATCCTTCCTATTATCCGCGGAATAAGCATCGGGCGCTTGTCAAACACTTCTTTAATTCTTGAAAACTTTGCTCACACTTCGATGTCCAAACAAATTTCTTTTCCTTCTTTAAAAGTTGAGTGAGCGGTCTAGCTTTTCTAGAAAACCCTTCTATGAAACGGCGATAATATCCCGCCATTCCAAGAAAACTTCGGATTTGGGGTACCGTCTTGGGTGACTCCCAACTTAGCACATCTCGTACCTTTCCAGGGTCAACAGCGACTCCTTCTCCTGATATGACATGTCCTAGGAAAGCAACTTCTTTCATCCAGAACTCACATTTACTGAACTTCGCATAAAGCTGATTCTCTCTTAGCTTCGTTAAAATTTGGCGCAAGTGATCCTCATGTTCTTCCTCACTTTTGGAGTAGATCAGAATGTCATCAATGAAAACAACAACAAACTTATCCAGATATTCCATGAATACCTTATTCATCAAGGTCATGAAGTAGGCGGGGGCATTAGTCAATCCAAAAGACATCATCGTATACTCATCTTGTCCATACCGAGTAACAAAAGCTGTTTTGGGTATATCCTCTTGACGAATCTTCAGTGGTGGTATCTCGATCTTAAGTCAATCTTCGAGAACACTCGGCTCCTTGAAGTTGGTCAAATAAATCATCGATTCTTGGCGAGGGTACTTATTTTTGATGGTGACCTCATTGAGTGAGCGATAATCTACACACATTCTCTGGGTTCCATCTTTCTTTTCAACTAGAAGAACTGGTGCTCCCCATGGCGAAGAACTTGGTCGAACAAATCCTTGATCTTGCGACCCTTTAATCTGTCTCTTTACTTGGCTAACTCATTAGCATGCATCCTATAAGGTCTCTTGGAAATGGGTGGCGTTCAGAACTAGTTCTATCAAGAACTCTATATCTCGATCCGTGGCATCCTGCAACTCATCTCGAAACACGTCCAGAAATTATTGCATCGCACATCTTCCAAGCTTATTCCTTTGGCACTACAAACTTTAATCCTTTGACCGATCCAAGCGGCTTGAACTTTTAACTTGGATCCATCGGGATGGTTAAGGTGATCTCTCTATTCCCACAATCCAAAATCGCTTGGTTCTTGGAGAGCCAATCCATTCCTAGGATCACATCTAGGACTTGGTGTCTAGGACAATAAGGTTGGCTAGAAATTCTACCCTCCAATTAATATCTTAACTTCGGGCACCTTGGTTCGTACTCAAATCGAACCGGAGATTGCACTAGTAAAAGCAGATCTTAAGAGGCATTGTCTTTAATCGATGATTTGCGGCAAAACTCAGAAACAAGCGAATGCGTAGCTCCGTAATCAAACAAAACCATGGCGGATGCCGAGTTGACTAGGAGCTTACCTAGTATGACGTGCAGTGCGGTGGGCATCCTCGGTGGTGGCGTGATTCACACGGCCTCTTCCAAAGCAGTGGTGGAGTCCGATGGCTTGATTGGGAGTCCGGGAACTCCACGCCCCGATCTCGTGCGAGAGGTCTTGGTGGCGTAGATCCCAAGTTGAAACGAACCGGCGTCACAACTTGCTTCCTTGGGCAATTGTTGGCATAGTGACCAAGTTCATGACAGTTGAAACATGTGACTCTGCGGTGGATTATGTTTCTCCGAGGTGGATTCTTTGTTGGCGCTAGGGTTGCGATTGCCTCAAGGAGGCTGGCGAGTCTTTGGTGCAGGGTCTGAATGTATTCGGAGGAGTGAAGCGAAGCGGTGTTGAGCATTGGTTACGACTCTCTCTGGTGACTCGATGGGCTCCATGTGCATCATCTTTCTCTTACGGATTCTTCCAATTCCGACGAGATTCCTCAATGAGCATAGCCTTATCTACCGGATCGAAATCTGCATAGTCATTGCCAATGACTTGCACCTTTAATCTGGATTGAGTCCACGCTTGAACTTCTTCCGACGAGCATCATCCGTGGCTACATCCTGCAGTGCGAGCGAGCGAGTTGAGTGAACTTATTAAGGTATTCACTCACCGACATTCCTTCTTGCTTAAGCTCTCGAAATTCATTCTTCTTCATTTCCACCTTTCCATCGGGAATATGAGAGTGGCGAAAGCAAGTGGAAAACTCGCCCAAGTGATAGTCCGAGGATCATCATGGCAAGATCAGAGTTCTCCCACCATTCGTGGCGGTGCCCTCCGGTGATGGCGGCATAGAGAACCTTCTCACGATTGGTGCACTGGGCAATTTCAAGCTTCTTCTCAATGGAGCGGATCCAATCATCGGCGCCCAATGGTTTCAAGAGTTGGAGAAAGTTGGCGGACGAGTCCTCATAAATTCGCTAGCTTGGACCGAGACGAGCTTGAGGAGGTGCAGCAGAGCTTGGTTTTCTTGGTTCAACGATTGGCTAGAGCAGCTGCGATGCAGTTCTGCCGATTCATCATGTTGTTCATGTTCGCATCATTGTGTTCATAAAGTGAGTCCAGTGCTAGAAAATGTCCCATGTTCAGTGCATCACGGTGGTGGTGGTGGTGCATTGGGGTTGGAGTTGGTGTTGGCATCGCACGGCATCCATTGGCGATCCACGACCGGCTCGAGCAGTGTCAACCATCCGAGTGTGCGCAAGGGTTTGATAGGTAAGAGGAAAAGGTAGATGCGTGGTAAGATCATCTAGGGAGAAGGTAATACCGAGGACAAAGGATACAACCAAAGGCTTCAAATTAAGGAGGCAAATCAAGTTTTTTTTTTTTTTCAATTAAAGGTATGGTTGTGACACCGTGCTTGAGGCAAGTGTACAACATACCGGACGCCCAAGAGAAAAATCCTAGTATACGCGGACTAAACGTAACTAAACTGGAAAGGGTAACACATGCTCAAATACCGTTGAGCACCAAAAACCTAACTTATATGGTAGTCTTTTTGGCATAACCTCGATGGCTTGATCATCATCGTCTTTTGTTGAATCCTTGCAGAAACTCGAGGCTTTGAGAAGTTTCATGAGATAAGGTCAATTTAAATTTCAAATCAAAGTTTTAGCAAAGGAGAGGAATAAGAACCTAAGAATAAGACGAGAGGAGACGAAAGCTATTAAGTACCAATTTTGTTGGTTTGATTTAGAAAATAATTTTGAAGACCATGCTAACTAGGATAGCGACCTACAGTCGATATGGCTCTGATACCATCTCTGTCGGGACCCGGATTTGCAAATCCGAAACCCTCTGTGTATACTGCACTAGTCCAGATCACGCTAGTGCACACAAGTGGAAACATAGATGAAATACCATTCCATACAACGAATTAATTAAGAAGAAGCAAATTATTATTAAATAAAGCAAACGACCTTATGGTCAATGTTTACACCATTATGCCTTAAGGGCTTAAGAAACAAATACTATTGCAGCGGAAAAGATAACTTGAACCATTCGACATGCCACAGCAATCGTGCGGGAACGCCTTCCTAATCCACGTAGTCTTCATAGAATTCCTCTTCATGAGACTCATTATCTCCTTCAAGAATCGATCAACAAGGGCATAAAGCCGTGAGTACAAAGGTACTCGAGAAGCGTAGGGAAATGATGCAATATATTTATGCACGGCTTGACAATGATGGCTATATAGTTCTTTTGCGAGAAAGCAATAACTTGAATTGAAATACAATAAATAGATTGAAAGCATATTTATGAAAACATAAATAAATAAGCGATAGATCAATGATAGACAACAAAACAACGATGAACTCCCGTTCACATCCCAACAATTCCACATTCCACATTTCATGAAACACTCTATACCCATGTGAAATTCCGGGCTTTGTCCTTGATCATGGATGCGGCTATCCGAATAGTTTTACACTCTGCAGAGGTTGTACAACTTTACCCACAAGACATGAACATCTCTTTGTGCAAACGTTACTAACACACTTCCTTTGGTGTGTCGCAGAGATATCATGACAGCCTTTACAATGCATTGTCTAAACTCGAGTCTTGCCGCTAAGGTTTCGCCCATAAGCCCCTCTTGCGCCATGTGAATCTACCCGTCCATCCGGAACCCACACCACCATTGGCGTTACTCAAGACTAGACATTACAAATTAATCACCTAGGTCTGTCCCATTCCGGACATGTGGTAGTACGATTAGACCAGTTCAATGGCGCACAAGATTAAGTCCTTAAGTTGTCTCGGGCAAGACATCCACATCCCAACGTGCTTGAAAGCACCCCTTTCGCACGATCACTTGCCCGAGGGAAAACAATTCGCTCAACCAAGACCAATGGCAAACCCCGCCATAGTACAACAAATTTTACAACAAGTGGCTAACGCCACGATTCAATATCTCATTAAGTCAAGATTAACATTATTCAACATGTGACATGAATCCCAACGATATGTAAGCATGTCTAAGCATAGCTACGATAACCCAATGTTGGTATTATGATTATGTCCAACTAGTAATGTCCCAACCTAGGTTTAACAATGGATACATAGCATACAACGAATCAAGGTGGCATAATGTCAACTAGGCATACATCTACTCCCATTAAATAAACATTGATACGTAAATAGCATGCAAGTGTATGAAATAAATTACTTTGCAAACATAGGATCAATATGATCAAAGGATTACGACTTGCCTTGCTGATCTAGTGCTGAATCTTGGTCTTCGAAGTCTTCGTTCGCTCCCTCGGAATTAGCGTCTACCGGAAAAGAAAGCGATGAAACCAAATAAATACAAAACAGAGACTCAAACAAGCTCAAAACTGAAAATAAATGGCTCTGGAAGATAGATCTTGATTTTAGAAAAATTTAGAAACTTGAATCGCCTCAATCGGAGTTCGTATGAGTGAGAACGGGCCTCCGAAAGATTAAATTCAAAGAAAATACAGAAAATCAGAAAATCAGAATTTCTGGATTTATTTTTGTACTGAAAAAGGAATTTATTGCGCAACGCGACGTCACCGTTCACGGTGAACTCGGTCCACGGCGCTGGTGGGTTCACGTGCACCGCGCGACGGTAGCGACGCTGGCCGACGCGAGCTCGGCCGACGCAATGTGCATGCAGCACCCACGCGGCGCGCATCTAGCGACCCGGCCAGATCGGACGGCCCAGGAGCCAGGGGTGCGGCGGAGGAGACGTGGCCGCATCGGGAGCGCACGCAGGCAAGGCAAGCCACGGTCTCGACGGAGAACGACGGCGAGGAAGCGGCGCGGTGCTCACCGGACCGAGAAGAAGACACGGCCCCGCGAAAGCGGCAACGGATCGGGCGCGGGGCAAGGCGGGCGGGTAGGTGACGACGCGGGCAAGGCAAGGACACCGGCGGCGGGGCGAGAGGCGCCGGCGGCGACGGTGCGCAGCGGAAGGGCTCGCACGGCGGCAAACTCCGCGAGCGCACGGGCAACGGCGGCGGCGGGACGGCGAAAGAGGGCAAAGAAGCGCGCGAGACAAGCAATCCTCGGGTGTGCGGCTCGGCTTTTAAAGCCTCGAGGAACGCGCAAAGGACGCGCACGAACGCCGCAGGCGCGGCGGCTGGACTCGGTCGCGTGTTAGGGTTTGCGTGTAGCGGCGGCGTGGGCGCGATCGATCCGATCACGCACGCTGCTCAGGCGGCGCCGAGGATGCAGCGGCTGGGCCGGGCGATGGGGCGAGGCGAGCGCGGCGGTCATGCGGAGTGAGCCGGGCCAGCTGCAGACCGGGAACGGGCTTGACAGATTCGCCCAAGAGCTTTTGGAAAATAAAACCTTTTCGAATTAAGAAAAATCCATAAATTCAAATAAAATCAAATAAATTCAAATAAATATCAAATAAATTCAGAAAAATCCCCAAAAATACAGAAAAAATTCCTTGGAGCACAAGGAACCCAACAAGAATTGAAATTCTTAAGTTTGATGAATAGTTTAGCCAAATTAAATCCTTTTATTATTTAGAAACTCAAATTAAACTGGAGTTATTTCAAGAGAATGCAAATTGATTATTTTTGAATTCAAACATTCCAAAACTTCAAATTTTGGGATGTTACACCTCTTCGTTGCCTCAGCTGTGTGCCTCGATGTCAGCTCATCCAATTTCTTCCAGAGTACATCAAACTTTCTCTGCTGGTTCTGGTCGCAGAGCCTCTTGAAAAGCTTTGTTAGCTCCTTATTCTGAATCGCTTGTAGAAGTTGGCACCCATATGGCGCTTGCACCACCTACTACGCAAATCAGGCTATGGATGAGTCTTATCCACACCTTGCTGCAACTGAATAATTGCCCTCAAAAGCCCGGAATGCCGATCGTGTATGATACACACTCCAGGCCGCTGATGAACGACACCGGCTTTGACATTCTGTAGGAACCAATGCCAGCTATCTGTGTTTTCACCCTCCACAAATGCGAGCGCTACGGGGAGAACTTGATTATTGCCATCCACTCCTATGGCAGTCAATATCTGCCCTTTGTATTTACCAGTCAAAAATGTCCCATCGACACATAACAAAGGACGACAATGCCTGAACGCATTGATGCATGGACCTAAAGAGAAGAATACTCGCTTCAAAACCATCTTCCCAGAGAAGCGCTGCGAAGGATGCTCACAAATGTCCACATAAGTTCCGGATTTGGTCCTTTATCACCAAGCAAACTGGCAAGTTACGGTAGGAGTCTTCGTGACGTCTCGAACCGTGTTTCCAATGCCTACGCTTTGCTCTCCATGCCTTGGCGTAGCTTATTGTATACTGGAACCTCTGTTGTATTGCGAGTCACGATGGCCGTGGCTCTAAATCTAGGTTGCCTACAATCTCTCCGTACATTGTATTGGCAATAAAGCCCGATGATATGTTCCAATGTGATCTGCAGACTCGTTAGTACACATGTATGTGGAGCGACTATAGAACACTTCCAAATGGTGTCCCATTTAGGCCGGTACGCATGGACGCGCCACGGGCAACCCTCCGTCGGCATCTTACATCATACACCACGATCGAACTTTACAACCTTGAAGGCTCTGCGCAACGACACGACCATGCTATTTCGCTTCTTGAACCTCACTCTTATTCTTGTAAATTGCATCTTTTCTCACCTCATTCGATCATCTGCGAAGGGCTGTTCGTCATCGTTCACCACCACTGTCGAACGGATACTCATCCCACTCTGCGGGAATAGATCTTGGCGGCTTCATCATTACTTAAAGCCTCATAGTCCTCATTCTCTGTGTCCATCACCCGACCATCGACTCAATGTTTTCGCCTCGTCGCCATGCCCATTGCTTCTTGAACCTCTCCGTTGCAACATCGCTCTCCCACCTTGCACTTCGATCGACCCAACCTACATCCGCTCTACTAAGCCTTCTCTACTTCTAACGCTCTCCCCAACTTCCTCGGTTCTTCATCAACAACCTCTTCTTTGCGTCGCATGCCTGTATTGACTTTCTCAAATGCTTGTGCCAATAACACTAATGGCCATCCTTTCTCAATTGCAATTCTTACGCATTGAACTCCAAGATTTGGCCTCTCATTTTCATTAACTCCCGAGCGTGCAATCTATTCTTGACAAACTACTCCATGTAACCGGATCATGCAATTCACGGTCCAAAGAGAACATGTGGTACAACCATCTCATAACCGTAGCCCATGAACGCTCCCCTGCGCGTGACAGGCTAGCCTCTACACTTGCGAAATGATTTAGATCTACCCTTCAACACCCATGTGCGAACTCCTTCTCCATAATATATTTTAAATTGCACTCTATCATCCATACATCATGCAAATTCATGAATTCTTAACATTTGCACAATTTAACTCTACATTGTACGACTAATAATGATCACAAATTTTTAATCGATCAGTTGCAATATTTCAATTCTTACAAATTCTTGATTCCGTGATCATTTTCAAATTTCTATGAGAACATAACTAAACTAATGTGTCAGAACCTCTATGATTGAGTTATATTTGGTTCGACAATTTTAGCCACCCAACTCTACATGACATCTCCGAATTCTCGGTACACAAATAACCGAATTTGGATTCTACATTTCCATTAATTGAAAATTTATCCATGATCTCTAATCAAAAACTATTATTACAATCAAAATTTTAATCCCTACCTCTAGGTCATCCCTACATCGAAAATTAATTACTAACTAAGTCGCATAACTAAACATCTGTCCATACCGACATAACTATAAATTCTGACTAATTCATCTAACTAAACATCTATTCTTACCAAATAAATATAAATTTCTAACTAAGTCAACTAGCTAAACAACTTGCATCAGTTCTCATTCCTAACTAAGTCATCTACCTAAATAACTATTATTACTCTATTTAATCTGATTACTATATTACATATTCAACATTTAAATACTTAAAAAAATTAGTACTGAATAAATGCGGATCTTCAAGTCCTCTCCTTCTCCCTCTCCCTTTCTCCTCCTCCTCCTCCTCCTTCTCCTTCTCCTTCTCCCTCTCCTCTCCCTCTCCTCCCCTTCTTCTCCTCTCCTTCTCCTCTCCTCTCCTCTTTTTCTTTTTTTTTCTCTCTGCGTTGGTGCACGAGTGAGGGCGGGGGCAGCATGCTTAATATAGACGTATGCTGTCGCCATTTCAAATGGCGACAGACTCTCTATCGCCGTTTGAAATGGCGACAGACAGGCTGTCGCTGTCGCTGTTTGAAATGGCGACAGACTCTCTGTCGCTTTTTGAAATGGCGACAACTGGGTAGTTTTGTAATTTTTTTTCGGCATATTATTTTTGTAAAATAGAATAAAAATAGTATTATTTTAAAAAAATTCCTTGAATGAAGGTAGAGCTCTTACCGACCTTTTGAAAAAATGAGGCCACAATGGGATTGGGATATTTGGGAGAGAAGTTGTGGGAGCGGTGTGGCATGGATGAGTAGGTTTGTTGTCGTGCGTGCCAACAGTTGTGGATCATGAGCAAGGTTTCAAATTTCGTTTTTGGACTATACGTTGGAGACGACCGAAATCCAAAATTTCAGCATGAGTTTTGAATTTAAGACAAAATTCAAATTCGGAATTTTTAGATCGGGATTTCAGATATTTTAGCCAAAATTGCCTAAATCTCAGCAAATTTCAAATGAATAAAAAATAGTACAAACCATGTTAGAAAATTTTAAAAAAATTTGTGCATGAACCTGACATGCCATTAATGTTCTCATAAAATTTTTAGATGATGATTAGGCCTGATGAATTTTCAAATATTTTGATAGTGCTACTGCCTAATAAAGGCAATACATGTATTTCTTCTATAGATTTGATTGAGCAACCAATATAGGTTCAGAATTTTTGAAACTTTTAGAGAATGGTGTTAAGGAAATGCCTAAGCTCTCCTAAAAATCTTAGATCATGGTCTCACTCGAGCAAATTTATAAAATTCTGACAAGGTTATTATCTCATTTATGTTTTATCTATTTTTGATTTTTTTAAAATAACAAATGAAGTTCAATTATTTTGAAAATTTTTTGTATGATCCTAGACTCCCAAATATGATACCATAAATTTTTTAGAGTATGATCAAACATGTACATTTTTATAAAAATCTAACAGTACTTCTGTTATCTTTATAAAATCTCTCAAAAATTCGGTTTTTCAAGAAACAAACATGGCAGATGACATTCTTAAGAGGTATTATCCCAAATATGGTCAAATCCGGTTCAAAAAACTTTAAATCCGGGCAAAATACCCGAAATTTCAGAAATCTCTATAGCAATTTGATTTTTTCAATTTTTTTATTATGCCGGGATTTGTAATCTCATCCTTGGCCGAAATTTCTAAAATTTCGCTAGGATTTTGAACCTGGATCATGAGAGGGGTGGTGGCAGAAGGAAACAGATAACCTGCAATCCTTATGGGGAATGTAACTTAAGCAGTTTCGTAGACGCAGACCGTCCGATCGAGGTAACGAATAGTCCTGATCAATGAATAGTATCTTGCTACATTATTTTTGTACACTAAAAATGGTACAGTATTTTCGAAAAATCCAAACCATCATTTTTTGATCGGATAGTTCGTGGGAGACCGTATAAATTGCAATCCCTACGGGACTGCAAGCAATCTGTTTCAGTAGCAGAGTAATTACGGAAGAAGAACCTGGTGATGCCAGAGCACGATTTTTGAACGGGTGTACCGCTGAACGAACGATCCTCTCGTGCGGGGGTAAACTCCGTTTTTATTATTAGTGAAGATAAAAGATACTAACTATGACAGGCACGGATTTTCCCGTGTAGAAAGTAGAAAAAGGAAGGCATGACGACTACCACTACTACCTGGTGGTATTCTAGTGCTATAGGCGAGTCGTGCGAGAAATTAAACGACACGATGTTCCTCGTGGAAAGCTGACCGTGCGGTCTAGTCATGATCAGACGCTAACCGAGCAGCGTGAAATTGCGAGCTCGCACGGGCGCTCGCGGCGTTTACGATACCGACTAGTCCAGGGAATACTACTACGTCTGCCCTGCCGACCACCGGAAAGGTTTTCTACGGAGACAGTCAATCGCGTGGGAACTGCTTTCGAAGCCGTCCGGTCGTATACACTGTACTGCCGATGAACGGTATCAGTAAAAGTTCTGTCTCCGACCCCCTACTTCATCGCAGAAAGGCAGAGGCATGCTCGTCAATCTGCATGGTACATTGATACGTAAGCTGAGCCAAGTGTGTCGATCAAGTAGTGCTATACCCGTTATAAATTGCACACGAGAGAGAGGTTCATTTTCTTTAAAATTTTAAAGTATTTATAGTTTAGTATCATATTGGTTATCTAAATAGAGAGAAGTTAATTTATAAAGTGGAGTCATTGGTACTCCTTAAAATAATATGACACGTGGCATTAGAATAGCATAAGGCAGACTTTGGTTAAATACGCACGTGTGCGTACGTATTCGCATATTGTCATGTGAAAAATCTTATGATTTGCGACGCATCTCCAAGAATATTAAATCCAAAAATCGGAATTCACTTCCTCCTCTTTGGATACCTGCACTGTGATCTATTATTTTCAATTCTTGAGTATGATTCGATGTACAATTTATTAACTAGTGATTTATACCTGCCTACTCTTTTATAATATTTGCTTCGTTATAAAATCTAGAATTGAAATATTATACATATTTTCAACAATACAGACAAGTGTCATCTCTAGGCGTGATGCGCATGTCAGCACTCGAAAATCGTTGAATCACGCCATCACTGAATTATGTAAACAAGAATCTTTCATGCCTCATCGTAGCGCCAGGGCAGGGTTCACAAAATCGGCGAAAACTGCTCGGAAACTGCGGTTTTCGTGCGTACTGTTGCGGTTCGAAATCAAAAACCGTTCGATAAACCGGTGCATTAAAAAAAACTAAAAAAATTAAAAATTTTGAAAAATTTTATGTGCTCAATTTTTCGTCAAAAACCGCTCACAAAAACCATTTTGCGATGAACATTCAATTGGTAGCGGTTTTTCTAAAATTTTTTTGGAATTTTTCAAAAAAAAATTTTGATTTCTTAACCCTTCGATTTTTTACGATTTTCGAGCGGTTTTCCAAGTGATTTTTGCGGTTTTCGTACCGCGAATTTCGAAGCGAATTTCGAAATTCGGTTTTGTAAACGCTTGGCGCCAGTACTTGCACGGAGTATAATGTTGGGCTTGGTCCACGTGCGAAATATGCTCTCCTCACGGTGGGAAAAACAACTAGTTAGGACTTAATCAAAATTACTTCAATTACAGGGATAAAAAACTAGTTAGGACTCAATTAAAGTTACTTCAATTACAGTGGTTAATATGTTCAAAATTGAAATAATTCTATTTCAAGCGAGAGAAGGTTAACGAGGCTCGGCTTGACAATGAATCGTTAGCTTGAATTTATGATGAAATATATAAATTTCGAAATAAGCCTGACAACAACTCGTTAACTCGATAGCAGCCTGCAGACGGTAGAATATTGAAGCTTGCAGACTTGCATCATTGTTATACCTGCCGAGTGCCGACCCACAGGATTAGAAAATTCGGCGATTTTTCGCCGAAATCTAGGATTTCGGACCCCCACGAGATTGGAAATACCGGCCAAATTTAAGATTTTGAAAAAAAACTGAAAATGCTACAGTAATTTAGACGAAATTTCGGGATAATTGACTGGTTTTACAAATTTTATGGCCAGATTTCACCGGAATTGCATCAATAACATATAAGAAAGTGATCTTCAATGATAATTTGTCCAAAAAGTTAATTTTTGAGACATTTTAAAGTTTCGACAGAAACACTGTCGGAATTGTATAAAATTGAGGAAGCCTTTTAATGCTATGAAAAATTTATGGTACCATTATAAGGCACCTAGGATCATACAGAATTTTTTTAAAATATTTTAACTTACTTTGTTATGTTTTAAAAATAAAAAACAGAATTAGCATAAACAAGGCAGTAACCGTGTTAGAATTTTATAAATTTCTTCATGTTTGATCATCACCCTAAAATTTTATGAGAAGTTAATAATTCTCTCATAACCCTTCTGTAAAATTTTAAGAAAATTTTAACCTGTTTTTGATACTCAATCAAAAATTGTAAACGGTATAAACACGCGCTCTGAAGTCCGAAAACTGTGAAGTACCACATTCACATTTCTTGGGATTTTTTTCATGTTTTATTATGATCTCAGAATTTTATGAGAATATCATAGATGCTTTCCAACTATGTACAAAATTTTGTATAATTTTTGAATGCTCGAAACTTTACAAAAAAAAATGTAATATGAAGTAGCACTTCCACATTTTTTGAGATTTTTTTCTGGTTGATCATGATCTCAAAATTTTATGAGAATATGATCAATGCTTTAAGAACATACAAAACAATTTCCATAATTTTTTCATACATATAACTATGAAAAAAAACTTGAAAGAAAACATGATGGCTAGGATTTGAACCCAGAACCTTTTCTTTGCTAGCCTTAACATCTACCACTAAGCTAGAGTTATTGCTGGCTTTTAGGTCTGAGAATTAAGCACTTTGCCTTTGCTTCATAGAGACACATACCTCAATTATTGCTCTTTGCTTTACAGAAGAGACACAGACCTCATTTCACATGCTTGCACTCTTTAGTCCTGTTCACTTTCCTCTGGTTCTCTTCCTCTCCAAGCACAGGCGACTGCGTCTCTCTCTAATTCGGCCAGATTCCGGCCAAATCCGGGCAAGTTCGGGCATCTGCGACGACATTTCAGCCAGAAGAACCGAAATTTCGGGCATCTGCAGCGAAATTTTGGGTTAAATTTGCGAAATTTCGTCCGACTGACAAAATCGCCAGTAAGTCAGTTTTTTCGACAAAACTTGATTTATTTTCGGTTTAATTCATGTATTCTAGTCTGCACAATGAAGATGAAGAAAGCTTCTTTGTGTATTATATTGAAGTACATCGCTTCAAAAGCCCTGAACATGTAACACATTCTCAATATAGCAAAACCAACTAGGATCCAGTACAATGCCAAGATAGCAAAAATAAGAAATTACCAAGTTCTAATGAGTCATGAGCCTTAAAGCCATATTATTCTAGTATGCACTTCTAGACAAAGCAATATGAATGAGTTCTTTTTAGTCTGTACTTTTTTGGGCTGATGTAACAAAGTGTTGTTTGTTCTTGCAGTAAAAAATATTTCATGGTGTAGTCATGAGTTATGAGCCATATTATTTTGTTCTTGCAGTAAAAATATTTCATGATTTAGTAACCAAGTACAAGCAACTTAACAGTCTGTAATACAATCCTTTTAATTTTATCTCATTGCATCATTGGCATCTCCTATGTTCCATTACAGGCTCTCGTGATGGCAGATCGTGAGGGTACCGTATGGGAGCACGGGGAGCGCATCGGCCCTGGGTCGAAGTGTAGCTACTGCGGTCATGCTATGAAGGGTGGAGGGGCGACTCGTTTGAAGCAACATCTGGCTGGCCACGCGGGCGATGTGAAGGCCTGTCCCAGCGTGCCTAAAGTGGTTAGGCAGGCTATGCTCGCGGACCTTCGTGGATGTCGGGAGAAGAAGAAGGATAGGGAGGAGGAGCGCCTCTGTAAGGAGGAGGTTTGCGATGACTGGGTCACCTTGGGTGATGAGTACCGTACCAAGCAGGAGCAGCTGAAGATGGCCTTAAGAGCCTCCAGAGAAGAGGCCTACCTCAGAAGTCAAGGTTTGACCCCAGGTTCGTGATCCGGGAGTGCTGCTGGGAGGACATCGGTCCAATCCACTCTCAGCAGAATATTCGAGAGGAGCAAATCAAGACAAGGAAGCCATGCATCCATTGATGTTGACCTTGCACTGAGCAGCGCCCCGCAGCAACCCCGTATTGACACTACATTCAAGTAGGGGGGAGGAATAAGCTAGGAAGGGCATGGGCCAAGTGGGCTCATGCTAATGCAATTCCAGGAAGGAAGGTCGAGTGTTCATATTTCACAGGTACGAAATGATTGTATGTTTGTAAGTTAGAACTAGTGTGATGATTGTACTAATTTTTTATGCCCGCAATGGCAGGTGCAATCAAGCTAACGCAGGAGTTAGGCCCAGGTGTTCGTCCACCACGGGGCCACGAGATAGATGGGAAGTACCTAGATGAGAACGAGCAGGAGATACTGCAGTACCTGCGAAAGTTCAAGGACGACTGGGTCGTGTTTGGTGTTACAGTCATGTGTGATGCTTGGACCGAACCTACTCATCAGAGCATCATCAACTTCATGGTGTATTGCAATAAGGTCATGTTCTTTCATAAAACTATCAATGCAACAGGTACTACCATCAGTTTAGTTTTTACTCTTCTATACCACCGTGAATGACACACGTACTACCATCTGTCTTGTTCTTTTATAGGAAAGGTCCAGGACCACAAGTACGTGCTACGCGAGATAACAAAGGTTGTGGTTGAGGAGATTGGGGCAGAGCATGTCGTGCAGGTGGTTATTGACAACGGTGCCAACTTTAAGAAAGCATGCCAGATGTTACGAATGCAGTACCCACGAATTATATGGCAGTCATGCTTAGCACACACTGTGAATCTTATACTAAAAGACGTGTGTGATGACCCAGAAATCAAAAAGGTTGTGGGAGAGGCCAAGAGGATTTGCAGATTCATGTACAACCACAAAAATTTGCACGCACAAATGCGGCAACATATTAGGGGAGAGTTGGTGAGGCCAAATGCCACTAGATTTGGCACGACCTTTGTTTTTTTGGATAGCTTCAACAAAAAAAAGGAGAAGTTCCAGCAGTGGATGACACATCCTGACTGGGGCAATAGCAGGTGGGCTACGATGGAGGAGAGCAAGTACGCATATGACCGCATCCTGAACAGGGAGTTTTGGGAGTGGATGGAGTGGTCCGTTGTGGCTGTAGAACCCTTGTAAAGACTGTTGAGGTTCGCGGATCAAGATAAGTTACCAACGATCAGTGGTGTCATGATGCAGTACGCGACTGTGCGAAATGAGTATAACAACCGCTTGCGGGAGCACGGAGAGCATTACAGGATGTTCTTGCAAGTCCTGGAAAAGAGGTTTACCGAAATAAGGGAAACCACATTCGTGCAAGCAGGTCAGTGAAATTAATATGTTCAGTTCTCTTACGGTAATTACGCAATGTAGGGATTTGTTATGCTCACTATACAATGATTTGTGCATCGCAGCCTCCGTGCTTGACCCACGATCTCAGTTCTCCTGCAACATATGCAGCACACCGCAGTACATGAGAGCACTCTCTACTACACTAGAGATTATGGTTGATAATGACCATACCGCGGTGCAGGGTATACGGGAAGTTGATGTATACCGTCTTAGAAGGGGACGGTTTGCCACTCAGCTTGCACAGTCCAGTGCCGTCGATGAGCGCATGACAGTAGGTAAATACGTAATTTCAGCTATTTCCATGATGTTATTTACAACTGAATGGCGATCTTTTCTTTTATCGTATTACCTGCAGCTCAATGGTGGATGGCGTTTGGAAATGAGACGCCAGCTTTGCAGAAGTTCGCTTTGCGGTTAGTGTCACAGTGCGCGTCGTCAAGTGGATACTAGCGCAATTGGAGCACATTTGCCTTAGTGCACACGCAGCTGAGGAACCGATTGAGTTATGCAAAGCTGCAGCAGCTTGTGTTCATGCACTACAACCTGCGACTTCGCTTACGGGACTACGAATACACCCGTGATGCTCAGGACGAAGACCCACTCGATAGGCTTATTGAGAGTGCGATGCGTCCTGGTATTGACCCTATGGCAGAGTGGTTCGACCTGGGTAGGTCTGGTGGAGAGCCCCTATTGGATGAGGATAGTGAGATTGATCCACCTCTCCCAGCGAGATTCGTGGTAGACTCCATCCCGCCAGAAGAGATGAATAAGGCCACAGGTAACTAACATAATTATTTTCCATTCTACTTGTGCATTATGTATACTGAAAACTCACAATGATGTTAATATTACTTTCAATTGGCCATAGGCGGGAAGAATCTCTCAGATTGGGCCGAGTTCGCGGTTGGTAACACGCACAAAGGGAAGAGAAAGCGTGCTAGTAACACCGACGACGATCACACACTGGCAGGAGCTTTACGTGGTTTGGAGAAGTTATCGGGGAGACAGCCTACCAAGGGAAAAGGAAGAGAACTAGTTGATGATGAGCTTGCTGTCGGCAGCGATGACGAAACAGAAACTCCTGATAATGAGCAGAGCCTCAGTACTGGTTCAACGACAAAGTCAGACTCTCCTAGCGATGATGGAACAAAAACTAACCAGTATACCATGCGCTTTCGTTCACAGCCACAATCTCCACCAACATCACAACATGGGGTTAGCCTCTCGAGGAGGGGTTCACAGAGGCAGACCCGTAGTAAGGGAAGGGCACGTCGAGTGGTGGGGGTGAGCGACAGGAAGTATAGCCACGGAATGACACAGGCTCATGGTATATCAGTCAGTCTTCCAGCCATTTGGGGTTCTCAACTGAGCATAGTGGGTATGGTTCAATACCCTATGGAGGAGATCAGGGTGCGTATGGTTACAGACAAAGTGTTGATGGATCTAGCATGTCTTCGATGTTTGACTACAATGATCCATATGCCGATCCGTACGTGCGGCACTCATCTGTTAGTGTCAAGAATCTTTTTCAGTTCGAGAAACCTAGTGCCTGAGAGTTTCATTACGAACATTGGAAGTCTGCCTGGCTACCACGGGATATGACCTGGGAAGAATACAAGCAACAACATGAGAGGAGGTATCACGAGGTCATTGTCGACAACGCGGAGGTGGAGTTTCAACCACAGGCGTACTACTACTCGTAGGTACGTCATTCAAATATATATTAATTTTATTCTCATATGCAGAGGTCTCTCAAAGGCTTACCATTTGTTGGTACACTTAAAGAATTAATTAGGCCCTTTTCGTTTGAAGGTTAGAGTGACCAAAATCTGATCATGTTGGCTGGACTTGGCATGCATATGCTGGTCATATAGCACTCTTACCTAGATGCATTTCAACAAGCACCTGCCTCACATGGCCCATGGTAGTCGTAGGCATTGTGATGCAAATATGCAATAAATTCTCATATGTATCGATTTTATTTCATGCCTATTAATTTTCATGCAAATATACATTGATTGTTTCGAATTGTGACTCTTAAGCTCCGAATTTCAGTCAACATGCTGCCGAAATTTCTAACTTCACAAAATTTTTAAAAGTTCTTTAAGTTTGATCAGCACCTCAAAATTTTATACGAACATTAATGTTACATCAAGACCATCTACCAAAAATTTCAAAAATTTCTAACGTGGTTAAAACCATTTTTCATTTTGTTTGAATGTGCCGGTAAGCCTTTTAACAGGACAGTACCACTGTTCGAATTTTCAAAAATTCTTGAAGCTTGATAATCATCTGAAAATTTTGTGAGAACATTAGTTATGGATCATAACCATGCAAAAAAAAATTCAACAGTTTCTAACTTGATTTGTACCATCTTTCATTCGGATCAAACTTGTCGGTCAGTGTTTTATCAGGACAGTACCACTCTCCGAATTTTTAAAAATACCTCAGATGTGATAATCAGCTGAATTTTTTGTGAGAATATCAGTAATGTGTCAGGGACCTCCAAAAAAAATTTCAAAATTTTTCGTTAACGTTTATACCACTTTTCTGTCGGTGCAAAAAACCCAAAATTTCGGAAAATTGGGGAGGGGGGGGTTGCTGAAATTTGGGATTTTTCGTTATTACATGGACTGGATTTTAATTTTCAAATTCATTTCGTTCGAAATTTTTTCAAAATTTCAACGAAATCTCGCGATCCGACCAAAGACAAAATTTAATTCGAAAACGAATTTTCAAACCTCGGACCAACACCGCCACCACGCCAACAACCCGGGCTCACATCCTCCGATCACTAATCTCGCACACATTCGGTAGCCGATCGGAAAGTTTGCGACCTTGAAGGCTTCTTTGTGCAAACCATGGCATTGCAGAACAGTGGAATACTGTAGAACTGTAGCAAGCCATTGTAGAATTTAAACTGGAGATCGGACGGTGGTAAAAGGGGGAAGCACCACACAGTGTAAACGGCGTAGGATCCCAATCCGGTCGATCATGACATAAACTATTATATTATGCTGTGGCACCGTCCATCCTCTAGGCTGCATACCATAGCATACGGAATTGGAGGGAAAGAAAACGAAAAAAACTCAACACTCTATTCAATCTCTGATACCGATTTTGATCCATCGACACACAAACACATCATTTATTACTCGTACAGATAGCATCTAGCTATACATAGAGACGGAGTCAGCTTAGATTTAAACCTCGAGCTCAATCAATTATTTTTAGATCAATTTATGATTTTAATGATTTTTTAAGAGATTTTTCGTGGCTTTTCAAGCCTGGCTGCGCCCTTGCTTGTCATACATGGAGGACAAGGAAGGAAAATGCAGGACCTACTCGCATACGAGCATTACTACAGCTACAGTCTACTGATTGCACTGGCACTCCTGAGTCCTGAGTCTCGATTGGAGTGTACGAGTCGCGAGGACGTGCGCCCGACGAGTTGATGATTGAATCCGCCACCTTTTATGACCAGAACGTACTACTACTCGTGCAAGATCCGTTTTCTGCACGTGCATGCCCGCCGGCCGCCGGGCGGTGGACGGAAGCTGCGCATCCACCGCCGGCCGGAGTGCTGGAAAAGGCCCACGTTTCCCACTCAGCCTACGCGCAGTGCCTCCAACTTTTAAAACGACGCCCCCCACACGATCCGATTTATTATGCCATACTGACTAGCGCCACCTGCACGGCACAGCACAAGTAGTGCCGTGGACTTGCTGCGTAGGGCTGTTACGGCTGTAGTATTGTAGGAGAGCGCACAGATCAAAGAAATGGCCACCGCGACCTACCTCTCCTTGTCCGCGCCGTCGTGCGTCCGGCGGCCGACCCGGGCTGCCGCGTCGGCGACGGACCGGGACGAGGTGGTGTCGCCGAAGCGGCGGCTGCCGCTGCGGAAGATGCCGGGGGACTACGGCCCGCCGGTGGTGGGCGCGCTCCGCGACCGGCTCGAGTACTTCTACGGGCCCGGCGGGCGCGACGGCTTCTTCGCGTCGCGCGTGCGCGTGCACCGCTCCACTGTGGTGCGGCTCAACATGCCGCCGGGCCCCTTCGTGGCGCGGGACCCCCGCGTGGTGGCGCTCCTCGACGCCGCCTCCTTCCCCGTGCTCTTCGACACCTCACTCGTCGACAAGACCGACCTATTCACCGGCACCTTCATGCCCTCCACTGACCTCACCGGCGGCTACCGAGTGCTCTCCTACCTCGACCCAGCCGAACCCAACCACGCGCCGCTCAAGACTCTCCTCTTCTACCTCCTCTCCCACCGGCGGCAGCACGTGATCCCCAAGTTCCGCGACGTCTACGGCGACCTGTTCGGCCTCATGGAGAACGACCTCGCGCGGGTCGGCAAGGCCGACTTCGGCCACTACAACGACGCCGCCGCGTTCGGCTTCCTCTGCCAGGCTCTCCTCGGTCGCGACCCGGCCGACTCCGCGCTCCGCGGCGACGGGCCCAAGCTGATCACCAAGTGGGTGCTGTTCCAGATCAGCCCGCTGCTCAACCTCGGCCTGCCCACCCTCGTCGAGGACGCCCTCCTACACTCGTTCCGGCTCCCGCCGGCGCTCGTCAGGAAGGACTACGACCGCCTCGCCGACTTCTTCCGGGACGCGGCCAAGGCTGTCGTCGACGAGGGCGAGCGCCTCGGCATTGCGCGCGAGGAGGCGGTGCACAACATCCTCTTCGCGCTGTGCTTCAACTCCTTCGGCGGCATGAATATACTGTTCCCGTCGCTGGTGAAGTGGCTGGGCCGCGCCGGCGCCCGGGTGCACGGGAGGCTGGCGACGGAGGTGCGCAACGCCGTGCGCGAGAACGGTGGCGAGGTGACGATGAAGGCGCTCGCGGAGATGCCGCTGGTGAAGTCGGCCGTGTACGAGGCTCTGCGCATCGAGCCGCCGGTGGCGATGCAGTACGGGCGGGCCAAGCGGGACATGGTGGTGGAGAGCCACGACTACGGGTACGAGGTGCGCGAGGGGGAGATGCTGTTCGGGTACCAGCCCATGGCCACCAAGGACGCGCGCGTCTTCGCGCGCCCCGAGGAGTACGTGCCTGACAGGTTCCTCGGCGAGGACAGCGCGCGGCTGCTGCGATACGTCGTCTGGTCCAACGGGCCCGAGACGGCGTCGCCAACGCTGCAGGACAAGCAGTGCGCGGGCAAGGACTTCGTCGTGCTCGTCGCTCGCCTGCTCGTCGCCGAGCTCTTCCTCCGGTACGACTCGTTCGACGTCGTGGTCGGCACCTCCGCGCTCGGGTCGTCGGTGACCGTCACCTCCCTCAAGAAGGCCACCTTCTGACCGCCGGTCAAAGTCGCCGGAGCCCGGCCACGTGTACCTTTTCCCCATTTTCACTAGCGGTACTTCACTATGTGATCCACTTGTATGGTGTAACGGAGTTTTCTTTTCTTAGTGAGAATGAGGCAGTTTTTTCCCAGGGACCTTTGGTGTCTTGAGATGGTTGTGGTCCTGGTAAGAGCAGGGAACCAGGTAAGTGCTGCTCCTGGTGAGGTGAGGTAGACATGCACCTTGCTCTTCAAGATTGTCCATGTATCTCTGTGATGGGCAGCTCCTCCTATAATAGATTAAGATTCCAGAGAGCAGGTGGATGGTGATGGCAAGTACCATGTTCTGTTCCTGTGCTGTTATTAATTAGATGGATGGGGAGTGCAAATCATTGGGACTAATTTAACAGGAGATCTACCTCCATTTCATTATCTTTAGGGTCCATGCTGTGGACTACTTATGGTGGCATATTTCTTTAAGCCTGCTCTTGGTGTACTGAATATCAAAGTTAGTACTGCTAGTTGTTATAAGTACTATAAATGTTGCATGACATTCTAGATAATTGTTTCCCTGTGGCAACTATCGCAGCACTTGATGGGTCGCATTAAACATTAATAGCGATAATTTAGAGAGAAGACTGGATGGGCAAACCGAAAGTGATCCCAGTGGTTGAATGGTCGCTGTCATCTGATATGAATCCAAGGAATATAGGCCTAGGATTCATATGGCACAAATCCAATATCAAACGAGCGAATTCGTGTGCTCAAAGCATCAGAGAGCGCCTGTTTGCACACAGGTACGCTCATAGAGCTGGAGATGGATTATACAGACAGCTTCGAATCCATCCACTGTATGATCCGTATGACAGCTACTTGTTGATAAAGAGTAGTCAAAGTTGCCATGGTGCCCATATGGGCATATGGCCAAATATATGGTATGAATGTATGATACTATAGGACCACTTCCATCAGAATATTGCTTAGGATCTAAATCCGATTGTACAATATAAAACATCGAGAGCATATAATATTTGAATACGATACTATGACCTTGGTCCTGTCAACCCAAAAAAGATCCTGCCTATGACCCGATTCATGACAATCTCGAGTACAATACAGGCGGTTAGTGACAATCCCGTCATCTGCACATTGTGTACTTACTATCAAAAAAATCTGCTTAAATACGGAGACTTGATAATTAGATTCCTATAGGCTAACTCATGTTATCGCAAGCTTAGCTAGACGATCAGCACGACCAGAGAGGCCAACCAGCCACTACTCAGAATAGGCGCAGCCAGCCCAGCCATGTCACAGGGAAAAGACATGGATAATACAGCTCCTAGTCACAGACATCTATATAGAGCTTAAAAGACGTGATCATTACACCACAGCTCCCAGACGCCAACTAAAATGGGCAAACAAATGGGCATCACCTACGCAATTGCCTTGCCAACAGACCAACCTTTTTAGAAGCTACTTTCCCCATAAAACAGTGCGCACTACCACAACACAGATTCTTTCACCACATCAAAATCAATCTAACCGAAGTTCAAAACGGCAGTTGCTGCCGACAGGAATCACCACAAATTGGAGATTGGAATTCCATAATCAGTAAAGATTAGTACTCCCTTGGTAACAAATAGTTGTCGTTTTAAACATTGACATGGACACATGGTATCTAAAACACAGCTTTGACCATTATTTTTTTTATAATATATTTATAAAATCTAATACAATTATAATATTATGACATTACCTTTCGAGACAAATGTACACACATGATATTCATGTATCCAATTTAAATATTAAACAAGATATTGACTGTCAAAGTTTCGAAAATTTGACTAGACCTATCTCTAAAACAACAACTATTTGTGACCAAAACGAGTACATGGCAATATATCAGGATTGAATTGACAAAGATTTGACTTTGTGCAACAACAGCTACATAAATATTCCAGTCACTGATTTTCAGGTTCAAGTATCACCATGCCTCAAGTTCTACAGGAAAGCTGGAAGAATGTTTGTCTTGACCAAAAACACCTGCTACTCATCTTCCTGGAGATTTCTGGTACACCACCTCATGTTATAAGTTCAGCGTCCTCAATTGTAAATACAGCATTTTCCATGATAACCTCACCTATCAAATCGTGAGTAAAAGAACTTTACAAACCAGTAAAAAGTTCCAAATAAAAAAAGTGATTGAAGTCAGGGTCAACACACTTTAGTGCAAGAAAACAAAAAATGCGGGAGCAGCACCAGCTGTTACGTCTGGTCATACAGGTGAGTAACTGGACGATGACCGGCACAATGGGAGGTGGACGTCGAGGCCGTGGCGGCGACTCGACGGGATACAAGCGAACGGAGCTACCGGCCTTGTTAATCGGAAGACACAGTTGTTACGTGTCTGGTCATACAGGTGAGTACCTGGACGATGACCGGCACGATGGGAGGTGGACGTCGAGGCCGTGGCGGCGACTCGACGGGATACAAGCGAACGGAGCTACCGGCCTTGTTAATCGGAAGACACCGCCAAGAGGTAATTGGTGGCAAAATACTTCTTGCCGTTTTCATTGATTTCATTCATACTTATAGATGCAAAAGTTCTGATAACTAACAATAGAAATCTAAACTATCCTGTGATAGCCTAACAACTGGATAAAATAATCTAACAACCAAATAAGATACTAACTAACTTGCAACTAGCATCTGCCGCTACTTCTCTCGGCACTAGCTTCCTGCGCCTGGGTAACGCTGGGCCGAGCGTCAGATGACTCTGTGGACTTATCCTCCTTCCTGCGCCGATAGTATACATTGTCCAGACCCACGACACCAGCTCTAGTGGATGCTAAGGAAAGGAAACCATACTTTTCAATCAATTAGCTATCTCTAGTCAATTTAACTAGCATAGTAGCAAAGCTCTACTGAGGCATATGTCAAGAAATTTCAATTTGTGTGTTAGCTGTAACACTACCCTAGAGTGGCCATGGCATGACCATTCTAAGATTTTTTTTTACTGTAGGTCCACTGATGCAGAAGGAATAAAAGATATATCGTCATATCACATTGCATTATAGGCCGACAGTTTGCTGTCTAGATCTAACTGTAGCTTTGTTTAATATCATGGGCCACATGGGATAATGTGCTATTGGACCACGGCAGCTGCCATATCGATAATGGTAGCAGTAGTATAATAACAACCAAGGGCTTGAAAACCATTAACATACTGTATTACTGCTTATTGCTTGGTGGTTGATGTTGGTTGGTATACTTGTTACCAAGTTTACGCAACTCAATACTGTATTATTGTATAAGATTCTGTGTCCAAGGTCATTGGTATCTTGCAATCTGCAAAGAACCATTCTATTCCAGCAAACCTTGGTAAATCGGTAAAAACTATAACCACTTTCTGACAATACTAATATACTATTCTATTATCTTGAAATGTAGTGCTTTCAGGAAAAGGATAACAAAACTTGGCCAGAAGTCCATAATGAACTGAAATCTTCCATAACTGGAAGTCAGGGACTAACTTGGGCTAAAAATTGCTAAATTCAATATCTACATAAAGTGCATTAATTAAAGAAAACCTATCAACGATTTCTAGTTACCTATAATAATGGCAAAAAAGAAAAAGGCAGAATAGAATTTTCTTACAAGAAAGATCACCTCAAGCCAAAAAATGTAGTGGAACAAAGCTAATGTACAATAAATCTAGACAATTTGATATTGCTGCAAATGACACCAAGAGAAGATTATCAGATGCCACTGCCATTCTTAATACAGAAATGACTTACTAGATCAGTCCTCGAGTCTAGAAGATAGACATATCAGGTGGTGGCCCGTAAACTGATTTCCAAGACAAGGGAATAGTCCATCCATTTGGACCATTTCCTGAAAGTTCACAGAAAGATTCGTTAAGAGTTAAGACAGCAACCCAACCATTTAGTATGATCAAGAACTATGGAATAAAGATATTCCTAAAAGAATATTGTAAATAAGAGCAATAATTAGAAGGAATGAAAGGCACTTTGACAACAAATGAATAAACAGGAATACATTTTCATATTTTCAGTTGGTTCATGCAAGAGTAATAAGGGGATAAGTGCTCGAGGTGATATAGAAATGTACCATGGAATTGCTCAGGGTCTTGACCTAGAAGTTTACATACCGCCCCAGCCAATTGGAAAGATTCTGGCATATTGTCCCCTTCTGAGCAGTAGCATAGTACACAGGTAACTTTCAAATCTTTGGCCTATCATAAAATAATGAAATATTATAACAGTAACTTTAAATGTTAAAATCATTTGAATTTAAAGTTGAAATAAAATCAGATACCTTGCACGCAGAGAATAGAGCTGCAAACGGCAAGCTTGCGTAGTAATCACTTGTCGTCATGTCATCAGGATCACCAGGCATATCTTCTGAAAGATCACCACCCTCAACTAGTCTAGTAAGACACTTCCAACGTTGTTGAGATGGATCATATTCCTCAAGCTTCTTCCACCCTAACTTCTCATATTCTGGATCAGAACCATCCTCATTGCAACTTGAAAGGTAATACAACTGCATATCACTACATGATGAAACAAGGTTAACTAATGACTCCAATCTTGAAATAACACCCAACCCAAAAAGATAGAATATGTGTAGTTAAACATTTCAATTACCTGGACGCATCAATTACTCTCCTCTTGCCAGAGTCTAAACTTGAAAGAATAACAACATGATCCTTCCCAATGCTACTGATGAAAGTAGCAACATTTTTTGCAAATGAAACCATCATCCCCTGTACCGGTAATGACAAATCAAAGTAATGATAAAATAGTCACCAATTGCAAACGCTGAGATCACAAGACTTCACCACAATTCCAAACAAAGTTTTTTAAAAAAGAGCCTCAAGCATCCCTTCAATTCTGAGTTTCCCCCAATATATTTCTTGAAAGAAAAGGTAGAATGAATCAACATAAGAATGCTCTAAATCATTTGATTCATTTCAGCATACCAAATGTTCCATGTAGCTTTAAGTTCACAAGCAGGGTTTGAAATCTCGTTTCGGTTGACATCTCGGGGTTGGGTGAAATCCGAAATTTCGCCGAGATCTTGGAATTTCGGACAAATCCCGGACGAAATACAAAAACCAAAATTCAAATCCAGTTTTTTTCAACTGAGATTTACGAGATTCCGCCGAGAAATACCGAAATCTCGCCGAGATTACCCGAGATTTCAGTAAAATTGAACTGAGGGAAAAATGGTGCAAAACACGTTTAATTTTTTTGAAATTTTTTTGTGGATGGTCCTGACACATCACTAATGTTCCCATAAAAATTTCAAATGATGACCAAGCCCGAGGAATTTTAAAAAATTCTGACAGTGCTACTGACCTAATAAAAGGCCAACCAGCAAATTTAAACCGAATGAAAAATGGAACAAACCACGTTATAAAATTCTGAAAAAAAATTGGATGGTCCTGATGCATCAATAATGTTGCCATAAAATTTTTAGATGATGATCAAGCTTCAAGAATTTTAAAAAATTCTGACAATGCCACCGGGAAACTTTAACCGAACGAAAAATGGTTCAAACCACGTTAGAAAATTTTGTGGATGGTCCTAATGCATCATCAATGTTTCCATAAAATTTTCAGATGATGATCAAGCTTCAAGAATTTTCAAAAATTCTGAAAGTGCAACGTCCTGATAAAAGCCTGACGATCGATACATATATTTGCTTGAGCAACCAAAAAATGTTTAGAATTTTTTAAGCTTTTACAGAAGGGTGCTAAGGCAATGCTTAAGATCTCATAAAAATTTTGGATCAAGATCACATTCCAGTGAATTTATAAAATTCTTACAAGGGTTATATACCATTTATGTACTTTCTGTTTTTTATTTTTGAAATATAACAAATGAAGTTCAATTCTTCCATAGATTTGATTGAGCAAAGAAAAAAAGTATAAATTTTTTGAAAATTTTAGAAAATGGTTATGAGGCAATTCTTAAGCTCTCATAAAAATTTTGGATCATGATCACACTCAAGCAAATTTATAAAATTCTGACAAGGTTACTGTCTCATTATGTTCATTCTGTTTTTGAGTTTTTAAAGATAACAAATGAAGTTCAATTCTTTTGAAAAAAATTCTTTATGATCATAGACTGCTAAAGATGGTACCATAAATATTTCAGAACATAATCAAACTTGTACAATTTTATAAAAAATATGACAATATTTCTATCGAAATTATAAAACGTCTCAAAAATTCGGTTTTTCAACAAATTTTCATGGAAGATGACATTGTTAAGGGTTATTGGGCCAAATCCGGTCAAAAAAAAGTAAAATTTCGGTTAAAAAAAACCAAGATTTCAGCGAGATTTGCCGAAATTTCGTTTTTTTTTCATTTTCAGCAATTTGAATTTTTTTCATTTTTTTTATCCGTCTGGGATTTTGAATCTCATTCCCGGCCGAAATCCGAGATTTCACGAAATTTCGCTGGGATTTGTAACCTTGTTCACAAGGAACAAATATCCAAGGGATAAATATTAGTATTGAATATATAAAACATTATGTTTCCAAAAGGAAGCTAATTTTATAATTTCAAAAAAGGGATATGTTTGCGATGCATTGCATAATACTCTCTCCTGTTAGAAATAGTTGTCGTTTTGGACATCGACATGGTCTCCAAAACATAGTTTTGACCACTAATTTCTATTATAATAGACTTATAAAACCGAAGAAAATTATAATATTACGAAAGTACTTTTTGGCAAAAATCTACAATATGATTTTCATGTATCAAATTTAAATATTTAAAAATATATTGACAATCAAAGTTTCGAAAGTTTGACTACACCTATTCCGAAACGACAACTAGTTGTGACTACAGGGAATATGGGTGTGGTCCCACTATACCATCTCTAGTCAGCACCCCAAGGGGTCATCGTGTAACTTTGATCAGAAATGTAAACGTTGCTAGTTTATGTTGTTTTCTTCAATGAAGTCACTTGAATGCTATAGGTTCATAATTGTGCGCTATAAGACAAGACACAGTTACATCCAAATTCCTTCTCCCTACTAAAAGGGATTTAAACACAAACGTGCATCTGCATAAAACATATACTCCCTCCCAGTGTTATCATGGCTTCGCCTGCCACCTGGGCGGTCGGTGTGGAGTGCCAGGGCCGAGCGCCTCGCCTGATGTGCGTTAGGCGGCCGCCTAGGATGGTCAAGCATCGCGCCAAGCGTCCCAGGCGGCCGATTGGGGGATGGGGACGGGGCAATAATAGGCAGTTGGCACAAGCGTCATGGGCGGTAACCATAGGTCACACAGGCATCAAGGGAGAGGACACGGGAGGCCGGGACCCTAGCTCTGCCGCCAGGCCAATCGCCTCCACCGACCGACGACTGGTAACCCCCCTCCCCCTCCACCTCTCCCTACGCCTCTCTCGGCCGCCATTGCCGCCGCCCGCCACCGCCTTTGTGCTCCGTGCTCGATCCGTGGTAGTTAGCGATGAAGTGGTGCACTGGTGAATTGGTGCTTGGTCAGTGACTCAGTGTAGTGATGACTGATGAAGTGGTGCTTGGTGCTGCCTTAGTGCCTTATTTGTATGGATTAGTGGGCTAGTGGTTGCGCAATCTGTGCTAAACTGCAGACTGATTAGTGCTTATTTGTATTTGTATGGATTAGTCATTAGTGATTTAGTGCACAATCTTCAAGTGGTGTTTGGTGCTGCTGCTGCCTTATTTGGTGGCTTATTGGCTTATTGCACCCATCTGTGCACATAGTTTTGTGCACCTTTCTTTGAGAATTGAGATGGCACAGTTAGATGATTGATAATGCTACTGCAATTGGTTTGTACAGGACTTATAGGTACATGGCTGATCAAGCTCCAAGTGCAGCCATTGGCAAGGTCGGTGAAGCTAGCCAAGAGCATGCATATGATCCATCCAAGGATCCAAAGCGGAAGGCCAAATCGAAGGATCCTGGGTGGAAGTATGGATTTTGGCCGGATTTGATGAACAAGGACGTGGTGTGATGTGTACTTCGCGAAAAGCAAATGCATATGGGCATCAAGAGGTTGAAGTAGCATCTTGCCGCGGGTTCAGGGGATGTTCAAAAATGCCCCAAAACCACCATGGCAATAATGAGAGATGCAAGATTACATGAAGAAGACTGCAAGTAACAAGATCGTTAATTTAGATAACGATGAAGAGGAAGGTGGAGGTGATGGTGTTCAGAAGGTTTGAGGTTAATCAACAAGTATCCTTGAAGGTGTCGTCTTGTCATCCAAGTTCTGGGACAGCTGCCAAGAGGAAGCAAGCTGCTATTATGTTCAAACTGGTGGCCAAAGTAACCAAATCAATAACCTCCATGATAAAAAAGACACCCGAAGAGGTGGTCGAGGAAAGGCATTCCATGCAGTTGTCCCAAACCTCCATGGAGCAATGTATGAGGACCAAGGAAGAAAAAGAGAGGGTGGATATGTATGTTGCTAATTTCTTTTATCAGTGTGGCATACCATTCAATGCTACAAATTCTAGAAGTTTTGAAACTATGTTAAGAGTCCGTTGGATGATATGGGCATGGGTACAAGCCTCCTAGTTTTCATGAGTTAACAGTGCCGTTGCTTGCTAAAGCAAAGAATGACATTCAAGCATTAAGGGAGAAGCAATAGTATAGTTGGAGGCAATACGGTTGTACACTAATGTCAGATGCATGGATTGATAGGAGGGGGAGACACTTGATAAATTTTCTTGTCAATTGTCCTGAAGGGACTTTCTACTTGGAGTCTGTAGATGCATCCTCTCAGTCGTTGATGCAAGGATGTTAGCTGATTTACTTAAAAAGATTGTGGAGATAGACGCTGACAACGTAGTTCAAGTAGTCTCCGATAATGGTGCCAACTTTAAGGATACGGGTAAGTTTCTTTTCTTTGGCAATAAAAAAACAATCTACCTTATGCTACAAATTGCTTGGAATGCAATATTTTTCTTTTGCAGGTAAAATTCTTATGGAGAGGTTTCCTACTCTCTTCTGGACCCCTTGTGCTGTACATTGCTTGGACCTTATGTTGGAAGACATCGGAAAGATAAGTCAGTTCAAGAAGGTCATCAATTAAGCTAAGCATGTGACTACCTTCATCTATAGGCACGGGAGGCTTCTCGATGCAATGAGGGAGAAGACAGGAGGGAGGGATTTAGTGAGACCCGTGGCCACTCGGTTTGCCACTTCTTTTCTCACTTTGCAGAGTTTATATAAGCACAAGGATGTTTTGCGACTACCATGGTTACTAAGGCGATAAGGCGAGGTGAGACACCTCACTACCGCCACACCATCTTAGCGCCTAAGGCGTGCGGCGAGTCGACGCCATACACACATCCTAAGATAGTATGGTAAGAAATTTAATAAGCAAGTTAGGAACACTAACATACTTTGGTGTTGCCTCTTGCATGTTCTCCTGTTGCGGTCTTGTGCCATGCATCCCCAACCTCCATTGTGCTGCTGTGCTGCACCGCTGGCTGCTGCAGATGAAATTAAAGAATGCAATTCAGATGGAGAGCAGAGGAGATGGACAACAAAGCAGAGATGGTCAACATAGCAAAGGAGATGGAGAGTAGAGGTAGACAGGACAGAGGAGATGGAGATGGAGGCGCGTGAGGGGAGAAGAAAGATGAAGGGAAAGTGCAAACCGGAGAAGAAGAAAGATGAAGGGAAAGTGCAAACTTAGAAGAGGATGGCGGCAGCAATGTCTCCAGAGTTGATCGGTGACTCCGACGCCAGCAGCAGGGGCTCTAGAGCAGATGTGCAGCGGCGGCGGAGGTTCGAGCAGGACAGGCAAAAGCACCCTCCCGCTTCCCCTCCCTGGCTCCCTCTCTCTCCTGCCTCCCCTCCCTGGCTCCCTCTCCCTCCCGCCTCCCTTCCCTGGTTCCTCTCCTGCCTCCCCTCCCTAGCTCCCTCTCTCTCCCGCTCTCTCGGGTCAGGACGATGCAGATGCGGCGACAAAGAGCTTCTCCTCTCTCTTCAATTATTTGCAGAATCTTCACTGCCTTTTTAGCCCCCCCCCCCCCGCGCGCATTTGCTTATGGCGCTCGATTTGTAGAACGGCAACGCCTTACTGCGCCACAGAGACAACACACCGACGCCTTTGCCATGAAGCGAACGCCTTACGATCATATGGCGAGTCGATGGCCGTGGCGATCGTTCCTGGCCGCCTCAACGCTTAGGCGACGCCTTAATTACCATGGTGACTACTCTTTGTTAGTGAGGATTGGACTAGAACCAAATTGGCTCTCACGGAGGCGGGGAAGAAAGTTTGTGATATTTTGCTTTCTTTGCGTTTTTGGCATGCTGTGGAGGATTGCATAAGAGCATCCTAGCCTTTGCTAATTGTGTTAGAGGATTGTTGATGGGGATGATAAGCCTGCCATGCCGGAGGTTTCAACAAGTATGGATCATGTTAGGAATAAGATAAGAGTCTTTTGGAAGCAAACCAAGGGTACTAAAGAAGGTAATGGACATCATTGAAAGGCGTTAGGTGCATCAGATGGAGCAAAAGCTGCATGGGGCTGCATAGTTTTTGAACCCAAACAAGTTTTTTTGAGATAAAAGAAAAAGACAATGACTATGTTTCGAGGCTTCGGATTGCATTCGATGATGTGCTTGAAAAAATGATTAATTGTGATGATAATTTGCTTAGAAAGATAAGTGGCCAAGCGGACGATTATGAGAAAATGAGGAAGAGCTTTGGAAAGCAATCAGTTGTGATGCAACAAAAAACAAAGAGCCCTCGTAAGTACTAAACTTCTATTCTAAGTTGATTCAATTTTAAACATTCTAAGTTTCTAACATAGATACAATGTTTTACGTTTAGTTGATTGGTAGGATGCTTTTGGTGGCCTTGCTAGAGAGCTTCAAAAGTTTGCAAGATACATCCTCGGCCTTTGTTATTCGGCCTCCGGTTGTGAGCGTAATTGGAGCATCTTCGAATTTGTAAGCAACTAAGTTGTATTTATTTGAAGGCTGCTCATATATTACAAGTATTTTCTATTGTTGATTAGTGATTACTTTTCAGATCCATACAAAAAAAAAGGAAACCAGTTGGAGCACTAAAGATTGAATGATTTGGTCCACATTCAATACAACCGGAAGATTGCGAAACGTTTTCAAAGAGGCGTGTGGAAGGGGCAAATTTCAACCCTTTGATCTTATAAGAGTTCCAATGGGACAACGAGTGAGTTGAAATGAGTACTAAAGAAGTCCACCATGGAGAAGATCTTTTGTGGGCTCGTGTTGATGAAGCCATTGGTGCATCACTAACGCTTCAGAGTCGCAATCTGCCTAGGATGAACAGGACGTACTCTCGACGTGGTGCAAATTTGAGCTCAACAGCTGAAGGAGAAGAGCAAAGCTCAGACGAGGATGAAGTCTATGAACCTTTGGTGGCCGATGATCTAGACATCGACGGTGATTATGGCCAAGCGCCACCTTCTCCTCGTGAGAGTGGACCAAGTGATGAGAGTCGTCAAGATGATTTAGACTTAGACATCGATGTTTGAATGTCCTTGTCCTTGGAACATTATATCTATGTTTGAATGTCCTTGTACTTGGAACATTATATCTATGTTTGAAACTTTCAATGTCTTTGTCCTTGGAACATTCTCAATTCTGTTTTCAAGATATTTTTGTAGTTTATATGAACTCCATGTATCTAACAACCTAGTGTTTCATCCCTGTGTTTTATTTGCTAGGCTCTAAATATATTAAAGAAGATTCCGGATGACGAGAGGAAAAAGCTAGCTGCAAGGGGATACATTGTTCAGTCTGGATATGTGAGTTTTCTTCTTTGCATTTCCTAGTTAATATTATAGATCCAGCTAGTGTATATGATCTTGTTGACATCAAGTAAATCTCCTACTTGTACCAGGGAAAATCTTTTGAAGGAAGGCAAGCTGCTGGTCTTCTATTGAAAAACAATATGCGGGCGACTTTCAGTTCCATGCCTCCTTCATCCCAGCAATACATTAAGTCTGAGTTGTTGCCATGTATGGGGGGCACCTAATAAAGCAATTAGATACACAGTTGGGACAGTTATCAGTGTACTTTTTCAAATTGTTCGAGTTGCTGGATGGATTGAGTTGTTTCAGGCTCTACATCAATGTTTGGACAGCAATGATTTGGATCATATGGAAGGTGCTATGGATGAAATATACAAGGTACTACACACCATTTATTTGAGCTTGAATTCTGATTTTGTACATAGGAAACTTGAACTAGTTGGTAGCTATATAGCACGAGAGAAGTCCCACTAGTTGGTAGCTAAACAATAAAGCAATCATGCAGTAGTGAATCCTGAATTACCCTAATCTACTTGCTTCTCATTTCAGGACATCTCAATAGTTCTGTTGAAGAAGGTACTTCAAAAGATAGAGCAGACAAAAAACAATCAGGAGCTGGTTCCCCAAACTTCGAATCACATGAAGTTGAATCAAGTGATCTACAAGGGTATGTGACATGATTTTAAAGTAGATAACTTAGTTAGTCATATTTATATAGTACACGAAGAGTAAAGTCAGAAGACATGTGGCTCAATTAGAGAATACCTGCAAACTAGTTTTGGTCGCCTAATTGTCGCCTAGGTGGGGCGCCTAGGCGTCCAGGCGCCCCGGAGGCGACTAGCCTCGCCGGGGCGCGTGATAACCATACTCCCTCTGGTCACAAATAGTTGTCATTTTAGACATCGACACGGTCTTCAAAACACAGATTTGACCACTAATTTCTATTATAATATATTTATAAAACCCAATATAATTATAATATTACGAAACTACTTTTCGAGACAAATCTACACATATGATATTCATGTATCCATTTTAAATATTTAAAAAGATATTGATAGTCAAAGTTTCAAAAGTTTAATTGCACCTATTTCTAAAACAAAAACTATTTGTGACTGGAGGAGTATCTGATAGCAGCAAATTGAAAAATATCTAACTATCACTGCAGATTGTTAAAGCATATCAAGATGCTGGCATGTGGCAAATGCGCTAAGATCAACATACTATAATTACTGGAGATCTTTGTTGAATGAAAGCCAGCCTATGAGATGGAGATTCATAAGCTGCAAATAAAAATGAGAAAGAAGGTGAGTCTGCATGTCATATCGACATTTCAAGCATTGACTAACTGGAACCATATTACAAGACCTACTCATGTAGTGATATGTGTGTGTAGTGATATGTGTGTACGTGCCTTCAGAAGTAATGTAAATTCTAAAAAAACGAGTTAATTTTCTATTGTGCTTTTTTCTCTCTTAGACATATCAAGATATTTCATTTCATCAAACAGTTGGTGTGCAGAGAAGAAAGAGTGCATGCAGCACGGTAGCACATTTCATCAAACAGTTGGCGTGCGCAGAATAAGGGCCAACAATACAAGCAGGCCAGAGCAGCACCGCTAACACAATCCATCGAACAGTCGGTGAGCACAGAGCAGGGGAACACAGGATAAAGAACCAAACCTTCGAGCGCGAGCGCGAGGTCCCCGACAGCGTCGGGGCCGAAGGCGTCGTTGCCGGCGCAGGGCAGCACGGAGGGCTCGTCTAGGTAGGCCACCCGCCTCGCCCTCGTCGACGACACCAGCAGGTCGACGGCGAGCTGCCCCACGTTGCCGATCGAGAGCGCGGGCTGCGGGCCGAGAAAGCGGATCACCGACGTTCAGAAACCAGAACGAGCTACCAAAAAAAACTAGATTTCAGCGGAGATTAGCATCCAAACCATGACGAGAGTGGAGCAGGAAGGCGAGAAGGACTCGCCGTCGACGAGGGCGGAGTCCATCGCGGCGGGCTGGATCGCTGCCTGTCGCCGTCGGTCGGGTTCCAAGTTTTTTTTTCAACTTGCGAGAGAAGTTGGTGAGCTACTGGAGTGGAGGACCATTGCAGACTGCGGACAGGCGCGCCCCCTTTCTGTCTCTGGCCTTCTATAGTGGATTTCTTGTCGGGCTCGTATGGGCCGTGGGCTCGTACTTACAAGCTGAAGAAACTGGGCCTATTTGAATAATGGGCCGGTGGAACCAGGGCCTATCTCAGCCCACAAGCGTACTAAAAGAATCACACTACGAGCAGCCCATCAGATTATCCATTTTTATGTTTAGCCCAAAGCAGAGTAAGAAACACGACTGTTCGTATTCATCTTGCTCATCGTTGACAGAGGGAACTACGCCGCAGCCGGCAAGTCACAGCAATCGAGGGCTTGCAAAATTCTGCACAGCAGCCTCAAAGGGTGCCTGTCGCAAGTGGACCAGATCATCTGAAGTTTTGCCGCATGACTGGCTGAGCTTACAATCCATCTAGGCCGAGAGCAATGCTTCTGTACATCATTTTCTTGATATAAATTTTATAAATCTTAAAGTAAGCAAATGTATAAGTAATCTTTATCTATTTTTTATTTATTTTTAATATTTATGTAACTTATAAATGAAGCTCGGTTCGTAGAGTAGGCTTAACTTTCGATGGCGCAAGGCCATTGTCAACTTTTGTAGTCGGCAATAAATTTATGGGGTAGGCGCTAGATCTCAAACTCGAAGGTCACACAAGACAAGGGGTTTAGACAGGTTCGAGCTCTCGGAGAGATAATACCCTAGTCCTGTGTCTTTGGGATTATGCAGATCTCTTAAATCTAAGATTGCTCAAAGCGCAATATGCTCTGGGCGATATGAGGTTTGCTATGCTCTATGGCTTGATCGCTCTATGCTTGGATCATCCCATCCCTATGTTGTTGCCCGCCCTCTCCCTTATATAGCGGGGGTGGGGCGGCTTACAGAGTTCTCATCGGTTTGGAGATTCTGATCGGTTACAAGATTCTAGTCAGTTAATAGGATAGAGTTTACATCTTTATCTACCCTATTAACGACTCGGATTACAACCGTATCTATCATATCTAAATATAAGTTCAACTTCCTTTAGGATATGTCCCCTTGCGCACGGCAGCGGGGCCTGACGCGGGGAGTATCTTTTGGGCCTCCCTCTTGGGCTTGTCATGAGGGTACCCGGGTTTTTATATTCCACAGTAGCCCCAGAGTCCTTTGCGATCGAGTTGCCTCCTTCTGGTTGCACCAAGTGAGTCATGCTTCACGCCGAGTGCTTCGATTCTTGATGCGACTTCGACTAGTTTTTCTTTACTGATGTTGTGCCTGTTGTAGGCAAAGAGATCGTGAAGGACTCAATAGAGTTCCACGCGTTAAACTTTTCGAGTGGTTCCTAGCCCCATTATTGGAATTATGGCAGTCGGCTCAACTTGGGACATACTGTATCCCAAACGATATGCAGAAGTCAAAACGTTTTTCCCGCTCAAGGCAAAATTCAGCGTCGCTCCCTTTAAATTCATTCGTTACCGAAGTTGCTGATGTCGTCGTTGAAGCGTTGGCTCACACACGTTGTATCTAAATTTAGTAGCCCTGAAATCATGTATATGCAAAACTTAGGCAATGTAAAAACAATTCACTCGGATGTGATGTCCGACTGGTGTATATATAATTTTAGAGTTTTTTACTCTTTTTCCTTATTGATTTTGAATTGATCCGAGTGGTTTGACTCTTTTTGTTTAAACACTCTGCCCGACTAGTCTAGCCCCCGAGCGTTGGGAGTCGGCTCATGGCTCTTTTTCCCAGGCACGTGTTTTGGGTGACTAAAGTTTGCCGTTCATGGGGTCAGAGCTTCACAACTTGGAGTTATCGCACTCGGATTCACTTGCAATCGTTAAGCAAAAGAAGAAAAATACAACTCGAGAAAAGATGCGCATGCGCACACTATTAGTGTAGCCCCGACTTACCGCTTAGTTGTGGGTCAACTAAGTAGCAAGTCAGGAAAGTCAATAATTTTATTTATAATGACATAATTGAGTAAAAAACGACTTAGCTGCTTTATGCTCTATATGTTGTCGACGATCGTGCCATCTTTGCTCGGGCGCAGCGAAGGCTTGTAGATGAGTGTGGCGGCGCTCGAGGCCAGCGTGGCTCGTGGCCGTCTGAAGGTGGCGCCGGCGCAGCGTAGGCTCGTGGCCGTCTTGAAGGTGGCGCTTCGGCGCGGCGTAGGCTCGTGGCCGTGCCGAAAGACGCGTGGGAGCGCAAGTGCGCTTCACCTACCGGCTTTTCCTGATTTCGCTAAATTGCGGCGCCGTCACCATGACCTTGATCCGGTCACGATCGGGGCGCGGGTTATCCGATGCAATCATCGGGTCCGATTTGTCGAAGCGTCTTGGAAGCGACGGCGTTACGCATTGGCGTCGCGAAAGCGGCGATCTCCCAACTGGATTGCGGGAGGTCCTCGCGGACATTGCGGCCGCGAGATCGAAACGATCGCACCTGCACCTCCTTACCCTTACGAAGACGATCTTCCCCCGCAGCTTCCTGTTCTTCTTGTTGGCGTTGGAGATCGTTCTTCTGCTCTTCTATCGCGAAGATGCCACGAAGATCGCAGCAATTCCTCGCGACGCCGACTGGTTTGCCGGCCAAGTCAAAGTGACATACCTGAGATGGGTTGGCTCGATCTTTACGGATCGATCCGGTTTTGGACCGAACAGACAAGCTCTCCGTAAGATCTGCGGCGAAGTCGAGTTCCGGCGGAAGGCCTGGCCGGAGACGAAGGTGGCGACGAATCCACCGATTGCTGCCATCGAGTCTGTGGGAAAAGATTATACCGTTTCCCTTACCTGGTGCGCCAATTGTCGACTTTTGTAGTCGGCAATAAATTTGTGGGGTAGGCGCTAGATCTCAAACTCGAAGGTCACACAAGACAAGGGGTTTAGACAGGTTCAGGCTCTCGCGGAGGAGATAATACCCTAGTCCTGTGTGCTGGGATTATGAAGATCTCTTGGATCTAAGATTGCTGAAAGCGCAATATGCTCTGGGCGATATGAGGTGTGCTATGCTCTATGGCTTGATCGCTTTATGCTTGGATCATCCCATCCCTATGTTGTTGCCCGCCCTTTCACTTATATAGCGGGGGTGGGGTGGCTTACAGAGTTCTGATCGGTTTGGAGATTTCGATCGGTTACAAGATTCTAATCAGTTAATAGGATAGAGTTTACATCTTTATCTACCCTATTAACGACTCGGATTACAACCGTATCTATCATATCTAAATATAAGTTCAACTTCCTTTAAGATATGTTCTCTTGCGCACGGCAGCAGGGTCTGACGCGGGGAGTATCTTGTGAGCCTCCCTCTTAGGTTTGTCATAAGGGTACTCGGGTTCTTATATTCTACCACCATAAACCAAACTATGAAGTGCTCCACATATACAGGCTCTCCGTCCTTTGCACCAAATCGAGCAGCGCTGGAACAGGACAGGCACCCGAAGCTAGAGGTGGCAAACTGGGCAACTGGCAATCATTTCGTAGCATTTTGTTTTGCCTTTTTGACACCGCAAAAATCAAACATTGGTGCCAGACAAATGGGGTAAGATTTACTCGGACTCAGCTTGCCGGACACCGCCATTGCTCTTCATCAACAGTCTAAAGTCCCGTTCATGACAGTTTCTCCTTAACAAGACAAGCGGATTATTTATCGAACGGGAGGATTCTGGATAGCTTCTTCTATAGTTAGAAATTGCTCTCTATATGGAATCAGAATCCGGTTAGAATCTGATTCTTCTTGCTGACTCTTGCCGGCCTGGTCCGGATTCTGAAAGTCGCAGCCGACCAGGCCCAATTCTCCCACATCATAAACAGCTTCTCCTATAATTCAAAATCTATAATCTGTCCTGAACTGAACCTGAATAGGTTTGGCTTGAGCTGTAAGTTCCGAGTAGTTCCGAATTATTTGGATTCTCTTAATCACAGGATAGAAAACCGTCAACAACAACTCCCAAAAAAAATGGTGGAAGGGCAATAAATTTCCCAATTTTTGCAAGACCTGAAAGAAGAACAGAATCACAGTACCAAAGGTATCCCCACAGGAGCGTTTTGACTTGATACAGTCTTTAAAGTTGAATTTTAACCGTTAATTTTTTTATATCTATTCAGAGCTACAAAATCATAATCATAGAAAAATACTTTCAAATACGAATCTAATGTTATCACGTTTGTATCGTATAATCTATATATTGTTGAACTAAATGTTCTCGAAATGCATAGGCGCTTTATAAAAATCAACGGGAGGGTCTTATAGTACAGCATACACTTCGATGTGCCGCGCTCCTAGCTTCCTACCCTGATATGTACGTACTAACACCAGCTCGATCTCCGGCATGTCACGCAGGGGCGAAGCGATCCATCAGCATGCACACCGTGGCCTCGGAGTCGGAGAGGACGTCGCTGTTCCGCCTCCTCCTCTCTTGGACGCCATCCTTCTTCCCGCTCTCCCCTTCGAGCATGCCGTCGCTCTGATGACGCCGGCCGACTTGGGCGTTGGCCGCCGGTGCCGCCTCCCGGCCAAACTTGGCGAACTCCCCCAGCAAAACACCGACCAACCCAGCCATTCCTCCACACACGCTTAGCTTCCCTCACTCTACAGTCTACACACTCAAAGGATGGCTCTTGCGTTTGCTAGCTCTTTTTCACTCCAGTGGTATGATTTTTAGCAGCGGCACTGGGTTCTAACTTATACGCGTCCGAAGGCACCACTAGCTCGGTTGCTCCATCGACGGCCTCCGGGAGTAGGAAAAGGGGAAGAAACTACGTGCGCGGAGCCGAATAGTCGACGAAAGGTAAGTGGTTTCGGCGCCATGTGGCGGCCACCCCTTATTGGCTTTGTCCGTTTCAGGGGGAGGCCGGCCGGAGGTCCACGGCCCCACGCCCACGCTTTCCCATGTGACGCACGGCACGGCGCGACGCGACGATGGAAGCCAGATTTTTGAGGCTGTCGTGCGGTGGCCGACGAGGAATCCGCGCGCGAGATTGATATTCCCGGCGAAGGATTCAAATTTCGTTTTCGGATAAAATATCGTTCAGGATCGGAATCCGAAATTTTGGTGAAATTCAGGTATTTCGGACGAATCTCGTCCGAAATTCAAAAAACCAAAATTCAAATCCGATTTGTTTTGTATCGAGAAAAAACAAAATTCGCCGAAAAATAGTGAAATTTTGGACGATATATCCGAAATTTTGGTCTTTTTGCAACGGAAAAAAAGTGGGTCAAACGATGTCGAAAATTTTGAATTTTTTTTGAAGAGTCCTAACACATTTATAATATTGACATAAAAATTTCAGATTATTCTGAAATCTGTGGATTTTTTAAAAATTTAAACATTGCTATTGTCCTAATAAAACGCTGACTCGTAATTTTGAACCGAATGCAAAATGGTTCAAACCATGTTATAAAACTTTGATTTTTTTTGCATGGTTATGATGCATCACTAATATTCGCATAAAATTTTCAGATAATTATCAAGCTTCATAAATTTTTAAAAATTCGAACAGTACTACTGCCTGTTAAAAGGCTTACCGGCAAACTTGAACAAAATGAAAAATTATCTAAAACACGTTAAAACTTTTGTGGATGGTCCTGATGTAACATTAGTGTTTTTTTAAAAGTTTTAGATGACGATCATTTTTAAATAATTTTTAAAACTTCAGACAGTACTACGTCCTGATAAAAGCCTGATGATCAATACATAGATTTGCTTTAGCAATAAAAAAGGTTTAATTTTTTTAAAAAATTTAAATAAGGGTGGTAAGGAAATGCTTAATATCTCACAAAAATTTTGAATCATGATAACACTCCAGTGAATTTATAAAATTCTTACAAGGCACAATACCATTTATGCTCTTTCTCTTTTTGATTTTTGAAATATAATATTACAAACGAAGTTCAATGCTTACATAGATTTGATTGACCAAACAAACAAAGTTTAAATTTTTTTAAAAAATTATATAATGGTACTGAGTAAATTATTAATCTCCAACAAAAATTTTACATCATAATCACACTCAAGAAAATTTATAAAATTCTGACAATGTAACTGTTCCAATTATGTTTATTCTGTTTTTGATTTTTTAAAGATAACAAATGAAGTTAAATTACTTTGAAATTTTTTATGTATGATCCTAAACTACTAAAAATAGTTCCATAAAATTTTCAAATCATTATCAAGCCTGTTCAATTTTATAAAAATCTGACAGTATTTCTGCCAAAATTTTAAAATACCTCAAAAATTCGGTTTTTTAACAAATTTTCATAGGAGATGACTTTCCTAAGGGTTATTAGACCAAATTCGGCAAAAAATACAAAATTTCGGTGAAATTTCGCCGAGAAAAACCGAAATTTTGAGTTACTGTAGTAATTTCAATTTTTTAAAAATTTTTCGGCCGGTAGTTTAGATTTCGGATGGTCCGAAATTTCGGCGATATTTGACACCCTATTTCCGGGTACCCGCGCCGCGCCGAGCGAAGGGATATTCCTTCCGATTCCGCGAGCGGATCCGGAGATGCCGTGCGCTCTGGGATGCTTGCACAGCGGCTTGCCGTGCGGGGTGCGCGCAACGGCCGGCGACCATCGCCCTCGATTCGATTCCACTCCGTGTTTGCTTCTGCCGTTTCCGTTTCGCTGCGCTAACGTGACGGGGAATCGAATCAAATAGGAGCTACGTAGCTACGCATACGCGCGCGCTCCGCAACGTTATTATCGCGCTAGTTGTGAGTTGCGGCCGTGCAGGAACGTTCTGCTATGCGGCTATTCAGAAAAACGGTGCACCTAAAGCCCTCCAGCGTTGTGTAACTTTTTTTTCAAATATAGTCCTGTTCCGAAAATAATTATAAAAAAGTGGTCCTAATTACGGAAACATCAGAAAGTAACATGTGTTACCTTCCACGCTCCTCTACTGCGGAATACGCTTGAGAGCACCTTCCGCTGTCAAGGATGGGACTATTTTTACAATTATGTTTGAAAGAGGCTTAGATTTGCAAAAAAAAAGAGAGAGAGAAACTAGAAAATTAATGATTTCCCTAAACCACGGCAACTGAAAGTGCACAAAGCCCTTCCGCTATATCAGTTTCGCATAGTGTCGACTTTTGTAGTCGGCAATAAATTCTGGCAGTCGGCTCATCTTTATCTATTATTGGAATACAGCTCCACACTTTTCCCGCTCAAGGTGAAATTCAGCGGCGCTCCCTTTAAATTCATTCGTCGCCGAAGTTGCTGATGTCGTCGTTGAAGCGTTGGCTCACACACGTCGCATCCAAATTTAGTAGCCCTAAAATCATGTATATACAGAACTTAGGCAATGTAAAAACAATTCACTCGGATGTGATGTCCGACTGGTGTATATATAATTTTAGAGTTTTTACTCTTTTTCCTTATTGATTTTGAATTCATCCGAGTGGTTTGACTCTTTTTGTTTAAGCACTCTGCCCGACTAGTCTAGCCCCCGAGCGTTGGGAGTCGGCTCATGGCTCTTTTTCCCAGGCACGTGTTTTGGGTGACTAAAGTTCGCCGTTCATTGGGTCAGAGCTTCACAACTCGGAGTTATCGCACTCGGATTCACTTGCAATCGTTAAGCAAAAGAAGAAAAATACAACTCAGAAAAAGATGTGCGCATGCGCACACTATTAGGTGTAGCCCCCGACTTACTGCTTAGTTGTGAGTCAACTAAGTAGCAAGTCAGGAAAGTCAACAATTTTATTTATAATGACATAATTGAGTAAAAAGCGACTTAGCTACTTTATGCTACATATGTTGCCGACGATCATGCCATCTTTGCTCGTGGCGCAGCGAAGGCTTGTAGATAAGCTGTAGGCGATGCTCAGAGCGCACGCGAAGGCTTGCAGATGAGCTGTAGGCGACGCTCAGGGCGCAGGCGTGGCTCATGGCTTTGCCGAAGGTGGCGCTCGGGGCGCAGGCATAGGCTCGTGGCCGTGCAGAAGGTGGCGATCGGGGCGCAAGCGTGGCTCGTGGCCGTGCCGAAGGTGGCGCTCGGTGCGCAGGCGTAGGCTCGTGGCTGTGCCGAAGCGGCGCCGGGCGCAGCGTGGCTCGTGGTCGTCGCCGAAGGTGGCGCTCGACGCCAGCGTAGGCTCGTGGCCGTGCCGAAAGCGGCGCTCGGGGCGCAGGCGTGGCTCGTGGCCGTGTCGAAAGCCGCGTGGGAGCGCGAGTGTGCTTCTCCTACCGGCTTTTCCTGATTTTGCTGAGTTGCGGCCACCGTCACCATGGCCTTGATCTGGGCCACGATCGGGGCCGCCGGGCTATCCGATGCAATCATCGGGTCCAGTTTGTCGAGAAGCGTCTTGGAGGCGACGACGTTCTGTATTGGTGTGTGGAAGACGGCTTGATCTCTCAACCTGGATTGCAGGATGTCCTCACGGACATTGCGGCCGCGAGATCGAAGCGATCGCACCTGCACCTCCTTACCCTTACGAAGACGATCTTCCCCCGCAGCTTCTTGTTCTTCTTGTTGGCGTTGGGGATCGGTCTTCTGCTCTTCTATCGCGAAGAGGCCACCAAGATCGCAGTAATTCCTCGCGACGCTGATTGGTTTGCCGGCCAAGTCAAAGTGACATACCTGAAATGAGTCAGCCTGATCATTACCAGATTGGATCCGGTTCAAGTCTAGGCGGACAAGTTCTCCGCGCGCATCTGCGACGAAGTCCAGGCTCCCGAAACGGAAAGCCTGACCGGAGATGAAGGTGGTGATGATTCCGCCGATCGCTGCCATCGAATCTGTAGAAAAAGATTATGGCGCCCCCCTACCTGGCGCGCCAACTGTCGACTTTTGGAGCCAGCAATAAAATTATGGGGTAGGCGCTAGATCTCAAACCCGATGGTCACACAAGACAAGGGATTATACAGGTTCGGGCTCTCGCGGAGGAGATAATCTCTTAATCCGTGTCTTTGGAATTATCCGATCTCAGGATCAGGGTTGCTCAAAGCGCAATATGCTCTGGGCGATATGAGGTGTGCTATGCTCTATGGCTTGATTGCTCTAGGCTTGGATGGTCCGATCCCTATGTTGTTTCCCGCCCTCTCCCTTATATAGCGGGGGTGGGGCGGCTTACAGAGTCCTGATCAGTTAAGAGATTCTGATCGGTTACAAGATTCTAGTCGTTTACAGGATAGAGTTTACATCTTTATCTACCCTATTAACGACTCAGATTACAACCGTATCGATCATATCTAAATATAAGTTCAACTTATTTTAGGATATGTCCCCTTGCGCACAGCAGCGGGACCCGACGCGGGGAGTATCTTCTGGGCCTCCCTCTTGGGCCTATCATGAGGGTACCCGGGTTCTTATATTCCACACATAGGGACCGAGTTATCCATCTATCTATCTTCTATTATATCAATCCATTATATATTAAATTTTTATGGCATATCTTTTAGAGTTGTTAAGGAAAAAAGGAATAAGCTTGAAATTCTCACAGAAAAGAAACTCATGGTATGCCTTTTAGAATTGCTAAGAAAATTAGAAATATAGTAGAAATTTTAATAAAAAAGCAAAACATCTATCCTTAATTTGGCGGACCAACTAAGTTAAACTATAGTAGCTATTGAATGTTATTATTTTAAAAAAAAACATTTAATCATCTATCTAGTGGTCTTGAGTTAGAATGGCTTAGATTAAAAGAAAGGGTTCATGTCAAATACAGTAAAAATAAAAAATAAATTAGCAATTTGATTTTCATATGAACTCCAAATTAAAATCAATAGATAGCTAGAATTCATAATAAAAATTAGGTAAAAAATAGTAATTGGATTTGCATATGAATTCTAACCTAACCCTAATATTTAAAATTAAATAAGAAAATAACAATAAATTAACAGTGTAAATTAGAATAAAGAGTCGTACAATAAAAATAATAGAAATTTGGATTAAAAAATAAAAGTAAATCACCCATTTAACTTTCATACGAACTCCAAATTAAACCTATATAGAGCTGAAATTCATAATAAAAATTAGCGTTGGATTTATATACAAATTCTAAAATAAAACTAATATACAAAATTTAAATTAAAACAAAAATTAACACAAATTCAAAATAAAAAATAAAAGGAAATTAACCTTTTGATGTTGATACGAACTCTAAATTAAAACATTTATATAGCTAAAATTCAGAATAAAAATTAGATGAAAATTATCGGTTGGATTTGTATAAAAATTCTAACCTAAAACTTAAATTCAAAATTAAATAAAAATAATAACAAAAAATATCGACAGAATAAAAATAAAAGGGAATTATGTATTTTTTATTTCCATACTACGTGAAAAATATAAATTTTGGTTTTATTTAGAATTAAAACTCCACAAATATGTTAATTCAAGAAAAAAAAAGATAAGGTAAGGAATTTGATATATATATATATATATGTGTGTGTAAATTATTAACTATTATGTAATAAAGGCTGATGATGTACTTTTTTAGGTTGCTAAGAAAATTTAGAATATATAACAGTTATCGAAAGAAAGAAAACATTATGAATCTTTATTTGGTGGACCTCCACGGAATAGAGGGAATAAGAGGGCGATACATCGACAAGTGTTTACTTAACTATACCAGTATAAGCAATGTGATATGCATTAAAGGAAGTAACGAAAGAAAGAGACATGTATTGCAATAATAAAATTAAGAAATAATGATATAAATAAAAAAATGTTATGCTATATTTACTTTTTTGCTATGTAAGTATTTGGAGGAAGAAAGTTGCTGTCACATGTGACATGTATTAGAAAACGGAGTGAGTATATTCTTTATTATATTATATAATATTAAGATATTATAAATAGAGTTTTGCAACAATCTATTTTTAAAAAAGAAAAATCACATATATATATTGGCAAAGTCATTTTGATATGCTTTAAGGATGATGCACACTCAAGCACGCGGACCACCTTGCTAGTTATTAAAACGATAGAAAAAAAGCACACTTATCCGTTTTCAAGGATTAGAAATTACCACGTTAATACGTAGAAAAAATGAAACATCTACACCATCCATTATATTACGAATCCGACACAATTACGACGCATCAGCCCTCAAAAAGGAAAAATAGGACGCATCAAATACACTGGTGTCCTCACATATGGAATAAGCAGCTAGATGTGTTCGGAAAAAAAAAACTCGATACGTTTTGAATATCAAGTCCGAGTATAATTAGTATGTATCTCTATCATTGTACGTGTCCATGTCCACATGTAGATTACAAGTTCTTAAAATCTGCGGGGAGTTCAGTATAGATCAAATTCAAAGTATACATGCGTACGAACAAGAACAGGGAGTCAAGGTACAAGTAAAAGAGATTTGTCCAGCTGCCCGCTGCCGCATTTGTTAGTCACATTAATTAGAGATCATTAGGTTAAAGCATATTGCTGGTGATTCTTCGTTAGCTTAAGCTTTTTAGTAAAGTGGTTGATACACAAAACTCAATATAAAATCAGAGATAAGAGATAACGCAATATTTATAAAAAAATAATTGCGGTCTAATTCTAGTCCACATCTAAGGTCTATTGGAGCCTGGACGTGAGAGGCCATCTTCCCTAAAATCAAGTAAAAGATCAATTGTACGTTGCATCATCCAAGTCAAGGGGTACTGTCTCTCCTTTGGCACGTATAGTCCGTGTTGAACAAACAACAAAATCGGAACGGACATGAAGATAGAAGCCGATTATAACAGAATCCATATCTGAGCTCACATAGTTTTAGAAGTTGGACAACAGGACGGGGCTAGGTTATAAATTACACACATACATTGGCCAGCGATGGCAAAGTACAGCATGAAATGCAGTCCAAACTCTGGAAAATCACATGTGCTCATATGGTTTATTGTCTTGATCATTTATTTTCCGCTGCAATTTAGATTTCATATCATTTCCAACCCTCCACCAGGAGTGCCATATCAATCTACAAAGTTCACTTGCCTCATGCAACATCATGTTTAGAATTTGCATTAATAAACTTTGACGACATAAAAAAGAAACATATACCTATATCTGGTAAGATAATAATATAATGGAATGGGTTTGGATGAATTTGAAGGCTCCATGATGGATGCAACTTTTAGTTCATATGAAAATCCACATGGCGAAGATATCAGTTGGAAAACCACCTTTCAGTGGAAAAATAGAAAGTGTTTTGCTTTAGCCTCAAAATTAACACGAAATTTTTTGAAAAAAAATATAGTCAATGGGGGTGTTGTAGCATCAATTAAATTTCATGATCAAACTCAAGATGTGTTAGAAGGAAAATGAGAAGTTTAATGTGAATATTAATGTTTGTGTTTTTCCTATTCCTTTGATTTTATCATTGGTCAGAATCTTTCATAATTCAAATTAAAGAAACATCAGTTTTAAATAAAATATAGAGGGAATATCTTTTTAGATACTGGTCTAGGTTCGGAAAATGTTCCTAAACCAATTTGTAAATCCCTAACATCACTTGAGGTTTTTCTCTCTATATTTGTTGGTACATATACAAGTAAGTTTTTTTAAATGTAAGTAGGTATCCATATGTTTCAAATAAGATGAAGGAACAGAGCATACATGGAAGTTTGTGATATTCCTTCCGAGCTTCAGTGTCTAGCTTATCATGCTACCTCAAGCTTTTGACATTCTCTTCTGAAATCTATAACAAGGGCAAATCCAATCACTGTATAAATAAATAAAAATTTGTATAAAAAATTATATTAAATTTAGCCGTATAAATACACAAGACACACTATTGATTATTATAAGCCATAAGCTAAAAAGATTAAGCCAAAACAAATAGATCTATAGTTGTCCCATGCAATACTCACACCCATTTGTCGCAATGCAGCTTAGCGGTGCCCAATTGGTTGTACCAAAAAGAGGTGACCTTGTTCCTATCCTGTCACATCTCTGAGGCATATTTCCTTACCTTAAAAAACATTATGTCATGTGGGATCACTAATTCTATCTAATTTTACTCGCGGGTGCAGGAACGTTAAGATAAGCGGAACATCCTAGACAGTTCGGACTGCTAGGTCCAATATTCAGAGCATTGTGCGAGTGCAACAACCCAGTTTGGCAAGTTCATCCCCTTAAGTGGTTGCTTTAGGTAAAAAAAAGCATGATGTTTGTACTCATCCGGTCCCTGCAAATGTTTGATGTCTGGATGGGGAATTTATAGCTTACTATCTGCAAAGATAACTTTTGAGATTACGCATTTGACCCTTACATCTTAGTAGGAGAATTCTCTCTCTTTATGCCCTGCTTGCATGTGGGTACCAGGCCCAGGGTACCAATGCGTACAACTTACTTTCATCTTGATCCATGCCAAGTTTGACACGTGGGTGTTTGTAGTAAGTAGGTTCTTGGACATTGGAAATTATGCACACTTTGATCTACCAAACTGATATATTTAGTTATGATATTGTATTTTGCACTAGATGTTCGCATATTCTACATCCGCTCGGCTCATTCAAGAAAAACCTAAAATATTAATGTTGCTTTTGCAATGGGTGTGATGCTCTTGATAGTTTGATGCATTTTCTGTGTTACAATTCCCCTATACAGTATCCTACTAATCTCTTCTCGATCTCATTGACCGCCTTCTGCTTGCGGATTGTTTCTTTGACTGCAAATTGGATAACAACATGAAAACAACAAACACTTTGTAATACCCTGGCCTGTAAATTTGAAGGCCCATGCGGACAATGTGTAGCAATGGTTGGATTAGTCCCATATTATTTATATAAAGTAAGTTGTAATAGTATATAATATTTGTTGAGTTCAAATATAACACCTCCGGTTTAATCCTTTTACACAAAACGAGAACAAAAATGTAAGTAGAGCGCTATGTGTATGCGGGTCCGCCTATGGGTGTGCTGAGCATTGAGCAAATTTTGTGCCAATATTGCATTATTTTAGAGTCTTCACTCTGGATATAAGCTCATCTGGGAACTTCGCTCCGGATAGATGAACTTCAAACCTTCACAAGTCTCATGGTGCCTCCTATAAACTCATATGAGAATCACCGAGCTAACACCTCCAAACCATTTAGAAGAGGCAAAACCTGCAAGAGTAATAAATACAAAGAGCTCATTTAAACCCAACAAAATCAAGTAACTAGAGTGATGCACAACCTAAGCCTAATTTATTCTCTTGATAACTCATAAAACAATCAAGATTTTTAGTTCAAGTTTCAAAGTGACTTGAGCTCTTGATAGGATGGAATTTGAAATGGAGTAATAAGAGAGATACCTTGAATGCCCATAAAGTCTAATATATAACACTCATTCATTAGAAGCTACCTAGTAGGCATAAATATTTTAAAATATCTCTTTGAGTCGGACCATCCAACCTACTCGGATTATCCGGTTTAAATGCTTCTAACAATAAAAAATAAAGCCGTTTATCCAACTCGGGTCGTTCGACTCTAAGTTGGATAATCCAGCCCACTTGGATTATCTATTTGGCTCGAATCATTAAGGCTAGTGCAAAGTCTCAAAAAAAGTCTCTGTAAAATTGATTTAGGTCATTGCTCGGACCCATTTAAATCATCCGACTCACTAGAACTTATTCTCGGTCCAAGACTGCCAAATTGATCAAATCCATAGTCGGACCTACCGAGTCTTATTAAGATCCAAAATAACATTCTCTGTAAAATATACAACAGAACGAGATACGAGAACGTCCCCTTAAAGAGGTCAAACACTAACAACCTTTATTCAGAGTCTACTAATTTACGTTCCTTTAGCTGGTGAAGTTTCGTGAACACGCTGCACTAGTTTGTTAAGGAACCTCGCTATCGAATAGTCCGGGGTTCCCGAACAGATCTAAAGTGGAGAACAGAAAGAGAGAGAGACACGTGTTTAGGGAGAGCAACAGCGGAAATACTTTATTGCTATTGAATGCATGTACATTAGGGGGGACCCCTCCTCCTTTTATAGCGCTCGTCCAGGGTTTTGGCTAAGGGACCACATGGGCCTTCCAATGGGCTATTAGGGTTTCTTAACACTCCCCCTTGGGCCCTTTTGCCGCGAGATGCATATGCCTCATTAAAACTCCAGAAAAACCCAGTGGGAAAAATACTTGGAGAAAGAGTACATAGCATACGCTTTACAATGTTGCACGAATTGCCTCGTTAAAAACCTTATGCAAGAAAACTTCATGAAAAACTTGCTAAGGAAAAAGAGTACAATTCTCCCAACTTCAATTGCTAATCTTCGAGATTTATGTTGGGTATTCATAATTCATGCTCAGGATTCATGTGGGAGTATGTGACATATCTCCCCCTGGAATCTGCACTTCTCTAAGTCTCATCATCCCAATTCCTTTCACGCACCTTTCAAAGGTAGATGCTAGGAGTGATTTAGTGAACAAATCTGCAAGATTTTCACATGACTTAGTATGCAATATCTTGATCTCGTTCATCTTATGCAATTCATGAGCATAGAAGAACTTGGGGTTGATATGCTTCGTGAGATTGCTTTTCACATAACCCATTTGTGCTTGGGCAACACAAGCTGCATTATCTTCATAGATTATCGTGGGAGTTTGCTCAATGTTCAAACCACATGACTTCTGGATGTGATGAACCATTCTTCTGAGCCATGCACATTCACGAGATGCTTCATACAAAGCGATGATTTTCGAGTGGTTTGTCGACGTTGAGACAAGAGTCTGCTTAGACGACTTCCAAGAAATTGCTGTTCCTCCACATAGGAAAACATAGCCGGTTTGGGACTTGCCAGTATGCGGGTATGATAAATACCCAGCATCGGCATAGCCAACCAAATTCAATTCATTATTTCTTCTGAAGAAGAGACCGAGGTCTTTGCTTCCTTGGAGGTAGCGGAAGATGTCCTTGATCCCTTTCCAATGCCTTTTGGTGGGTTCTGCACTGTACCGAGCTAGCAAATTCACGGCGAACGCAATGTCCGGCCTAGTGCTATTCGCAAGGTACATGAGCGCTCCAATTGCACTAAAAAATGGGAATTCTGCTCCCAGGACTTCCTCCCCCTCTTCTCTAGGTCTGTATGGGTTTAGGTCTGCTTGGAGTGACCTTCCGACCATTGGAGTCTTCGCAGGATATGCTTTTTCAAATCCAAATCTTTCCAACACTTTCTGTGTGTAGGTTGATTGGTGTACCAAGATTCCTCCTTGGACATGTTCAAGCTGCAAGCCTAAACAAAATTTGGTTTTACCCAAATCCTTCATTTCAAACTCAGACTTCAAGTATGAGCATGCCTCTTCAATTTCTTCATCCGTCCCAATGATGTTCAAGTCATCTACATAGACGGAGATTATCTGAGAATCCATTCGGGATTGTTTGATAAACACACATGGACAAACTTCATTTGTTTGTGTAGCCTTTCTTGCAGAGAAAGTCACTCAAGCGATTGTACCACATTCTTCGATCGCTTCAAACCCATACAGTGATTTCTCCAATTTCACACTGCATGTGTTTCTATTTGCTCCATCTTGGTTGGGATAGGAATTCCTTAGGTACTTTCATGTATATCTCGAATCCAAGTTTCCATAAATATCTTTGTGACAACATCCATTAGCTTCATTCTCAACTTCAAGTTGATCGCCATTGAGATCAAATATCTAAAGGTAATTCCTCCCATGACCGGAGAATAGGTTTCTTCATAATCAACTCCGGGACGTTGAGTGAAACCTTGAGCTACAAGCCTTGCTTTGTACCTTACAACCGTTGTTTTCATTTCTCTTCGAACAAAGACCCATTTGTGACCTACGGGTTTATATGGGGAGGTGTGCGGCATACGGGCCCAAACACCTCTCTCTTGTTCAGAGGGACTAACTCTGCAGTGATTGCCTTTTTCCATTCTTCCCAATCTAGCCTTTTCTTGCACTCTGCGAGAGATGCAGGCTCGGATCATGATCAATGATCGAGGCAATCTTCTTTTGAAGTATGCATCAACGTTGGTCGTTGCTCTATTCAGGATTCTCCTGTTATTACAAAATTTATGGCCATTTCTTCATGGGGTGCTTCATGCACTTCTACTTGCTCTTCACTGCTATTCCCTATCGCAGGAGCAAGTTCCTTTAGCTTTTCATCGCCTATGTGTGCGCACACATTATTTCCGTGGCTTCTGCGATGGAAGATTCAAGTCCTGGAATTGCCTTTTCCGTTGGCTTCTTTCGGTGCAGTCTCAACTGGCTCCCCTTCTTTCCTTGGGGCATTTTCGTGATTGGTTGTGGTAAGTCCTCTCGCCCAGTTTTCTCCAGACGTCTCCGGATACTTTGGGTTTGAGGAGCCAGATTGCCTGCTCTTTTTCTTTGAGGCCTCGAACAGGTTGAGGATACCTTCTATTTTTTTGGTATTTCCACCTCTCGGTGCATTTCTTGCTGGTACATGCGACTTAACCACGCCCTTGGATCACAAAATGATCAGCGATTCATTTGCTAAATTCGCAAATCAATTATCTTCGGACTTCTTGATTTGCTTCATTAGTGCGGGGTCATGTGCGGGGATCGGTGGAATGCCATATGATTTCCGGCATTTTTCATCCAAAGGTTGATTTCCTCCCTAATGACGGAAACGATCCTCGTCAAAGATGCAATCGCGAATCCGGTCAGTATGAAAATCTCCAATCATGGGTTCCAAATACCGATTATGGATGCACTCTCATAACCAACGATATCTCGGACTTGCGGAGAGGGTCCATTGCGATCACGAGAGGGTGGTATAGGTACATATACCATACACCCAAATTTTCTAAGGTGGGAGATCTTGGGATGATCCGTGCACAAGCGTGCATAGGAGAATGGATGTTGTAGGCCGACGGTCTAAAATTGATAAGAGCTGCTGCGTGCAGATCGCGTGTCCCCAACAAGTGTTGGGCAAGTTACAACTCGCAAAAGCGGTCCGCAATGAACTTAATCCTCTTTATTAGTGCTTCGCTAGTCCGTTCGCGTATGAACGTGCGATGACGGAGTGCTCAATCGCTATCCTGTTCTTTGTGCAATAATCATCAAATGCCTTTGAAGTAAATTCTCGGCATTGTCCATTCTAATGGACTTCACGCGATGATCGGGAAAACATTCTTAATTCTTATGATCTGCGAGATCGGTTTGCAAAAGCATGGTTTCTTGTTGACAACAAGCATAAATGCGACCATTTCGAGGAAGCATCGATGAGCACCATAAAGTATCGAAACGGCCCCGACAGGGCTGAATCGGACCGCAAATATCCCCGGATGCGTTCGGGAATGCGGGATTTCACTTTGCACTTTCATGACAGAGGGTCTAGTTATTAATTTCCGTGGCACATGCAGGGCAAACAAAATCTTCATGATTCGGAAATTTTTAACATTTATGCCATGACCACGTGAGTTGTTCACTATATTTCTCATCATTCTAAGACCGGGATGACCTAATCTACCATGCCATAAAGAAAATAATTGAGCTTCTAAAAGCAGTCTTCAAGGAAGTATACACTTCGGGTGCATGAATATTCGTGTAGTACAACCCAGATTCATGTGAGGGACATTTTTCTAATACCATTTTTCCACATACCGCGTGCTTCACAATGCACAAGTATTCTTTGCCATTTTCTTCATTTGGTTTCTACGTGAAAACCATTGGCGCGGATGTCTTTAAAGCTTAAGAGAGTGCGCGTTGATTCCGGGTACAAAAGGGCTTCTTCAATTACCAAAGTTGTACCCATATGCAATATAATAGTGGCTCTTCCTGAGCCGATTACATATGAGTCGCTTCCTGCGATCGTAGTAATCTTTCCAGCGTTCTTCATGATCGACTGGAATTATTTAGACTCTCTTAAGATGGTATTTGTTGTGCCACTATCAACAATGCATACCTCTTCCATTTGGGCGCTACACGATTTCTAGATAAAAGAAATATAATTCTAATCAAACAAAGGCATAATAATTCAAATACTGCTTGTAAATGAAAGAATACTGGAATAAAGAATAAATTGCATATTTATTCATGAGAGAAGTATGCTCTTCTAGAGCTTACTATTCATTATTCAAAAGAAAAATGCTAACAACCATAATCTAAAAGCAAAAAAATGCGATTCATGCATTTAAACTAAGATGCATTGTTTGATCGCTCGCCGACGCAGAGGTTTCAAGGCCCTGCGAGGACCCTAGACCAATCGCAAAGACGAGCTTCTTGCCCCAAAGAACTATCTTCACTTCCGATGCCCAAGTGAGGTAGTTCTGACCGTTCGGGGCCAGTTCTTCAAACTCACGATTCACGATTCATGATTTCAAAATTCCGTCATTAGATTACTACGTGTAATCTAATAGAAAAATGGTTGCAAAAGCATAAATTACACAAAATAAATTGCTATGCATTACAGTATATAAAATAAAGCAATGAATTCAAAATTCATAAAGAATATTCATAAATGCAGAGAATGAAGCTAGAAAAATTAAAAACAGAGCCAAATAAATCTTTTTTTTCTGGATTTTTCTAGCAATTTTCCAAATTTTCTGCAAATTTTTTTTTCTTCTTTCTTTCTTTTCCTTTTCTTTCTTTCTTTTCCTTTTCTTTCTTTTGTTTTTACTGAACCAGCCCACTGGCCTTGCCTTGCTCCCGCCCGTCTACACGCGGCTAGGTTTTCCTAGCCGCCGCCGCTCTTCTCTTTCTTGCTCGCTACCGCTTCTTTCTTTGTTCCTTTCTCCCATTCGCCTTCCTCGACGCGCTATGGCGGCAGACGGCCAAGCGAGGGCGATGGCGCCGGCGATCGAGACGGCGGAGCGCGGGCGGGCGCGCGCGGCGGTGCGGCAAAGCGAGGCAACGCGGCGAGCCGGATGCCGGATTCGAGGCGTCGCGACGCTGCGTCGAAGTCGCGGCGCGGCGGCAAGCCGAGTAGCCGAGGCGGGCGGCGCGGCAGGCGGGCGCGGCGCAGCGCCGCGCTTGTGATGCCGGAAGCTCAGCGACGACGGCGGCGGCGCCGGCGGCCGTCTTGCGGCGCAAGACGGGCGAGCCGATCTGAAGGCGGCGCACGCCGCCGCGCGAGGCGAGGAGGAGGAGGAGGCGCCGCCGGGCGCGAAGCGGCGCGGAGGCGAGGAGGCGAGGAGGCGCTCGGGCCGGCCGCGAGCGCACGGAGGCGGGAGGCCGAGGATCGCAACAAAGGCGCCACGGCGGCGGCGCGCTCGGGCCGACGGCGGCGAGGCGGCGGCGGGTTGGTCGCGAGCCGTCGTGCGGGACAACTTGCGCGGTGCGTGGCGGCGGAGGCCGGAGGCGGCGCCGGTGTGGCGCTTCAGGCGGCCGGGCGGGCGCTGAGCGGCGCGGTCGCGGGCACGGAAGCCGGGCGGCGACGGTGTGGCGATCTGGCTGCGAGCGAAAGGCGCCGAGGCGAACTGACGAGGCGGCTGGGCTGGCGACGAGGCGCGACGGCCGCGAAGCCGAGGCGGCGACGCATGGTGGCTGGCGGGCCGCGGCGCGGCGGCGGCCGCGTCGGCGGCGAGGGCGCGACGGCGACGCTTCAGTTACGGCAGTATGGTGGCTCGAACGTGCGGCTTCAAGCCGGTGCCCGGCAAGACGGCGGCGGCGCGGCTTGTCAGGCGCGCGACGGAGGTGCTGTGCGGGTGCCGTGCGGAGGTGGTGCTTGAGCGCTGGGTGCCGAAGCAGCGGCGCGGCGTGCTTCTTCAAGCGGCATGTCTTTGCGGGAGGAGTCGGCCGCGGTCGGCGATGGTGGGGCGCGATTCGTCGGCGGCATGGACACCGAAGCGCCGAGGCCGCGGCGGCGACGCTTCATGCGCGGCCGACCGAGCGCGGCTGCCGGCGCTCGCGGCGGTGGCGGGCGTGGAGGCCGAGGACGGCGCGGACGCGGCCGAGGCGCCGCAAGGCCGGGCGCCGCGACGGCGGGCGTTAACATGGCGGCGGCTGCGACGGCTTCGAGCCGGCGGCTAGTGCCGTCTTGGCGCTTGTCGAGGCGACGGCCGCCCTCTTTTTTTTTCGGATGAACAGTAAATGTAAACAGAGAGATAAAAAACGATCTGTACTGTAGATTCATGTCGTTGTAGCTTCTTGCCACGTGACGAACAGTACGGGATGCGCAGGATAGATGCATGCATAGAAACGACAGGCGTTTAGATTTAATCGCCGATTCTCACCTCTTCTCACCTTTTCAAAACTGATCTCCGGTAGAGCTTCGTGCTGATAACGTGTTAAGGAACTCACATCGAATAGTCGGGATTAGAACAGATCTAAAGTGGAGAATGCAGAGAGAGAGAGACACGTGTTTAGGAGAGCAACAACGAAAATACTTTATTGCTATTGAATGCATGTACATTAGGGGACCCTCCTCCTTTTATAACGCTCATCCAGGGTTTTGGCTAAGGGACCACATGGGCCTTCCAATGGGCTATTAGGGTTTCTTAACATAGTTAACCCATGCATGGTAAAAATCTCCTTCCGCATGTCATATATATATCGGTGTCAGCTAGTCAGAAAAGGAAGCTAATATCTTTTTCTAGAGTTGGGAATTGAAGCAAAATATCTCTGTGCATCGAGATATTTTCACAAGTATCTGAGATGAAAATATCTGGCTTAGCCGAGTGGTGGTAACGAATTACAGCTCCCCTTTCACTTGGATTGATCGTCTCGATCGTGTACATGAAAGCGATTTTCAGTGGACATTTGTACACACAAGGCTTTTGTGACACAGACTTCCTGAAGTAACAGCTTTTGATATTTCAATAGATTGCAAAATATCACACAAGATACTCGTATACATCTAGCTAGAACTTGATTAGGTACATATATTTAAGTATTCAACAAAATCTACTGGCCGAAACAGTCAATTTGGATAGATAAGAAGGCGTCTTCTTGGACGAACACCGGCGAGCTAGCACTAGCGACCTGATTGTTGGCAGCCAAAGCCATGACAGCATCAGCCGTTTCATCACTGAGCTTCGCGGTGCTACCATCACCATCGGATCGAGCCGCACGGCATGGCCGCCTTGCTGTGCGCTTGAGCCCAGCGAAGCCATCGGCCTGAACGCCTCTGATCCGAATCCTCTCCTGTTCCAGCGTCCAAATATCTATCAGGCTCGACATCGATCGTCCACAACTCATTCGAAAAGAAGATCAGAACAACCAAGACGAGCTAGAGGACAGCAACAACGTGAATGGGAAGATCAAGCAGAGTTGCAGAGATCTGGAGAGGGTCCGTGACACGAGTGAGGCACTTTATAGGGGTGCTTGCGCGGATACTTACTCGTGCTGAATCTAGGGATACTTCATGCTTGGCACACAGGTTTGAGCTGTGCCATCTGAATGGAAGATGAAACTTTTTTTAGCCTCCCACTATAATTTTTTTTTTTTGCAAATCTAATCCTCACACAATTTATTTTTACAAAAATAGCCCCCTCATCAACCACAGAAGACACTGCATATGACATGTGTCACCTGCCGCACTCGTGTACTGCAGCAGGAGGTGGGCCACTGTAGCATGAGGACGCTGCCGAGCTTGGACATAGTGATAGGACCCGCCGCCGTGCGCAGCCGTCCTACTGCCCTTCCCCTTGGCCCCAAAATACAACCTTTTATTTTATTAAATTAATCCATGTGGCTTTACAAAAAGTTACAAACACCGAAATTAGCTAAGTGGTGCAGTAAGTGTTCAATTGGACTAATATATATTTTCACGGAAGTATATGACAATCGCCCTTTTGAGCCTTTGTCACATAACAGAGGAGCATGTTAGGTATATCTTCGGATTGGACTACATCGTGGCATTTTCATCCACTAGTAGTTTTGGATTTTGATGAGTTTGTCATATAAACACAGGGAGGTTGAGTGATGTTTTTAGTTTGAACAAACAAACAATTTGAAGCCCAACATGACACTCAATAATTAAGATGCGAAATACATGGCATGTAGGATTTGTGAGGTGCATATGTTGGTATCACTACTCATACAGTACAAATGTCAACATTCGTGAATCATCTACCTGAGTTACATCTAAGATGTATGTGCACCTTTTGAAATGGAAAACACTGGAGGCATGGAAAAGAAGTTAGGCTTGTGGTCGTACATACTATGCTTTAGGGTCCATTGGTGACTTTCCCTTAGAGAGCCTGATTTGGCGAGCAGGCCTGGCTGTCAAGTTTCTTTCGAAATTGATATATTTTGACATAAAATTATTTTTGTTTATCATTTAAGTAGTTATTTCAAATTCAAGCTAATGAGTCACTATCGACCCCAGCCTTATTAACTTTTTTTTTGCTTGAAATGGACTCATTTAAATTCTGAACTCATTAACTCCTGTAATCGAAGCAATTTTGATTCAAAACCTAACAAGCTTTTTTGTCAGCCCTAGTGGCGGGTCTTGACCTTCTTTCAATTAATCCCATACTAATCCACTCAAAACTCGTCTTTTGGGTCCAGCTTAGACTCTTCTCGGTCCAACAGAACCTAACCTTGAGTAGAGGCATCGGAGACCATTGACGTCTTTCCCTTGTCTGCCCCCCTCTGGGTCGTTGACTTGTTCTCCAAGTTGTAAGGTTTCCAACTTGTGAAGTTCTCGATCGTAACAGAGAAGTTCAGTATGTATTTTAGCTCGATGAATACCCTATCGTACTTCGCAGCCCCATCGATCCACCAGAAGAAATAGCATTGCTCCGTCGACTGGAATTATGCGCGGATGATGTTAGTGATACGTAAAACTGTAGCATGCAATGTGAAATATCAACACGCGACGTTCACTTATGTGGATATCTGAGCATGTGTAGTGTGCCCGAGTGGTAGTGTTCAGATCTATGGATGAAAAAGTTTGGTCCCTTCGAGTGGTGTAGTTTGTCCATCTTGTTTATATATGTCTCGAGATTTGCTTCCATGATCTAATCAAGTATACTCAGGACAAGATTGTATGTCTCCTCATATGTGTCGTCATCCCCTTTGTTACCTTACTCTTCGCTTGCCATATTTACTATAGCTAACCGGATATCTCACCACATTCACGATTGTCAGGGAAATGTTGCCCTACTAACAGAGTGACTTGGAGCGAATGCCCATCTAGAACCACATTCCTACGTCAAAACAAGAGAGGCCATCGCCAACTCATCCAACCTTGATGACACAAACTCCACGTCGATGGATACAATGTCATCGACTTGAACACTACCAGTTGCATCTTCATCTCCACTGCTATCCGTGTCAACTTTCATCTCGTCATCGAATTGCGTTGCGTCTGCTAGGCCCTCCTGATATTCATGATAGTCGATGCGAGTGGCCCACCACTGTCCTACGCCTTTGTTAGGCTGAAAATCCTAGGCACACCTTCTTAGGTGTTTGTCATCCCACCAGCAGGATGATGATCGCCACCGCCATCCAAACCCCCCACTTCTACACCTCTATCCCCATTGGCCTCACCAAGCCTTGATAATTATCCTTTCTCCACAAACCGCACATACACCATCGGGCTTCCGTGTATCGTAACACTAGGATTCATTACGATCTGCATATACCCTCCAAATAATGTGTTGCTTCTCATATACCATTCTAGTATTTATTGTCTCGATTACAAGCTTACTCTATGTAATCTCCTTGTTAAATGAGCTCCGTATATAGAAGCTCAGCTAGACTCATCTCCTTCGCGTACTTAAATATTTTTTTTTGTATCTAATGCAATTTTTCCCACTTTCGCGGTCTTACTTACGTAAAAAATGTTTTTAGACCTCGCTAATCTATACCCCTTTATAATGCACCTAAGCATTCTTTTCTACGTCCACCCCAAATAATGCACCCCACTAGAGATGATCTAACCTTCATGCACCCAGCGAAACGTTTTTAGAAACTTGCCTCTATCAAAATTAACCTCTCACATCTTTACTCAGCTTTACTCACCCACATCCGATGGCCATTGTTTAATTTGTCTAACTCATCCCTGTGGCCCACAATGATCTCCTCCAAAGATCATCTCAAAGAAAAGGAAACAAATATCCTGAAATTAAGGAAAAGGAAACAAACGTTCTAGAAAAGGAAAAGACCATATATTACGTGCTGGGAAAAGGAAACCGGAAGACAGGGCACTATACTAGTACTACTAAATGCAAACTGTATGTGCGTGCATCTCTACTGCCAATTATATTGAATCTTACTTACGTCATTAATCTTACTTACGTCACTAGTATAGTGCCCGTGCTAACGCTACGACGTTAGTACACCCGCTTATCAATAAAATGAGAAGATAAGTATGAATATAACACTTAATAATAAATAATCACAGTACCCGTATGCGAGTACAAAAATGAATGCATGGATTCAGTTTGTGCTTTTTTAGAGGATTATGTTGCGTTCTTTAGTTAGGAATTCTCGGGACCTATGCAAGAAACACATGAAAGGAATGCATGGATTCAGTTTGTGTTTTTTAGAGGATTCTGTTGCATATGAGATCACGCAAGAAAGAAAAGATGTGAAGATACGAGTGCCTTTTTAAGCGCTTGCAGCAACTTTATCTTGTGATCATATTGTACGTACTACATATTTGAAAGGAGAGCGAATCAAATAAGGAAATAAACAGGGAGGATCCGTATACAAGGAAACCATATTTGAATTTCCAAAACTGTACGTACTATATATTTGAAAGAGAACGAATCAAACAAGGAAATAAACAGGGAGAATCCACATGTAAGGAAACAAGACTTGAATTTTTTACTGTCTTGGCCTCTTGATCGTATTTTTTTTTCCGAATATGACTCTTCTCGAGAATTTTTTACGGATCTATCACCATAGAGCCTAATTTCAGTGTACGAAGAGCGCTGATTTTTCTTTATCCACGGAACCAGCGGTCTTTGAGTGCTGCTTATTTTTTTTAATTTTTTCTCGCGGAACCAGCGATCGGCTAGCGCTGTTTAATTTTTATCTTTTTTTTCTACGAATCCAGCGGTCAGCGAGCGCAGTTTATTTTTTCATATTTTCCCAAAATTATTTAGTGGACGGACACCGATTGATTTTTTTTCATTTTTTCTCCCACGCTTGAATTTTTCTGCGATCACCGAGCATTTCTTTTTTTTTTGCCAAAATTATCAAGCGGACAGGCACCGTTTGATTGTTTTTTTTATTTTTCGAGAATTTTTTACTGTATTGGCATTATCGTTATAATTTTTTCCAAATTAGACTCTCGCGGCGATGAATTTGCGATTGTAGTCTCGAGCCGAAAAAATTCAATGAGCGATGGCGCGCAGATATTTACGGCGCCGGACTCAAATTTTTTACTATATTAGTATCGTCGTTATAATTTTTTCTGAATCAGGCTCTCGTGGCGATGAATTTGCGATTATAGCATCAAGACAGAAAAAATCGATGGTGACCGTGGAGCCGTTGCAAACCTGCGTTCTCCCGCTTACGCTACCCGCCATCACGGTAATCTCCCGTCCTGTTGCCCGTCGCCGGTTTTCTTTTTCAAAGACATAATGTATGATCCTTTCCTTTTTCAGGACATTTGTTTCCTTTTCCTTGATTTCAGGACGTTTGTTTCCTTTTCTTGATGATGCTGGAGGTGGGGAGAGGTTTGTTGTGGGCCACAGGGATGATTAGACACACTAAATAATGGCCATCGGATGTGGGTTAGTAAAGCTAAGGAAAGATCTGAGAGGTTAATTTTGATGGAGGCAAGTTTTTAGGGACGTTTCGCTGGGTGCACGAATGTTGGACTATCTCTAGTGGGATGCACTATTTGGAGTGGACGTAGAAAAGAATGTTTACGTGCATTATAAAAGGGTATAGATTATATAACCTAAGACATACATGCTGAATGTGCATGCGTGCAAATTACCAAATAACTTAACAAACATGTTAAATCTACGTACCTTTTTTTTCTCAACTTGCTCTCCTTATTTTACAACTGCAACTTCTACTACCCACTAACCTAACTAGCCATTGCACTAATTAACCACTAATCACAAAATAATTATGTATGTTGCATGCAAAAAACTTAGAACATCTAGGACTTCTCGACATGCTCTACTTCTTTAATTTACAACTACAATCTCTACAAATTACTAACCTAACTAACCATTACACTGATTAACCGCTAATCACAAAATAATTACGTATCTTCCATGCAATTTTTAACATTTATATGACTTCTCAACTTGCTCTACTTCTTTTATATCTACAACCTCTGCTAATTACTAACCTAACTAGCTATTACACTAATTAACCGCTAATCACAAAATAATTACGTATCTTGCATGCCAAAAAAATTAACGCTTCTAGGACCTTCGACTTGCTCTACATCTTTTACAAGTACAACTTCCGCTAAATACTAACCTAACCAGCTATTACAATAATTAGCCGCTAATCACAAAATAATTATGCATCTTGCACGCAAAAAAAATTAATACTTTTAGGAGTTTTGGACTTGATCTACATCTTCTACGACTACATTTTTCCTAATTACCAACCTAACTAGCCGTAACACTAATTGTACGATAATATAAAAAAATTACGTAAGTTGCATGCAAAAGAAATTACCTTTTCTTGAAGTGTGCAACTTGATATACAAATTCTTTAACTACAACTTCAACTTAACTAGCCCTAAATTATTTCTAAAAATCACACCCTTCTTTGTCTCCCTCTTTTCCCGGCCAAAGCAAGCGCAAGGAGGGGATGGCGGCGGGTTTCATCTTCAACAAGTGTGTTTGCGCACGTCAAAGTAGAGAGGTTGTCAATCCTGCCGCACAACCGGTATTCAGCACCTGCTCTTGCCCCTGCCACCATCTGTTGTCGTGCCTTGCACCTGCTGCCGCACCTGGGGTTCTTGGCACCTGGCTGCTGAGCCGGTAGTGTGGCAGCAAGTCTGTCATGGTGGGCTATTTATCTGCTACCGTGGACGGACGGTTTTCGGTAGGTTCGGGATCCTACCATAATATACAATCGTAACAGGTGATACTTATTACATGTCAACATTTTCACGGTTGAGAAAGTGATTATTTTTATAATTGTATAAGAAAGAGGACCAAAATTACAAAAAGAAAGTTTAAAGTGGGCCAATTATCTGAATGTCCTTGCTGATCAGTTGCATTCTGCAGAAAAACACGCCCACGGAGGCTAGTAGAAAGTCGGCAGAGTTGTCAGAAACACGCAGGCGCTTCTTCTTGATAGGCAGCAGAGGTAAGCAGTAAGCCCAGTGAGCAGCCCGTGGGTGGAGTCGTGGTGTTATCGTGGGCTCTCGATGGCGACGGCTACGACAAATATATCATGGACTGTTCTGCTAGCTGCTGCCATCGCTCCCTGCTCCGGAAATTGACTCTCCAGTGCAACGTCACGTTTTTGCTTACGAACCCTTGTTTTTAGACGAAACGGGAGCTTTCCATTAACTTAGAAGCAGGAATACGATCACGACGCAGCAACACTTGCACGAAGGATGGTGGGTGCCTCAGACCACGTGAACTCACTCAAATTACAGGAGACCTGCTTCGCACACAAATGAGCATTAGAATTGCTCTTCCTACTAATAAAACGACATTGGAAGTAACCAAAAGATCTGCTAAGCTCTCTAATCTCAGCCAAATTCGGCGATATATCTCTGTGGCTCTTCAGCTTCTAAAAAAAACGACAAGCACTTTCAACGCCAGTTTCAGCGCATCTCTGCGGGCAAAGGCTTCCATCATCAGTGTCCGGAAGGCGTCATGTAAAATAAATTAGTACAAAGTTGATGAGAAATTTTTTATTTATAAAGTTGACCAGGTCACTTATATGCCATTGGAAAAACTTCTCTTCGTTGCTATTCGATGTTAACTTTCATTTTGTCACTCCCGTTGATATCTATGAGTCGCTGTTAAGTGGTACCCTTCTTCTCGTGATATTCCATCTTGTCATCTTTTTTACCAGCTTTCTTCTCTCTCCTGCTCCTACTGAAAAAGGCAGCTATGGCTGCTGCCAGCCTGCCACGCTCGCTGCCAACCTACAAGGTCGTCATGGTGGCGCCAGGTTCTCCATGGCTGACTAGTATAGTGCCTGTGCTAACGCTACGACGGCAGTACACCCGCTTATCAATTAAATGAGAAGATAAGTATGAATACAACACTTAATAATAAAAGAGAAATTTAGAGTTTTAAATGAATTTAGAAAGAAAAACGAAACTAAATGGAGGTTGAATAGGCGAAAACGGGCTCCTAAAAGATTTTAAATCAAGAAAGAGAAAGAAAAAAGAATTTTCTGATCTTAGATTATTTTTTTTTGCAGCTTCCACAGAGAGCACAGCGTGCTCTCTAGGCTTGGCCAGGGCAAGGGGAGGAAGGCCGGGGTGGCCGGCGGTCGCGAGTGGGTCAAGACGGTGTGGCGAGATCGCTTCGACCGACGCATGGGAGGAGTCACGGTTGCGGTGAATTTCGTCGGGAAAGATGACGGTGATGGCTTGGGTTACCTCCAAAATCCGGCGATCTTTACAAGAGGGAGCACTTGGGGATTTACGCAATGCGATGGGGTGGATGAGAGCTCGCCAGCTTTTATAGCACCGAAACAAGCATATTTATGGAAACCATAATTTGGGATCAAATCAGATTGGGAGGAAATTTTGACAATAGAGCACAAAATTTGGGGAATTAACACCATAGATGGAAAGAGGAGATTTGGTGCGGGATTGATGGAGTTTTGAAGCTTCTTTCTTGCTTTAATGGAGGGAGGGAAGAGAAAAAGCTTCTCTGGTCTCTGCTGCAGCTAAAAAAAGCTACAGGTGAGTTGCCTTCATTTTTTTAAATATAGAAGGATTTTTGAAAAGATAGCACATTAGGTTAAAAAACTCTAGAAAAATTCTCAAAAAAACTTTCGATTATTTTGTACTTAATAAAATTATTTAAAAAAAATTAAATTATAAATTTGCCGAGGCACACGCCATGAGGTCGCTGACCAAAGACCTCGCGCGTCGGCTAAAGCCACCGATGGCGACCGTGGAGCCATTGCGGACTGCGTTCTCCGCCGCACGCCCATCTCCGCTTCCTTTTCCCAAAGACGTAATGTATGGTCCTTTTCTTTTCGTGACGTTTGTTTCTTTTCCTTGTTGATCTTGAAGGTGAGGAAGGTCCATTGTAGGCCACAGGATGATTTCAAAAATATGGAAAATAAAGCGCTCTCACCACATTTGGATCCGCAAGGAAAAAGATAAAATTAAACAATGCTTTCACGCACTACCGGTTCCGCGAGAAAAATTGAAAAAATTAAGCAAGACTCACAGACAGTTGGTTCCTTAGATAAAAATGAAAACAAAAATTCAAAGACTCTCCGTAATTGAAATTAGGCTCTATGGGGCTAGATCCGTAAAATGTCTCGAGAATGGTCATATTCGGAAAAAAATACGATCACAATGCCGGGACAATAAAAATTCAAGTCTTATTTCCTTGCATGCGGATCCTCCCTGCTTATTTCCTTGATTGATTCACCTCCTTCCAAATATGTAGTACGCACAATTTTGGCCAAGAAAAATTCAAATCTGGTTTCCTTGCATGCGGATCCTCCTTATTTATTTCCTTGTTTGATTCGCTCTCCTTCCAAATATGTAGGTGGGGAGGTCTGTTGTGGGCCACAGGGATGATTAGACACACTAAATAATGATCATCGGATGTGGGTGAGTAAAACTGAGGAAAGATCTGAGACGTTCATTTTGATGAATGCAAGTTTCTGGGGACGTTTTGCTGGGTGCACGAACATTGAGCCATCTCTAATGAGGTGTATTATTTAGGGTGGACGTAGGAAAATTCGCTTAGGTGCATTATAAAGGGGTATAGATACAGGAAGTTTCGTACTGACTGCTCCCTCAGTTCAGAAATATAAGATGTATTTTAACTTTGCATAAAAATTAAGGTTATAGTGAAATTGAGAAATATATGAGTAAAAATGACTTAAATACCCTCACTTAATTGTCTTGAAAAATGAGAGATAATAGTGTATGCGTGGTGGTAATGAATAAATGTATGTAGTTGAGAGAGAATTAATAGGGATATAAAAGGAAAAGCCTCATCAAATTTACATACAAATCTTATATTTCTGATCAAGATCATTCAAATTATAGTCTTATAATTTTGAACGGAGAGAGTAGATGCTTGGACACAGCGCACGTCGCCGCGTGTCCGTGGTGAAGGGGTAAAAAGCCCAAAGCTAAAAGGAAAGGTGCACCCGCTGCTAGGATCGAACCCAAGTCGCCCACGTGATAGTCAGAATACTCACCACTATACTACAACAACTGGCTTGATTCTGTTCAATTTTCTTTGTAATTGAGAGTGGAAATTGGGAGTCTACACGCCGCGCAGCAAAAAAATCGCCCGGGGCAATGCGCACGACCGTGGCTTCGGCAGCGAGGCGCGCTCCCGCTGCGCCACGTGCCCGTCACGTCCGAAGATGACGAAAATTTACTTAAGACGTGCGAACGGGGTGCAAAGCGGGTGACGTGGCCACACGCGAAGCGAGCACGTCAGCACAAAATGATATGGACAATGCACAAGGGCTGGAAAACTTTCGGGTATAATATAAGGAGTATGTATATCAAAATCATACCTCACATGCAAGAAAGCTATGAATTGTATTACAAGAATTACAAATGCTCTGTAGCATAGTTATCGGATCCCATGAATTGTAAATCGGATTCGTCGAACCTAAAAAGGTTTAAAGTATAGGGTTCTTGCTCGCACTTCGCAATGGAAAATTGAAATAAAAGCAGCAAACTACGAACCTGAATATCGTACCGTGACTCATACGTAATGCGTTTGTGGTAACTATTCTCTGAACAACGGTGTCGACAGCAGCAAGCTAGTGCCAGGACATCGGGGAATTCAAGATACGGAAGACATTGGGAGATAGGAAGTGCTATCAACATCCAGATCGAGCAGCAACCAGGAGAAAGGTGAACCAGGGGTGCTAATGGGCCAAAGCCTAGCACAAGCTTGATCCAAGCCTAAAATTTTGTTTCTTTGATCTAATGTAATCCAATCCCAAAACTAAGAAGCCTATATCCAATCCAGTCCCAAATAAAGACTTGGACCTTAATACAAGTCATTTATATGCACAACCGGCAACATTACAACGCCAACCCTACATCAATTCAACATGACCCTACATCAATTTAGTAAAAAAAATATAGGTCTAGGCCTGGCCCAATCTGATCTAGATCTAATCCAAATAGCTATGGATCCAAAATAAGTCCAATCCATTTGTAGTTTTGGGCTAACCTAGTCCAAAAGTCTAGACCGGTCTAAGCCCGTTAGCACCTCGAAGAAAGGAAGCTATAGGAGGATGGACTCCGCATCAAGATCGATCTGCGATGATATTCGCCCAGGAGGTCGTCGATGCCCCAACCACTGGTGGGCTTGTGGGCCTACTCTAGGCACCGCCATGGCGGAACCGAAGGCTTCAGCAGCGCTGGGTACAAGGAGTAGTACCGAAGTGGAGGCGATGGTGACAATGGCATACGCGGGAGAAAATAGAGGGGGTGTTCAGTGCTGCTGTATTTTCTTATGTTCGTAGCGGGTGGCCAGTGCGTCGCTTGGAAAACCATCGAAAAAAGGTTACCGGACTAAAAGGGTATCAAGGACATGAAGATCGGAGCTGGTGCTTTAGCCCCTTTGCACCCCCTCATTGCGTCTGCCACTCGATGGTGAGGATATAGGCCAGGGTTCGCAAAATCGGCGGTTTACCGCGGTTTTCGCGTCTACCGAGCCGGTTCGAGATCGTGTACCGCCCGGTAAACCGGCCGATTTGAAATTCAAATTTAAAATTTTTAAAAAATTTAGAAAAATTTATCCTAAAAATTTCTAAAATTAGTATTAATTTCTTTAGGGCCTTTGGTGCTAAATTTTGTAGAAAAAACAAATTTTAGAGACCTTTTTGAGATGTTTCAAATTGTAGAAAATAGGAAAAACCAAAAAAAAAAGCTCGGCCTATGGGCTTTCAGCTCACAGGCCGAGTTGGTTGTGGGCCGGCCAGCCCGAGCGCAGCCCAGTTGGATTTGTTTGGCCCACCCGAAGTGTGTTATGCGCTGCTCTTCCTTCACTCCCGAGCTGAAGCTCAATTATTGCCCTCCAGCTTTCCTCAGCCGCAGAGCTCCCCTACCAGGGCGACACCGCCACCTTCCGGCCACCGCGCGCAGCCAAACCGCCGGCGAAGAGAGGAAAACCGTGTGGTTTTCGCGGCTTACAGTGCGGTTTGTGCTGTTTACCGTGGCTCTCGCGAAAAATTCGCAGATCGACGAATTTCGCGAAATTTGGTACGTTTTCGCTCGATTTCTTCGGTTTTTCAATCGGTTTTTTTAAAACCGTTCGGTAGCATGTAGCCACATGATTGATTAAATGCTTAGCCACATGATTCATTGATTGAATGCTTAGCCAAATGGTTGATTGATTAAATGCTTGGCCAAATGAAGCAGAAATGTTGTCTTTTGTTCAATTGAAGTAGCATGTTTCCTTTTTGTATGGTGGTGCATACTCTGAGTAGGTGCAGTACTTGTGTTTTTGATATGTGGATGAGTTGAACACAATACTATGGGAATTATCAACTGTGTAGAAAACAGAAATCACAGTTCGATTAAAGGGCTGTAGATATCGGTTTGTGTACTTGATAAGACAGGTCGCAACCGATGTCGTCCGAACCGTTGAATGTCGATTAAAGGGCATGAGATGATATGATATGTTATTGCATTATTATTTGTTTAACTAGGACAATTTGGTCATTATGTTGGATGAATGATATCTTTCTTTCATTGAAAATTTCCAGTACCAATTTTTTCACATTGTGATGAAATGCACTGTGTGTTCATGATGAAATGCTTGTTGTGTTGTTTTATTAGATGGCAGATACCGACGTGGTGTGGGAGCATGGTGATAAGATGGGTGCTGGATTTCGATGCAAGTACTGTCTCAAAGAAAAGAAAGGAGGTGGTGCGACACGGTTCAAGCAGCACTTGGCAGGGAGTGGTACGGGTGTCGTCCATTGCACTAAAATTCCTGCGGACGTTCGTGAGTACTTTCAGCGTGAGCTAGACAGAACGAAGGAGAAGAGGAGGGGCAGGAGAGATGAGATGATGAGGAAAGAAGCAGCAACAGCTGGAGACTCTCCACCGAGGTGAAGTGTGTACTCGGAGTACACGGGTGATGTTGATGAGGAGGCCTAACTCCGACATGACATGACTGCCTCTAGGACAGAGGCAGAATTTAGAAGTCGGACAGGTGGGAGATACGAGCATGGTGGTGGCAGTGGCTCCTCCAAAAGAGCTGGAGGAGATCGCCCCGGTCTGTTGTCGAGGATGTTTCGGAGTTCGTCGCAGCGAGAAAGACCACCGGTGATGGGGGATTACAATATTGGTGTGGCCCATGCCCCGGTACAACCAAGGATTGACACCCATCCGTGGACACAGAAGGGGAAGGCTGGGAAGCAGCATGTCCATTCTGCGTGGGCCAAATGGTACCATGCTGCTGGTATCGCGGAGCGAAAAGCGGATAGTCCATACTTTGTCAGCGCCATTCGGGAAACACAAAAATACGGTAAGTGAGATTTAAAATAGTCGCTCAGTTGTACACCGATTCATAACTAACATTTATGTTTCATTTGTAGGCGAGGGTATCCCGTCCCTTAGTGGTCGAGATATAGATGGGAAATATTTAGACGCTAATGAAGCAGAAATTAAGGAGAGCTATGCAAAGTTCATACAGCACTGGTCTACGTACGGAGTAACAATCATGTGTGATTCTTGGACAGGGTCGACACGCATGAGTATAATAAACTTCATGATTTATTGTAATGGTACCATGTTCTTCTACAAATCCGTCAATGCCACCGGCGTCTCTCAGGATGCTTCGTACCTGACCAAGGTAATTGGTTTTGTTTTTACTCTTCTGAAGTTGAATTAACGTACATATAATGTAATTGCCGTACCTTGTTTTGTTTGGTCACGCAGGAAATATCTTCATTAGTCAACGAGGTGGGTCTGTCAAATGTGGTGCAGATTGTCACAGATAATGGTGCGAACTACAAGAAAGCGTGCAAGCTCATCGCACGACACCATCGCAACATAGTGTGGCAGCCTTGCGTGGCCCACACAATTAATTTGATGCTGAAGGAGATTGGAGAGTTCCCAGATCACACCTCGGTGATTGAGAGTGCAAGAAAATCTCTCGATGGACATATAACCATTCGAAGATACATGCTATGATGAAGAAATACATTGGAGGCGAGTTGGTCAAATGGAATGCGACTCGTTTCGGCACTAACTATATGTTCTTGGACAGTTTCCTTCGACGCAAAGACAAGTTCATGCAATGGATGACTGCCGAATAATTTGTAAACTCTCGCTTTGTTGATAACACCGAGGGGAGGTACGTGTATGGCTACCTCTTAAGCTTGGACTGGTGGGAAAATCTTCGATCAGTTGTGAAGTTGGTGGAACCGTTGTACGCCTTCTTGTGATTCGCCGATCAGGACAGGGTGCCCACTTTGAGCGAGACAATTCTACGGTACACCATAGTGCGACAGGAGTACGACAGTTTGTTCTACGAGTCTCCAGCAACGAAAGACATGTACATGGACGTGGTGAACAGATGAATAGATGAATTAACGTGCAACACTTATATGAATGCCGGTAATATATTCTTCCTTGCAACACAGTATATTGCAGTTGTACAAATGTTGTATATTGTACTGACATGCTTCGTTTCACATTGTACAGCTACCGCCTTAAACCCGCGGACTACCTACGCTTACGGCACGACCAACTCCTTCTTGCCAAATCTCCGGGATGCCTTTGAAGCGCTTGCTGAGGACACTGATAGCGCCGCACAAGCTCTTCAAGACGCCGACATTTTCAGGAGGAAGGTTGGATCGTTCTCAACAACTCTAGCTGCGAGGATGGCACAAGATGGTAAAACATCCCCTGGTATTTTTCTTGCACCGTCTCGAATGTAACGGTACTCTCGTCAGTACTAACTATTTTATTCGTTAATTTGCAGCACATTGGTGGGATGTGTTCGGATCGGACACACCCACGCTACAACGGTTTGCTGTACGTCTTGTGTCACAGTATGCATCTTCTAGTGGTTGTGAGCGCAATTGGAGTACATTTGCATTCATCCACACAAAAATTCGCAACCGACTGTCATACAAGAAGCTACATAAGCTGGTGTACGTCAACTACAACCTTCGGCTTCGAATTCAAGCTGCAAAAAATCAAAGGCGTTCAGATGAAGACGATCCATTCCAGCGGCTTATGGAGCTAACACTATGTGATGATACAAACCAGATTCGACTGTGGATGGATAAAGGAAGATCCAACGGTGACCCATTACTTGACGAGGAAGATACAAAGAGTGACACCCCTCTTCCATCCCAGCTTATCACAGATCCGGTTCACCCTACTGAGTTAAAAAAGGACACCAGGGCTAAAACTATCTCCGAATGGGCAGACAAAACAGTCGGGGACACCCATACAGGGAAAAGGAAGCACCAATCAGTTCCGAGAAAGGATGCAACAAAAAGAAGAGCATCCTCCAAAGAAAAGGGTAAACACACAACAGATGTAGGGAGTGATGACTCTACTGAGAGTGCGGATCCTAAGAGCCCAACATACCAAGAGTCCAATGATAGCAGCTCGAAGACGGACACCGATGGCGATGGCAGCGACAATACCTCTAAACCTGCCACACACCAATCAGAAGATCCTCAACCCATCGAATTTACAGGAGAGTCGTAGTACACTTATGCAACACAAGATAGAGATCATGGCGCTCCTCAATCACAGAGGACAACTATTAAGGGGAAGGGGAAGGTAAAGGGCGCACGCGCACCACAGGATAGCTGCGCACCACAGGACAGCTTTAGCTCTAGCTCCTATGGCGTACCTGAGATGCCACGGAGGCATAGCTCATATAGCAGCTATGACTACGTCATTCCCGATGCTTATGCACAAACTCCCACGCAATGGGTCTACGAGTGGCAGGACCCTGAGTTTTATACCATGCTGTATCAACAATGGCAAACAACAAGCACATGGACGGGGCACAGCTGGCACGATTATAAGGCGAAGTTGCTAGCTACACGAGGATTGGCCTTGATGTCTATCGAGGAATACAATATGGCCAACCAAGTGTACACGAAACAATACTACCCGTAGCCCCGAAGGTAATATTTCATTTCAGTGCAACTTGATATTATACGAAGTGTACATTACAAGTCGAAATATTTACTGACATTTCATTCATGTAGGTCGAACATGGTATTTATGCGATAATGGAAGAATGACAAAGCTATGCTAATGCCTATTCCACAATTTCAATTGAAAGGTATTATAATGTAAATGGTGTTGACAAATGAATGGTACTGAAATTACGAATGCTTTTACTATGTGGTTATTTAAATGCCTATTTTTGCACTTATGTGATTGTAGTATTGCAATGAAAGATTATTAATTGATATATTATTGCTAGATGTCAAATTTACAACTTCCAATTGTCTAAAATATACCAAAGGTCATGTCGAATTTTTTCCAAATTTAGGAGAGATCATTTTGGGTTTTTTTTTCATGTGTTTCACTCAATTTTAGCCTTCCCTGTTTTTTTACAATTTTTACAACATTTTTTCTGCATTTTTCCCATTTTTTCCTCATTTCCCCCGATTTTCTGGCCTCGGGCGGTTTACCGCGAAAACCGCTCGGTTTTTCACAAAAACTGAGCGGTTTTTTTGCCAAAAACCGCGGTTTCCTCCGATCGGTTTGACCATCATTCAAATTTTTTGAATTTGAAATTCGTTCGGTTTTTCGTGGTTTTCGCGCGGTTTATCGCGAAAACCGGTACCGTCGACTCCGCGAAAACCGCCGGTGAAACGAGAATGTTAACCCTGATATAGGCAGCGGCGGCGCCTATGTGCGAGTTCTAAGTGCGGGTGATGTGTGCGTTGGAGTGGAAGCGAAGGAGGTTGCGTGGTGGTGGTTGCTAAGGCAGAGGTGCTACGTAGGAACGCTAGGGTTAGCACAGCTGGTGATGGCACTTGTGAATGTTTAAGCTCCATTAGTTTGGTTTTGGTATAAATGACAAATCTAATATTGAAACTAACTATTTTGATAATCATAATATTAATTAGTCTCAATTGTTAATTAATGACAAATTCTTTTATGAGACTAACTCTTTTGTTGAGTTTAACTATTATTATTCTCTTTTGGATGAAAAAGTTGAAAATATCAAAGGTATGCATTCGAATTCATATTATCATATCTTGTTGCATTCCTTGGATATAATATTCATGATCATATTGATAAATCCAAATATGAGACTAACTCTTTTATTAAGTATATCTTTGATTAGTCTCATCTCATTGAAAAATGAAAATCCTAAAGGTATGTATCAAATACAACTCTATTATTTCTAGATGCATTCTTTGGATTCAAGATAAAGGATAAACTTCACTGTAGTCTCAATCTTAAGATGTGCATAATGTTTTCAATTCTATATATACATAAATGCACACATTTATGAGGAGTTCATACTTTACCTTGATGTTTCAATAGTATTGATCTAATTTATCTTTCTATATCAAGGATCATTACTTTGAAATAATCCCTTGAGTATATTTAACTTGTGTAGTTGTAGTATACTCATGGCAACATAGGATAAACTCCAAAGCAATCAAAAAATTTGAATATGTGCATATTGATTCAAGTTCAATTATTTGTATGCACATATTTAATGGAGTTTATTTTATAATTAATTATATTAAGAGTATTGATCCATTTCCACCACTCCAAAATAATTTGGATCATTACTTAGTAACCATCAAAATGAGTATATGAAACTTATGTAGTTAATATATACTCATGTCAATTTAAATAAAATTTAAATTGAGTTCGGTTATCTTTCAATCAATCAAAGAACATTTCATCATGTGTTGATGGTGTTTCTTCATTAGTTAAGGACAAGCGGAAAGTTCTTGAGTATAATGAAGCATTAGTTGCATCAAAGTACTCAAGACACCTTTAAATCATTCAAATTGATTAGGGTTGTGCTCAATCGATCGTGGGGGCAACCATTATGTGTTAATGGAGTGCAATTGATGATTGAGGCAATTGTGTTTATTGGACTAACAATCTTCCATGAGTTGTGAACTGGGTTGAGTCCAAAAAAATAAAGAATTGGAAAGAAGAAATCATCATGTGTTGATAAGCTTCAGGAGGAGATCCCGAATAGAAGAGGAGGTTCATCATGTGTTGATGAACAAGACGAGACTCGATCCTGGAGAGAAGATGATTGGATATCATAAAAGCTTCAAGTTGGTTGCTAGGGGCAAATGTATAACTAACTAGGGCTAAGGATGTGTCCGTAGTCTTTTACCGGTCTCGGTGGTTGGATGTGAGACCGGGTTGCTAGTTAGGTTGCTCATGTGTTGATGAACTCAATCCGGCTCACTCGAGCTCACTCTCTTATTTGGATTTTGCATGAGCTAAGTATTCGCATGTGTTGCAAATAAGGGAGCTCATGCTTGCTTCTTATTGAATCTTAATTGATTTGGATTTTGCATGGAGCTATGGATTTGCATATGTTGCAAAAGGGAGATAGCTCATGCAATTTTGATTGAAGTGGTTTTTGCATGGAGCTAAGTTTTGCATGTGTTGCAAAAGGTGAAGAGCTCAGCATCGGTGTTTTAACTTGTGATTTGATCATGTATTGATCATCACAAGGTTAAGTAAAGTTTATACTTTGTATTTGCAAAATGTGTTTTTGCAAAATGATGATTTGTTATTTGCAAATGTGTTTTGCAAATAAACTTGAGGTTATGTGTTTCGATCCTAGAGCATGTGATGGTATTTGTAAATGTGTTTTGCAATAGTGTCAGGATCATGTGTTGATCCTTATATGGCTAGAGGATTTATCTCATAGGTTCTCGGTTTATTTGCAAATGCGTTTTGCAAAATTATTTTGATCATGAGGTGATCATTACATGACTCAAGATTTGATCTTATTGACTCTCGCTAGCTTGTAGTCATGCACTTGATCAAGTCTATTTGAGGGATTTCGAAAAAATCAGATTTTAGACTTCATGACTACATTGGAGTTTTTGTTTTGGTGATATTTAAAAATATATATGGTTGCTTAAATCTGAAAAAATGGGTGGAGATTGTATCCCTCTTGATAAGCTTCGCATAGAGCCTAAGATCACCTAAATCAGAGTTCGGAGTAAAAAGTTATGACCGTTTTTCTTGCTAAAACAGTAGTATTACCGGGATTTACACAATGGTAGTACCGAAAATCGGTACTACCGACTTTTTCATGGCGGTAGTATCGCTCCAGAAGGTCGGTAGTTATTTTACATAGCCGTGTTTTTGAGTTTTTGGGGCGAAAAATGTCAGTACTACCGGGATTTACATGGCGGTAGTACCGGGGGTACTGTAGCAACGGCTATTTTCAGTGCTTTTAATGCCCAGAACTATCTGTTACCGTTGAGGCCGGTAGTACCGAAAATTGCATGTTTTTTTTCGATTTTGCCCCTAAACGGCTAGTTTCTTTGAAGGACTTTATAAGAAGCCAAATGGAAAGGGTTTTGCTGCTACTCTAGCACCCATTTGAGGTATTCTTGTGAGAGCAAAACCTCAATAACTTCTAGAACAATATTTGAATGATTTGAGAAGCTTTTGAGCTAGAGTTTCTTGTGTAAAATCTCTTTTGTGTTGATTTGCATTCTCTTGAGTTAGTGTGAGCCTCTCCTCTACATTGTGCATGTGTTGCACTTTGTGAGTAAGGAAAGAAGGTCTTTAATTGCATTTGTTGCATCTAGAGACGGATTGAGTATCCTTGTGCATGTGTTGCACTTGGTGAGGATGAAGCAAGAGGCTTGACTTGTTAATCTTGGTATTTGTCGACACTTAGACGGCGTGTAGAGGTGTCGTGCGCGGTGACATTCTCAAGGAGATTGTGAGAAGGCCCGGTAAAGTTGTGAAGGTCGAAGCTTGCCTACTCGGAGGGGAAAAGAGCTACCACTAGTGGAATCGAGACAAGTGCTAAATTCATGGAGCTGGTCCAAAGTGATTTGGGCTTGCCTCAATGTGGATTAGAGGAGACCAACAAGTCTCCTAACACCACGTTAAAAAGTATCGTGTCTCTTTGTGATTACAATTATTTATTATATTCAAAAAATTTACGTTCATAGAATTGATTGATTGATTGTTTATATTTAGGATTGCAAATTGTTGTTAGAGACATAATTAGTTAGTGCACATAGTGAGCCTAGTTGATTTATGCTTTAATTTGTCAAAATCTTAGTTTATCGTTTCCGCATCTATTATCATCTAGGTTTTGACATAGGGATCAATAGAGCATGTTTTTAAAGAGAAAATTTTTAAAGCCACCTATTCACCCCCCTCTAGTCGGCATCCTCGATCTTACAACATGGGGATGGAGCTTGTTTCAGTGGGGCAGACAGGAGAGGAGAAAAAGGGAAGGAACAGGAAGATGACATGTGGGCCATATGTTTTTGCGTGTGTAAGACATGTATTTTTGACAAAAATATGATAACTTTTTATGGGCTAACGGGGGCTAGACTTAGAGTGGATAACAACAGTGATACATATGAGTTAAGATGGAGTGACAATAAAAAAAATGGAATGATTCGGACTCGGACGTCCGATAGGAAGCTTCCCATCGGACGCGTCGGTACAACATCAGTAGATAATGCATATAACAATTGTAATCAACATGAGCAATAAATTTTAAAGAAGCACAACATCAAAACATTGAGCTGGCAACAAAATCTCGTACCATTGTAACAAGCAAAACAAAACCAAATGCTATAGTAGATGAGAAATTTTTTGTCCAAGAAATCAGCAAAATTACCTCAACTATAAACTCTTGTTGCAACAATGGAGAAGAATTACTATAACATCCAAAAAGAATTATTGCAACATCTCAACCCACCTATCGTAGCATCTAGGTAGGGAGCGGCCTCCTGCGCACACAGTCAACGACTCGAGTGCAATCGGCTCCACGGCTCCCTTGCATAGGGGTGGGCATTCGGTTTATTCGGTTTAATCGGTTCGGTCTATTCGGTTTTTGAAAAACGTCCACCGAATTTGTTGGATCAAAAAGAAAAACCGAACCAAATTAACCAAAATATTTTGGTTCGGTTAATTCGGTTTTTCAGGCAACCGAATTTAGGCATACTGTCAGTGTTCAACACATTGCCAACTACCCTTGGAGAAGATGCTCGACAGCATGATGATCAAACCAAGCTAACAAAGAACAAGTAGCAACATCAACACACGACTTGTTCAAATGTAAGAATGACTTCTTTGAGGAATATTTCATTGTTAAGAATACATAATTCTCACTTGAGTACATGACCAGGATGACGACTATTGAGGGCATGAACAACTGAACATCAAGCTTGTAATTGTGCTGTGGTATCAAGATCAAGCATCCGATGGTCGTGGATCGGATGTTCTGCCATTTCAAAATAGAAACATAGCATTTGTTTAATCACTATATCTGTACTTGTAACCAATACTTGAAACTGTGCAAAAAATTACAGTGCTGTCATATAAAGGTGATGCCAAGCAAATCCGACATTTTTCACTAGAAAGACTTCCTAGCATGCATCAAGTAACAAAGTATAATCATATTTCTCACCTCTGAAGTCTGAACTTCCATTTCGCTGCAACAGGTACTTCGACAAGCGGCAATGCCTCTTGTTTCCATGCCTTGAGAGCATCAAGCATATTGAAATACAATCTGATATTCTGATGCTAGTTTGAGCATGCTGAAGAGACAAGAAACTCTCTACAAAAACCATGTCAGGTAAATGTGTTGTTTGAAGTTTATCTTCAAAGCTAAAGAGAACAAAGTAGATATTACACATCTTAAGATGAATAGTTAAACAAATTATGTCTACAGTACCAGTCTTAGAAGCCTGCATAACATCAAAATGCAATGCGGCTGACACAGGCTAGGTCTTCATCAAGTTAAGGAGCAAAAGATAGAACAACATGCTTGAAATCTAAGAAGATATTGCCCACCATTGTCAGAAAACTAGAAAATTACCTGTTTCTCATTGGCACTTCCGCGGTGCTCTTCCCTGTTGTGTTCTGACATCATAAATTCATCGTAAAGTGGAGGCCGATCAAGGGCGGACCGAGAGGGGGGTCAGGGGGGCTAGAGCACCCCCTACCCCCGATCACACTATGGCTACCCCCCTTAGCACCCCCTACCAAACGTGGGACGCCACCACACTGTCGCCATGGAAGCCGATCAAAAAATTAGAACTTGAAGGCCGGTTTAGCACCCCCTAAATGTATGTCTTGGGTCCGCCACTGAGGCCGGTGACTGGAGGTGGACCGGTGCTAGCTCCATAGCTAGCAGCGACTGATGGGACGAGATAGCACGGGGACGGCGTCACTGTGAGCTGACAACTGGAGTGCGGGTGCGGCATCTACCGGCTAGGGATTGGGGAAATTTGTGGAGACCGACTGGACTCGGCGACTTGCAGACTTGTCCACTGGAGGATGGCATGGCGGCAACGTCGGGATGGCACGGTGGCGGCGAGCCGATGACTAGAGTGCAAACTGCGGCATCTGCCGTTAGGGATCTAGGGAAATTTGGGGAGGCGACTCACTTGCGGGTTGGGGAAATTTGGAGACGAAGGCGGAGTTATTTGATCGATCGGTCGGTTACTTCGGTCAATTCGGTGTATGCGAACTAACAACCGAAACGAAGCCTCCGAAAACCGAATTGCACTCAAATAAAAACCGACCCGAAAATCGAAAAAATGAAATATTCGGTTAATTCGGTTCGGTTTGGTTCAATTTTTCGGTTTCGGTATATAGATGTCCACCCCTACCCTTGCATGAAGTAGCACCAAGAATGCATAAGCTTTCAACGAGGTGGGGATGGTAGCAAAGACAGAGGAGAGGACCATGGTCGGGCGTAATCGGTAAAGAGATCTATTTAATTCACTTAGCTCAGAAATCACGAATTCTCAACCGACTATTATGTCATAGGGCTCCCACCACCTCCCTTCTACATGTTTTCTCCGCACATGCAGACCACCACCACAAGGAGAAGCATCACGCTCAGCCTCTCCGGCCCTTCATAAACCCTATCGATGCGTGCACCACCCCTAGGAGATGCACATCAAAGTTATATGAGGTGGGGATGGTAGCATGATGCACCACCTTCTACAGGAGAGGAGGACGGAGGACCATGGTGGCATGATGTGCAATCAGGAGATCGTCACCTCTAAAGCTTCTACAATCTGCTAGAATGTCTCCTTCTGGTTTGAGAGATTGGTATATATATTATAATCCGCAAATGTTTCTTTGTCACTGAGTGGATGTCCTATTTACTAGAGAGGTCATGCCAAATTTTGTACATTTCAATGACTTAGTTTTAAGCCGGTTTGAAAGAGTTGAAAGGTTGGTTTCAGTCTTTTAGTAGTAGAGGTAGGTTTGGTGTCTCATTTGTTAATTTTTCGTTAGCTTGAACTTTGTTGTGGAGTTTGATTACTTGGTGAGCTACCTGCCCCATCCCTTCCTTTCTCTTGCTCAAATTTAGAAACATATGCTTCCGTGAGGAACTTTAGTTCATTCTTTGAATATGAGATTACATATGCTTCATTGAATATGAGATTACGCAGCAAATGGATGGACATATACTCGTAGGAAATCTAGTTCATTCTTTTAGTATATATCAATCTTAGTAATCTGTTGCAAAAGTGATAATTTTTGTTGAAATGCACAACTGAGTCGATTTTAGGATATTTAGGCAACTCTTTCTTAAACCTTGCACAAATCATCTCAATGTTCATACTTGGAAAGGTTAACTTGTGTGCTTATGAAAGTTCACACATCAGGCTCATGTAGATAAGTGATGGTTTACCAAATTATGAACCCATATAATCGTGCTCATGTAGATAACTTTTGATTTCGAACCTTATATTGTGTCGACTTCTTGAATTGAAAAGTTACCTTAAGACAACTTGTTCAATTGTGAACTTATATTTTAAATGCTTCATATGGTATCCTTGTAGAATGTTGTTTGCCCATGTACAATCTGATTGTTTATCCTTGTAGAATGCTTTATATTTCTACTTCAGATATTGAACTCTTAAAATGACTACCAAAACGCTTATTGCTTCTTTGAACTATTTTCACTGCTTGTTATCTTTGAATACTCAGTGATGCAATTGGGGTCTTTGGAAGTTGAATTAAATAATTGTAGTTGTAATCTTGGCCTTATGTTAATACTAGAGAGTATTACTTTGATACTTCATTGAATATGAGATTGATGTTCATATGATCATGTGAATCAGAGATCGTTACTTGTAGCACAAGCTAAGTTAGATCATCAGAGGGTTTCTAGGTCACGCTCCAAAGACGACACTAACGACGAGCCACACAAAAGCATGGGGGCAGCAGGCTGGTAGGAGACCACGGCCAAGCTTGAGTGGGATGTCAAGGAAAGATGTGGGAAGATGTTGGCACAGGTAGAGATGGCCATGAATGGGGTTGAAGTAAGGTTTGGAAGGGCATAGGAACCGAGGGATTTAGAAATAAGGATCTAGATGTTGGGGTCCGTTGATGTGGGAGAGGAATGGAAGAGAGGGGGAATAGAAGAACAATACGTTGGCATCTTTACTTTTGGTGTGAGGAGTAAGGTTAGAGGAGACGTATGATATGTTTAGTTTCGACTGAACATCCGAACTCAAACTTTACCGTAAAAAAAGTACTTGAGAGGTGCTTTCATGCTTTTCTTTTTAACAGTTGCACAAATGGTGATGACATATCAGGAAATTGATCGTTTTTAATGTAAATAAAGAATGTCCTCGTATTGTTAGGCCTGCTTACAAGTTACAACACTTATGGGAATCTTTCTGGATGATATAAACGTGAAATTACCGAAGAAATTCGTGCTTTCTTCTAATCAAGCCCTTGGACTATTCTATACTCCCAAGGAGAGTTTGAAATTTCATTTTCGGTTCACATCTCAGAGGTGGGTGAAATCCAAATTTTTGGTGAAATCTTAGAATTTCGGATGAAATTCGATCAAAATTCAAAAGGCAAATTTGAAATCCAAATTTTTTGAACCTAAATTTTCAAAAATTTGCTGAAATTACCAAAATTTTGAACGAAATTGACGAAATCTCAGTAAAATTCAACCGAGTGAAAAATAATCAAAACGACATTAAAAAATTTTGAAACTTTTTTGGGGAAGGTACTGACCCATTAATAATGTTCCTATAAAAATTTTAGATGATGATTAAGCCTGATGAAATTTTAAAAATTCTAACAGTGCTACTATCCTGATAAAAGTCTAACCGACAAATTTCATCCGAATGGAAAATGGTGCAAACCACATTATAAAATTTTGAAATTTTTTGATGGACCTAACACATCAATAATATTCTCATAAAATTTTTAGATGATGATCAAGCCTGAGGAATTTTCAACAATTCGGACAGTGCTACTAAAGGCTGATTGGCAAATTTTCAATTTTTTTTGTGAATGATCCTGATGCATCACTAATTTTCTCATAAAATTTTTATATGATGATTAAGCTTAAGGAATTTTCAAAAATTATGACAGTGCTACTATCCTAATTCATCACTAATGTTCTCATATATTTGATTGAGCAACCAAAATATATTTAAATTTTTTGAAACTTTTATAGAAGGGTGTTGAGGCAATTCTTAAGCTCTTCTAAAAAAATTTGGATCATAATCACACTCGAGCAAATTTATAAAATTCTGACACGATTACTGTCTCAATTATGCTCACTCTCTTTTTTGAATTTTTAAATATAATAAATGACGTTCAATTCTTTGGAAATTTTTATGTATGATCGTAGACTGCTAAATATGGTGCCATAATTTTTTCAGAGTATGATCAAGCTTGTACAATTTTATAAAAATCTGACACTTATTTCTACTATTTTTATAAAACATCTTAAAAATTCGGTTTTTTAACAAATTTTCATAGAAGATGACATTCTTATGGGTTGTTGACCCAAATCTGGTCAAAAATCCTGAGATTTTAACGAATTTTACGAAAATACTGTAGCAATTTGATTTTTTTATCCGACCGGAATTTTGAATCTTGTTTGGACTAAATTTCTGAAATTTCACCTGGAAGCTCCTACAACCCATCTTAACAAGTCTTGGTTCCATTAGAATCTGCTAGGCATGAAACAAATACGTCGTGCCGGGCTAGGTCTGGCAGACCCGGGTGGCCCATCCAAATTGGCCGAGAAGAATCCTGGCCACCCAATCTCGTAAAAAATGCGTTGTACGCATGCACGAATCACGACGTTGTTTGCCGAAACCGACTCGGTGTATTCGGCCTCACGCATACTTTCTTTCTTTCTTTTATCCTTAGTCTTTTCGAAGTAAAGTCATAAATCTAGTCGTTTTTGATATTTTTATTATCAGAAAAGAATTAAATTTACAGTTTTATTTAGAAGATAATCAAAGATAAAAAAATATACTGCGAAGAGGATTAAATAGGCAAAGTTTGGAAACCCCGGTGCGAGTGAGATCCATCTAGCGCACGTTGGTGGCGACGCCCCGGCACGCGGAGGTGCGAGAATGACGGCCGGTACATAGTGCGCTCCTTGTGAATCGCAGGCAATTGCTCCCACGGTCCCACCGCGGGACTGCGGGAGTCCCACGGCCATCAAAGGCGCTTCTCCACCGCGGACTCATCCGGCGACCAGCCCAGGCCCAGCCGCCCGCCTCTAGCTCCCGCCTCGACAGTGTCGACTCTCTCGAGAGGACTCAACCCAACATGCAGGTTTCTCTCTCTCTCTCTTCCCCATCAGTTAATTAACGCGATATGACGCAGAATAAAACTTCTGTATGTGTATGTGCATCAAATGTTGTCCTTGCCTTTCGGGCTTTCACACAAGAATACAGCTAGTACTTTATACGCTTCCAAAATACCAAAGCACTCACAAGCTGGGCAGCCCACTTGATTTTCAGGTCAAACATCAAACTCATGCGCTTACTGAATATATTGATCCAGATGATCGATCAATGGTTAGTTGAGTGAGACCCAAAAAAAAAAGACCCTTTTCACAGGTATTTTAGGCTCAGTTCTTCTGGACGCTCCATGTTCCAATCCTGCCTCCCGAGGGAGATCTCCAGATTCGGCTCATACGTGTCGTCCGGAAGAAGCTCCAAACTTGCTAGAGATGGAGACGAGCTTGCAGGGCTTGAACAGTTGGTAGCGATCGCCTCAGCATTCGCATGTACCCCCAATGGCAGGTGACCAGTTACCTCTTCTTGAGCTGCCTATTCATGGGACAATGCACACGACAATATGCATGTATGAGGTATTTTTCTTCTGAAGGAATATTTTCAATTAGAATGTTATAATATGTGATTTTTATCATTTCATAGAGGAATGGTAGTACCGTACTGTATGTCTCACTCTATGTAAACGAGCTAGCAGATCATAGTTTAGTACTGTTTCTTGGCCTACTTCTAGTCCAAAGAAGTACAACAGAAGTGCCAAGTCACATGTGGCTTTTCATTTAGGTCTGTGACCTCATACATAGATGTGTATACCTGAGTATCTTGAAGCACTGGTGAGTAATTATGTTTCTGACACCGGTGCATTGAGTCAACAATCGCAACACCTTTTTCCAGTACTGGTGCACGGTCAGTCCTCCTGTGCTCGAGAAATTAAGACAGTTCCTATCAATTTCATCTAGGAGCACCTTGTTAAAATAAATGAAATTAACTGTTTAATCATTTATCCATGGTCAGAGACGACGCAGGATATATAGTTGCACACAGATCATAATGTATGGCATGCATGTAAATATCACGCACATCGATCTTTAGTTACGCAGAGGTTATGATTCTAAAAAAAAGAAGTTATGCAAAGGTTATTAATTAATTAGCATCTACATAGACCTAAGTCCTAAGGGAAAAACTATGCATGGAGTAGTAGACTAATAGTGCTAGCTAATGTACATGTGTATTTAACCCATCCCTGCAACGTATAGCTACAAATTAATTAAGAGCCCTTCACCTACATGCTTTATTAACAGACATGCACGACACACTTCCATATTTCTTTGTTGCTTTGCTCCCTGTGATCTGTGATAGCGTACAGTCGCGGCCTTGGGGCGTTGCGTTGTATACGGGAACATGCATGTGTTCATTTGTCCGTACGCTAGATACAGATGAGCAGCTACCGAGGCATACGCCGACGGACAACCTGGAATTCTGACTTCACGGATCCGTTCTTGCATGCATGACACCAAGCTGACCAGAACTCTGAACCCAGAACTATTGCTAGACCTCCAACAGCAACACTGCCATGCATATATCGATCGATGATCTCCTAGTTTAATCTCCTATGCTGCTATCGATCCACAGCTTCTTGCATCGAGAAACGTGTCGCTGTACTTGCCAGCTGGTCGGGTCTTAGCTTCTGGAGTCCGTTCCATTCGATTTCACCGGTAATGCATTTGATGGGTCGATCGATATATCATGATCGCCTCGATGACCAGAAGCGAGCGAGAGGGAGAGGGGGGAGGGAGAAAGAGCTAGCAGGTCAGCACAGAGTCGAGCATTATCAGTGAGGTGATGCATGTGGACGCAGACAAGCAGAAGCCTGCATGGGTGCGTGACGACATGGGGAAGAGGTCGGCAGGGAAACATATGCGCTACAGCGAAAACACCACTTGTCGCTCAGTGCATCTGTGCATGCTTGGGAACCTGCGCTACCGGCCTATATACTACTACTCAAATCTGGAATTTATCAGTAAAAAGGGCAAGTACTGGAAGAACTGAAGAAGAACAAGACAGCCGTACAGAAAATGGTGGATCTAGCAAAAGGGGCAGTAGTTTTCTTCCAAGAAATATAAAATTTACTCTAGAAATTTTGATGGATTTTATAGCTAATATAGCAAGGTATGGAGCATGGGCATTACTGATTATTATTATTATTATTTTGTATAATTGGCGTGTTATGTTGGTGCCAAAACCATTAGGGAATTAAGTGTTAATTATAAGCTCTTCCGAAATGAAAGCTGCCTGAAGGCAACCAGTTGGCAATTGCAGAAGTAGTTTGCACCTAGTAATAGTATTAGGAGAGGTGCTTCCATGCTTTAAGGTATGCATGCACAGCTCTTTTAATTAAGACGATGCTAGCTCTACGGTGTGCAGTGCATAATGGAGTACCAAGTTTTGTTAGCTAGGGCACGGCAAACCATGATTATTTATATTTTAGACTCAATTGTAGAGTTTGGTCGGTCAATCAACTTAATAATTGGCCAATAGAAGTTTGTGTTAGTATTAGGAAAGTGCAACCACAATATTTATGGCTTGTGTTTTAGCTAGGCTCAACCAAATCAATATACAAAGTGGATCAATGATAGCCCATATATATATAGTCAGCGGCGCATACGCGCGTCACCCTTCAAACACCATACATAAGTATGTTTTGAACTCAATCCACTTTGTTCTAACACTAATTAAGCAGTTGAGGTTTATGCATTGGCAGGGTTACACTCCAAATGCCTATACTATAAGAAAACAAAGCATTCTACCCGTGTTTTGTCAGGTCAGTTGCTAACTTGATATACAGTGGGTGCCCTTTTTGTTTTTACAAACAACAATAGATGTCGTCGTGACCTTTTTAAAGGGGACTGTTGCCGTGATTTGTGCAGAAAATACCCAAACATATAAGCACATTTCATGCACCTGATGTCCTTTTCCTCTTGTCAGTAGCTGTATAGATTGAACATTGTAAAAATATAAAGAAAAAAAAATCTAGTCTGCCCATCTGTACACAAAGTTCTATGCATTGCTGCTATTGTGAAGCATGTGCAACGGGCACAAATAACCTTTCAACGCATGGAAATGAAACTAGCAATTAAATGTGTGAAGAATGGTGCGTATTTATGCATGTTGCTTTCGAAAATTTTGCACTTCAAGTACAAACCAAAGAATCCAGATCAATGTAAACTTGGATGAGACCCTCATCTTTATATGCATAGATGTACGTAAAAGAGAACCAAATAAACTTGAAATTTATCGGTAGTTTTACTTGTAACCAAACAGATCCTATTTAAAAATCCAGATGTGTATGCATATCGCAACTATAATTAGTACGTAGTTCATATATTTTCACCCTAAATATATGATCTGCAAGCAAGTTTAGCAGTAGAAATGCCCACGGATAAAAGCACTGGACAGATTAATAAGTATGAAGTTGACATGGACAGACCTCGTGGGAATGGGTGGAGGAGTTGATGGTACTACTGCCAGTGGAGCAGTTGCTGTTGACGCGCAGAGGAGGAAATAGGCAGCGGAAGTAGTCGCCGCGGAAGGCGGCGCAGAGGCCGCGGAAGGCGAGCTGCAGATCCCAGCAGCCATGTCGTCACATGGCATCGGTACCACCCCACCACCACCGCCTCCTACTCCTCCTGCTGCCTCCACCGCCATCTCCATCCCTGTCGCCGTCCTCGGCTGCTGCAGCTGCGCCTCGCCTGCAAACGAGCGCAATGATCGATCAATCGATCCATTCGTTGTACTGCATGAAATAGGACGGCCGTGGTCTGCGCTTTGCGCGACACGGGCGTCTATCTGCTGGTACTTTGCAACGGATGATGTCTTCGGGAAAGCTATATATGTGATGTACCAGTTGCGGTGATGTGCGACGACGATCTGTCTGTGCCCTTCACTGTCCTATACATCTGCAGATCAAGGCGAGGAAATTAACTGATTAATTAGGTGTTTGTGTTATGATGAATTGATGATATGGCTAGCTCGTGTAGTTACATATGCGAAGGTTGTGAAAGGATATATATATCTGGGTTCTTGTCCTGGCTAGCTAGATGCCGTTTGTTTGTCTATTAGTACTTGACCAGGATTCACCAGACAGAGTACATTTGTAGTTACCAATAGTAAGAACACCCATAAAAGTGGTGGAAAAAAAACAAAAAGCAGCCATCATGCGCAAGATTCACCATGTTTTTTCCTTCTTGCATGGTGGTAGCTTCTCTCTATCCCCCTTTTTCCCTTTCTTTCTATACGTACCTGGAGGTGGCTCTTGACATGAGCCAGCGTCAGATCCTTGACGTTCATCAGCTCCAGCACCGACTTCGGCGTCGCTCCTGCAGGCAGCGCCGCACGGCCACCACAAAAGCAGATCGCCAAGAGCTCGTGAGAATTGAGCATACATAGATGAAGCAACTTAGGCAAAATGAAAGGAAAATGCAGCTATGCACACGCAGATCACAAAAAAGCCATGGCAGCATGGCGCATACTGATATATATGCTTACTCTCGTGGCCGCCGAGGAGCTCGACGGCGTGCACGAAACGGGCGTGGAGCGCGGTGGTCCACCGCATCCGCGGCGCTCGGACGCTCCTCTTTGACCCCGGCACGGATGCCCTGGCCACGCGCTTGAACGCGCATCCATGCGGCTGAAGGTGGCTATGGCGGCCGGCGTCGTCAGCATGCGCCGGCGTCCCGAGCCCCAGGCTCAGGCCCGGGGGCTCGGCGCCGGAGCTAGGGTTTGCAAAGAACCCTACTTCGCCGCTTCCTTCTGCGTACGTCCCCGAGTTTGGTTCTGTCGGCAGAGGCTTCACCGCCGTCGGTGCGTCAGAGGATGCAACCGAAGAGACGGCCGGCGGGCTTATCCGGAGGGAGAGATTTGGCAGGTTCCTTTGCAGCATTGCAAGATCAAAACTATGGGGGTTACAGCTCAATGATCCAACGGAGGACAAGCTTAAGCTAATGGCTAATCTACTTCTTGCTGGGATCAGATGGTCATATGCTGCATGGATTAAGAGGGAGCCATGGAGGAGTTATAGCAGTGGTGGTTCCGGTGATCAAAGAAGAAGAGGAAAGAAGAAGAGAGGAGAAAGAGAAAAGGAGGCGAGAAGAGATGGCAAAAGGCAGGACAGTGGAACAGTCACTGAGAAAGAGAAAGGGAGAGGTGGGGTTGTGGTGGATTTGAGCAAAGTTGTAGTGGTGAAAAGGAGTGAGAAGGGAAAAAGGAGCGGCTTGGAGCCTGGGGGTAGTGATGATGGAAAAAAAAGATGTGGTGATTAGGTCATGAGTGGTTTATGATATGGTCCCTTGGGAATGCTGCTTAAAGAGAGTGTATGTAATCTTTGGAGGGCAGGGTGTACAAGCTGAAGGTGCTAGTACTTTGAAGGCCATAATGAAGCTACAGTCGCTGTTCCTGGTCTTCATGTGCAAGCTGACAAAGAAACGTATATACTGGTAGTATGTGGTCGATCTAAATGTTTGTTCAAAGCCTAGCTCATCTCTAGGGTAATACGATTCAAGTGGATAAATTACTTCAGTTATTTTATACTTCATGGCTGGTATAAGATGAATGTGTGTCTTCCTAAAATGTGTGCAGTCAAATTGTCCATATTCAGTTTGATAAAGATATTACCGTTTGAATATATGAAAATGATACGAGTAAATTTATCATAAAAATACCATTATAAAATCATACTTTTGTTGCTTTTTAAAATATATGATAATAAAATTTAGTGGTCAAAGTGGTATCTCGTTGATTTTGAAAAGAAAAACATCACTATTTAATGGTTGGTGAGAGTAACTATTTAATTGGTTCACCCCAACACAAACTGAAAATTGAAAATCTTGTTTGTTCAGAATCTATCATGGTGAAAGAACGGTACTCCACTTGCTTTTTAAACCCTTGATGGTTTGACAGCTACATCCTCACGTAGTTGTTGCTCCACGACTGCCTGCCCAGGTTACAGGTGTTGCAGTGTATGTTGACTGTTGACCCAAAATTTTCAGCTTTCAGTCCTACCATTAATGGTTTTGGAAATCCTAGTACTATGACACACTACAACCAAATATGTTTACCATTAGTCTCTAACACAACGATATAACTTGGATTCTAGAGGTTGTCTAGCCCTTGAGTGTAGATGGTTAATTTTTGTTTTCTGTTGACTTGGTGAGTGGCCCAATACTGAAACATGTTAGGGAATCCTAGCCAACCAGGGCTATGGATTGTGCTGCAAAGATAGGTAGCTTTTGATCTGAAGGCAGAGGTCTGCAGGTGCAGGACCAGTAAGGTGAGAAATGGACCTCTTTGGGGGTGCATATTTTCAGCAAGGCAGAGGTATAATGCCCCCAAGGGAGGGCGCTTGGGATCTTTCCATATTCATGAAAGGCGAAGGATTTGTGACGATGGAATGCTGCAGGTCGTAATGAATTCGGTAGAATGCGACAACACGATACGGGGCACTGGTACGAGAGAGAGTGACACGAGAGTCGATCCACTGGGACAGGATCGAGTGACAAGATGATCAGGAGCAGCTGGCCTAGCTTGGCAAGCTAGCAAGATCAACCATCCTTATTAATGGTTATTCATCATCGCAATTGCATATGCTTTTATATCTTTAAAACTTTAATCAAGACTCTACTGTCTTAACCCACTGAGCTATCGTGGATTCTAATCAGTTAAACTCGTCAGCCCTCCCAATGATGGAGCTAGAATTTTGATAAACCTCGAGCGAAAAATTAAGCGGCTAGCACTAATATGCTAGAGACCATAGACATTAAGGTATAAAAAAAATACTGCACAAATGCACAATTAAAAATAAATTTGAACTCGATGCTTGACATTTCAACAAAATAGATAGAATACATCAAAACAATATAGCCTAACGGAGGAGTAGAAAAGTTAATACCTAATTAATGAATGTTTGGTGCATCTGAGCCTATCACATCTTCATCAGCAATAGTATAAGAACTTAAACCTGCAAAAATGAAATTGCACATACAAATTAGACACATAAAACTACAAAGCTAACTATTGAGGCAAATTGCAAAATAAGAATGTAACATACCATTAGCACAAAGACCACAAGATAGTTGTTACTTATGATACCTCATACTTTGAATGAAACATACCCCTAAAGCAAGTTTTGCCGCCACCATCTCCATAGTCGTCTATAGCCTCAATAAGACTTTGCCATCCCGTTCGGCCATCATGGAAAATCCCTAAAATTCGAGCTTTATGCCGACTATCTACCCAAGAGGTTGCGCTCAATAGCTTCCAGCCAATATGAGCCAAAGCCCTCTCCTTTCCAGCTAGATTGCGCCCGGAGATGAGCTCGTGCCATGCAGCCTCACCACCACCTCTGTTTTGCTGCCGCTACCCTGTTTCACTGTTGCGCATGGCGTCCTACCTCTGCTCCTTGTACCATCCAAATCTGAGCACACCATTAGTCACCTAGCTCCACTGGTGCTCGCCATGCCGTCTCTCTCGCCGGAGAGCAGCCGGACCACCACCACCTTGATCGAGTTCTGCTCTAAGTTCCTTTACGCCGATGCTAGCCCACACCGTGCCTCTCCAAGACCAACCAACCAAATAAATAGAATCCCTAGGTTACCAGTATGCTCATTGTGCCATTCTTTCTTGAGAAAACGGTCACTGACGCAGGCCTCCCCGACTCGGCGTAGGGCTTTCAGGCAAGGGCGCAGGGCTTCCAGGTAGGGACGCCGCCACTGCTTCCAGGAGCAGAGCGGCCTAGGCTTCCAGGCGAGTCGGCTTCCAGGTTCATCCGAGCAGGGCAGCGGTGTAACATGAGTGGCTGCGGCGTGAGCGTGACGAGCGGGGCAAGGAACTAATGAAGCCTTGAAGGAAATGCTATTGTGCTCCGGCTGGGCCGTTGTCTCGAATAGAGGTGGGCGTCGTGTCGTGTCAGGTCAGTCCGACACGGGTCTATCATGCTTCTTGTCTGAACTGTACAGGACCGCGACAACCCATCGTGCCGTGCCGGCCCGGCCTGGCTAGCCTTCAGCGAGCCTAGGCACGACCTATTTGCAGTTCGTGGTTGTTTTGTGTCGTGCCAATCCAGATCTGGCCCATTTGCATTATTGCGACGAGAGAAAAGAAGCCAGAGAGGCACAGAATTGAAGCAGTTGACACAAATATTAAGAAAAAAAGAACCAGTTTTTATTTATTCTTGACCAGTGCTCCCTCTTTCTCGGTTGTTGCCTCTCAATCTCTCTCGTCTTTCTTGCTCGCTCTCAATCTCTCCTGCTCTCTCTCAATCTCTCTTGCTCACTCACTCTCACCCAATCGGTCTCTCTCTCTCTCAATCTCTCTCATCTGATCATTCTCTCTCGTCGATCACTCTCTATCTCGATATCTCTCACTCGCTTTCTCTCTTTCTCGCCCGATCATTATCTCTCTCTCACCTGATCAGTCTCTCTATCTCAACCTCTCCTGTTTACTCTCTCTCTCGCCAAATCATTCTCTCTCTTGCCTGATCATTCTCTCTCTCTTAATCTCTCTCGCTTGCTCTCTCGTCTGGTCAGTCTCTCTCCCAATCTCTCGGTCTCTCTCTCAATCTCTTAGCAGCTCTCGCTCGATCAGTCTCTCTCAATCTCTCAGTCTCTCATTCGCTCGAGGAGAGGGAGAGAGAGTGGGATTGAGCTAGAGAGAGTGAGATAGAGAGTCAGGTAAGTGTTCGGCATGTCCCTTGTCTACTTTCAAAATAGTCAGGTGGATCCCTGTTCCTGTCTTCAAATATGTAACATAGTCACATAAAGAGCTGAAAAAAGATAATACCTGGACTTTCTATCTTTTTTTCTTTTATTTTTTTTACATGTTTTCCCCCTTTCCATTTCCCCCTCCCCCTGCTCCCCAATCGGCGCCCTCTCTCCTTTCCCTCTCCCCCTTCACCGAATTTTTTCCCCTTCCCCACCAATCGGCGCCCTCTTCCCCGGCTTGCCTCGCCTCCCCCGCCGTCCACCAAATCTTCTTCCCCCACCGCCCCCCGATAGCCTCCTCGCCGCCCCTCGCGCCCTTGCCGCCCCGCCGCCCTGGCCTCCTCTACCTTGAAGCCTCCTCGACTCCCCCCATAGTGCTCGCTCGCCTCCTCCCCTCCTCCGCCTTCGCCCTTCGCTGCCCCACTCGGCCTCCTCCGCCCGGCGCCCCCCTCGGTCTCCTGGCGAGCACGGCGCGCCCACAACGACGACAATGGCGACGTCGCGGTCGTGAGCATGGCGACGCGGGAGGCGAGGCAGCACTAGCTCGGCTACGTGGGAAGCGAGGCGGCACGGTGACGCGGCAACACACGGGCTCAGCAGCAACGGCTAGAGCGAGGCGGCATGGGCTCGGCGCGGCCATGACGCAGGTATCCCTCCACCTTGCGCTCTCCCCCACCGACCCTTCCTCTTCCCCCACAGTAACGGCGAGAGAGCAGGAGCCAAGGCGATGAGTGGGGTGGGCGCAGCCGCACGAGCACGGCGAGGCGGCGCAGATCGGCGGGTGGGCACAGCCGCACGAGAACGGCGAGGCGGTGGCGGATGGATTCGAGGCGAGGTGCCTTGAGGCCGTGCCTCCGTGGCGGCATGCCTACGCCGTGCTGGGCCGGCACAGACTCGACCCAAACGTCCGTGCCGGCCCGGGCCACCTATTATGCCCGGTTTCTAAGCCCAGCACATCCCCATCAATAGTAGCGTGCCTGGTCGGGCTTTAAGTCGGGCCATATCACCATGCCTCGAGCCAGCCCACAGAAGCCCGCCCCGAGTGCCCACCTTTAGCCTCGGATCACTCCATCAGGCTGCACAGCTCCACTACTAGTTGGGCGAGGCCTCGAGCCATTGCTCCACCGGCCTCTGAGCCCTCCTATATGTTTCACCCTGTGTAAATTCCTGATTCCACGATAATTTTTCTCGTGAAGACATGCAAAAGTTTAACCCACACAAGTAATTCATACAATACCGAATTAACACGCACGCGTGGCCGTCACGTGAGCCCGTGGGAGAAGGGGATAATACATTAGGGTCTGTCATCTCCTAAGAGTACAAAACTAGAGATAAAAAGGAGGGCAAAAGTACGGCTCCTACATTCCGATCTCGTCGTCTCCACATTACACGATTAGCTTTTTAAGGGTCATCCATTACCCTCGAAGTTAAAGAAACCATGCATGCATGATGAGAGTACAACGAAAACTCGCGCGCGCGGCACGCTAGAGAAAAAGGTGTGGCGCGTACGGCGATTCCGACCCCGGCGCACGTACTGTTTGTAATGTTAGCAGCTGGGGAGATGGGAACAAGGGAGAAGAACTTCTCGAGGCGAGCACACCGCACTAAACAAAGGTGAAAGGATTTCGGTTCGGTTTGTTTAGTGCGGGTACGTAGCTCGCGGTCAGCGCCTAATGCGGCGTGTTCCTCGCAAAGCATGCGCGACTTGCTCGATCTATCGCTAATTCCCAAGCGCTACGAGTTAATGCTTGGCCGTACGTGCGTACTTTGATCTGAAAAAGGTTCCTGTGTAGTTTGAAGGAGCTACTACAACTTAAGAGGTAACAAATGGTTCGAATCGTCTAATAGTAACTGTTTTGTTGTAGCATAAAAATCGGTAAATTGTTTTTTGAATAATGCTTCAAAAAGATCTTGACTAGCGTTTTTTTTATCTAATGGTATAGATGCAGTTGCTAAAATTACCGTCACTACGTGACTATTGGATTTCTGTGCCTTTGACCTGTCTCGGGTGCTACGTTTGGTTTTGGTCTCGCTTAGTCTTGTTTAATCGTTATTGCGAGTTTGGTAGCCCTGTCTGTCTTTAATTAATTTGTTGCATGCAGATGTGTGTACTGTGTAGTGCGTACTGTCCATGCATTTGGTCGCTGCATTACTTTGGGCATTGTCTCTGTCTATTTAATTAACTTTTCATCTGTGATCTAGTGCGATTTTCCTTGTTTCGAAAAAAGAACTAAGTACGTACCAGTGAGTTTACCACGAACACATGTAATGTTCGATATATCAAAAGTTCAGCTTACAAATCTCTCTCTCTCCACACGGCGATGGTATCCATCGTATGTGCAGGAAAACCTGATCACTGGGATGAGACCTGATATGATGTGTACGTGGCACAGGCCTATGTCCAACTACCGCTGGGATCAACATGTCCGGTGCAAATGGCATTATTCCTATGTCTTAGCTTAGACCAAAAGTCGCTACTGAAAAGCACTACAGGGAATTGCCGGGGCCAATGAGCTAAGCCTGCGTGGCTAACAGCGAAATTATCTTTTTGTTGAAGGCAATCCTTAACAGAGAAATTGACATGCATGGCACATATATATATATAGCTTATGCAAATCTTATGTACTGCTACATAGTCGTGCCCTCGTGGGGACTGCCAAGTCTAATTCACCAATAGCTAGTGTCGGGCAGGAGTTGGCACTTGGCAGTCCAAAGCCAGAACATGTCTGCAGTGGGAAGAACAAAATTAGAGGGAGAAAACAAACACCGAATTTCTAAAATAAGGTTTGTTTGGAGGGCATGGATTTCGTAGATTATTACTTATAAGAAGTACACTGTTTACCGCGAAATTCGTACCCTCCCTTTGCAATTTGCATGAGTAACCAATGGTCTACGCTGATATGAAATTAAATCACTACTGTGAGTGTTAAGTGTGCTTCATGAAATGCTGTCTGCAAGTCATGAATGCCTTGCGTGCAGTTTTGCTGCTTTTGCAGTTCCATATGCATGTGTGCTGCTAGCCTTTATCCCGAAAGCACGGAGTTCATGTGCTATATATCCTGTCCGTACAACATTTCTGCATGCATTGACATCTATCGATCGTTTCGTATCGCACAATCACGTCGATCGATCCGATGCGCGCTTCCAATACTCCATGGGAATTAATTAACTCAACACGGCGCCCTGCATTATGTATATATGTATATGTTGCGCTCTCGTCTCCGATCTCGTCCGTGCGCTGCACGCACGTACGTACTCCGTGATGGATCGATGGCGTGCGTGGACCTCGGAACATTGTGGTCTCCCCACCTTTTCGATCGAGCTCTTCCCTTTCTTTCTTCCAAAGGCACAGCGCGGGCGTCAGTGCCCGTAGTGGTCGGTGCTGGGCACTGAGCGCGACGTGGCCTAAAGCTGCCGCGGCGAGCAGCGGCATGTGCGTGCGCGCACGGCACGGCACAGCACCGCGGCGTGCATGATTGACTGGCCACCCGGCCCGGCCGCGCGCGGCCTAGACCAGCTCCCACGCCTGGCCGCGCAACTCGTCCTTCCGGCAGTGGCCCGCGCCACGGAAGCGTCCAAGCCGAGGCGGCCCCCCCACTTTTCGGGGGGAAACGCTGCCTTTCCACGCGATTATTGCTCGTTTTCCTACCATTTGCCGGCTCGGCAGTTGCGCGCATTGGTGGCCTGGCGATCAGGGGCAAATAGAGTGGATAGTTCCCTACGTTGGTCTATTCGAATAAATTTAGATCTTATTTGAAACATAAAATCGAATATGTATGTTTTTTTTATATGGGAGTCAGATCCAAATAGTTTTTGTCGGAAATGAAAACGGATTTAGGATAAAAGTATCAATCGGATTCAAAACTATCCAAAATTTTAATTGGACAATATCTATTAAATTTATTTCGGATATTTGGATATCATCCCAATAGGTATGCCCATAAAATCATGGACCAATAAGTACATAACTACCCTCTCAATTGCCCAGAGTGCACCAGAGAGAGGCCTGTCAAGCTTTTTTCAATATTAAAATAGTTTTTTATTTTTAGAAAAATACAGAAAATCCAAATAAATCAAGAAAAATAGCAAATGAACTTAGAATAATTCCGAACAATTTAGTCAAATACGTTTGAACATAAGGAACTTTAAAAAATATTTTTGAGTTTAATTGTTGCAATCAAATTTGCTTATTAAGCTTCTAATGAGTTGTATTTTAAATATGTAGTATGGTTGATTGGTTCTTTTACATGCGACACATGTGAGTTATGCTCTTATGCGATATCCGACTAAATATCTGTAACTGAGACTATCCACATTCAGCTTGACATATATTCATCCAATATTATTCATGTTCGACACCGATTCTAAAAAATGTAAAATAAAAAATAGAACAAACAGTATCGGTCTGTATCTACTCTAATTACACCCCTACCGGCAATGGACCGACCTACTGATGGGGGCGATGGGCGGAGGGCGACTCGATATCCATGATGATTTCTTCGCTGCTCTCCCTAGTCCCTAGTACCTGACGGTTTCCGTGTCAGGTTGATTAAAGCGAAGCAAGGAACAGCGGGAATGACAAGACCACGGAGCTTTGTTGGATCGATCGTCATGCGTGCCGTGTTACGCGACAACAGTTACCTCCAAGGATTAGCGGCCAACTGCGCGCGTGACAAGAGCAATTCGTCAGGTGTTTCCGAAATGAGGCATATATGGGCCTTTTTTGTCAGATTATTTCACATTTGTTTTCACCGTTTGCATGCACCCTGAAGGCTGCGGCCACACTGCACAGCTATTAAACCTAGCTTCTTGATACGCGTCTGGTCTTTGCATGAATCAGCGTAGGATAGAAGAGTCTAAGTTGGTGACGTACATGTAAGGTTCATCGCTAATTTTAGTGCCCTGGTATGCCAAGTGACAAAGCTGGTAAAGAGATTTTACGATGCATTATACTGATAGTATACTATGAGTAGTAGAAATTAGATATAGCCATTATTTGCTCTTGTAACGCCCCCATTTTTTATAACGAATATCAATAATGGGTACCATGTGCATACAGTACTAGTCCCGTGATCAGTAGTTAGTACGCACAAACACAAATTGATATCACAGTCATACATAAGCTTTATTACACAGCGGAAGCAAAGTTATATAATATTCTTACAATTCCAAAAGTAAAAAACAGCAGTGGAGACAACTTCTTGTAGTATACCTTTTAACCCATTGTCCCACAGGCAACTGACAAGGTAAGGCCTTAGAAAAATTCATCGTTAAATTCCCTGAATCCTGCATCAACGTATGAGTCGTCAGGATAATCTGATTCTTCACCTAAAAACATTAACATAGGCAAGTTGAGTACTTACGTACTCGTAAGACTTTTACAAATCCTATAATACATGTAGGTCATTTCAATGGAAAGGCTATTATGGTTAATTTGCGCAAAGCCAGTTTGAATGGTAAATACATAATAATAAATTGTAATAAAATTTTCTTAAAAGCAGATTAAATAAAATGACAGTATGTAAGTATGAGTAAATGAGATTTCGAACCTGGGTATAATGACCATATCCAAGAACTATTTCCACTGACACACAATAGAAACCAAATTTTATGAAAATAAAAACTGCTAACTATGTGATGACTTTACCAAGTGCCCATTACCGCGGGCGCGGCTAATCGATTAGTTTTACACTCTGCTGAGGTATACAACTTTACCCACAAGACATGACTGACTCTTTGAGCAATCAATATTTGCACATTTCCTTTGGTGTGCCGCAGAGAGTCATGTTATAACTGTTACATTATTTAATCCTGACTTTGCACCAGCACGGTGACGATAAACCCATTCTGTGGCGGAAGGACTCAGAGCATAGAAATGATGGAACTCCCCACAGTATGGCGTACATCGTTATATTGGTAGACGTTTATTCTATGATCACCTCGGTGTGGACGTCCTGTCGAGCAATTCATTAAGAAACAGTTCGTACTACTCCGGCTTTCCAAGTACAAAGCCAGTTTTAAATAACTTAATAAGTTAGAGTTGGCCCATACCAGCACTTGCGGTTGTATGATAATTCTTGGCCTGAAAACAACCCATAGTTCGGTCCTTAATTCGACACGGGCAATAATCTCCCCCTACACTACTTGCAAAATCATGCACTACCGACTATTGCCAATAATTGCCCGCATCTAAACCATAGTTTTATTTTCATTTTCCATCCAAAATACCAATCACAAGGGAAGGTCATACCCATTAAATATCATATCCAATATTTTTAATCATGTCAAAGTTTTATGTTTCTTTAAGCATGGCTAAGCAAGATACTATGTGTGAGTAACCCAAATTGACATCAAATAATGTCTACGCTATTCTAGGGTTATCAAGGTTCACAATTTCATACTTATCAAGGAAGTTCTATGTAGCTACAGGTACAACTACCAATACCCGTAATATAGCAAACTTTAATAAAAATAAAGTATGCAGTAAAACATTTAATAAAAACATTTATAAAACTGGGATCAATATGATCAAAGGGGATGCTTGCCTTGTTGATTCTCCTCGACGTCGAACTCCTGATCGTCGACTATATCAGATTCGTCGGGTTCTACACGTCGTTCGATAACACATAGCAAATACCAAATTTTAATAGGGCCAAAAAGAAATCAGATGAAAATATTCAAATAAAATCATTTCACAATTCAGAAAATGGTTGCAGTTGTTATTTTTTCTTATTTGCAACTTTAGAAGGTTTAGTTTATTTGAATTATTTGCATCATTTTATTACATATTTAACAACTTAAAATTTTCTTATAACAAACCCTAAGTATTTTTACATATTCAGGTTCCTAAGGTCACAAGGAGTCTAACAAAATTTATTTTACTAAATTTGGTGGTCATTTGCAAAAATTCCATGTATGATATATTTCTAGCTCTTTCTTTAAATTTGAATTCAAAATTTAACTAAAATTCAATTTTGATATTTTTTGCATATTATGAATCTACATAATTTATCATTAATTTATAAATTTATTTCATCAAATTTGGATTTAAAATGCGCAAGATATAAGCTATTGAATATTCTAGGTTTTGAAAAATACTAAAAATTCAGAAATATGCCGAAAACGGAAAGTGCGCTTTCGCGGGAAAAATGCGCTTTCCCTTTTCGGCTGGCGTCGGGCCGAGGCGCTGACAACCGGGCCCATGCGGTAGTGGCTTGCGCCACGCGTCGCGATCGACGCGACGAGCTCGAGACGCACACGCTTGCATGCCTACGCGGATGACCGGTGGGGTCCGCAAGGCAGCGACACGCGACACACATGCGACTGACATGCGGGGCCAACGTGTAAGTGACGCAGGCACAACGCTGGCGCAAGTGGCTGAAAGCTCCGGCCCACTTGGCAGAGAGCCAGAGCAGGGGCGGCGAAGGCTTGGCTCGCCGGCGGCGAACTAGCGCTGGAGCGGCAGAATGAGTTCCACCACGAGCTTCAGGGCGTCCGTGCGCACACGAGGGTGGTCGCACGGTGGCCGGAGGTGGCCGGGAAGGGGGTCGGCACCGGCGAGGGGCGACGATGGCTACGGCCAACCGACGATTCCGCAAAACTAGGCTTTCCCGAGCTCGAAGATCACCACCAGTAGCATCAGGGCAACACAAGGAGCCTATTTTGCTACTTGTTCAAAAGAAAGATTGCCCGGAGATGGGTTCTCACCGTGCGCGGCGGTGGCGGAAGAAAAAGCACGGTGCGGTGGCTCGTCGGAGCAGAGAAGCTGGAACCAATGGTGGGGAAGAGTTCCTAGCGACGTGAGGATGCTTCAATGCAGTTGGTTCGGGGCGAAATGGTTTGTAGGGCGAGTTTCGGGGTTTTACCCCTTTTTGGGTTTTCGCCGGAGCTAGGAGAGATGAGGGCAAATCACGACGGAGTGAGGCGAGTGGGGAGAAGACTGGCGGGCTGAGACGATGGGCGACGCTTTTATATGGCCGTGGAGTCGGTTGCAGCACAGGGCGAGAGAGATCGAGAGAGCGCGATCGTATCTCTGCGCGAGAGGCGGCGAGGAGAAGAGGGAAGAAGACGTGAGAGTGACGCTGACGCGTGGCGGCGAGGTGGCAGAGAGGCTGTCGACAGGGGCCAGCTGTCCACGCGGACCCACATGGCAGTGACCGAAAGAAGAGAGAGCTCGGCCAGGTTCTGGACAACACGGGAGAAATACAGAGAATTTGGTGGTCAAACTGATTCTTGATTTTATGAAAATTTTACCATGGGTTGGCCTGTTAGTTACCAGTCTCCAGTAAAAATATCACATTTTTATGATTTTTTTAGAATTTTAAATAATTCTGAAAATGTGGCTTTTACTTTTTGCCCATTCGGTTTTTCATTTAATTGATGACCGAAATGAAGTTAATATCTTATAAAACTTTTTATGAGAATCAGGAATGGTATTATACACCTTATGTAAAATTTTCAGATTTATTTATTAATATTTAATTTTTAATAATTCTGACAATACTATTTTCCATTTTATTTCTTCACTGTTTTCGAATTTTAAAAATGATAAAATGAATCATTTAATTTTTAATATTTTTACTGGAGATAGGCACTGTGCTTATGTCGGCAGGGTAAAATTTTTACCTCAGGATAGCTTCTTGATAATTTTACAAAATTCCATTACTTTTTGTCCTGATTTTTCTTTTACATGATTTGCTTTGATTAAATTATATTTTAATTGGTCTAGGTCTTCCACTGCCTTAATCTCGCTGTAGAGAGCCCTAAGATTTTTAGTATGACTTTTGTAGATTTTTGTTGACTTGGTATTTTAACTTTTTACTTTTACCATTTTATTATATCCTTTAATCCAATTTCTTTTATGAAAGAAAAGCTAAAAGAATTTCTAATAATTCCATAAAATTCAGAAATAACACACAAAAGACTTTTAATTCACTTTTTTTTATATAAATTTTGAGGCTGTTACAGCTCTAGATATTTTTGCTACTCTACAATAGAAAAAAAACGTATAAATAAATACTATCGAAAAATTATAAATAAATACTATCTATAGTGTTAGCTGTGGTGGACGTGTGGCATCTACCCGCCATCTTATGCCACTACGGTAGGATTACGGGTTTACAAACGAAAGGAGCTACTGACTTGCTTCAAGATTTCTGGATCTGGGAGCCATGCCCATGCGTGCGATAAACAGAAAAAGAAGGGGGGATATCACATAAGTACTTCTCAAGTAAAAAAGGAGCACTTCGTTCAGGCCCATTAACATGTCCAGTTATCCACATTGCCTGAGCTGCTTTTACTTACCTCGATCGGGCGGGTCAGACTCGAGCCCAATTACCCCACCTGCATCTCCGAATCGTCGCGCACGCACGGCCTCGGGCGATCCGACCTCGCCGTTGCTCAGACGCCGGAGACGAGGAGGAGGAGGAGGAGGAGGAGGAGGAGGAGGAGATGACGGTGTTCCACTTCCTGAACTGTGCTGCCCTCACCTTCGGCCCCCACGTCGTCTACTACTCCGCCACCCCACTGTAAGTTTACCCTCTTCCCATCTCTCTGTCTCCACGAGATCCGTATCCCAAACGTGTTAGATCTGTGTCTAGCAATCGGTCTGGGCCCTGCTTGGTTGCGTGATCTGGCACGAAGGGGCAGGGCCGCCTAATACTGTCGGTTCCATTTGTGATTTGGCTTGTGGGAGGAGGTTTAGTCAGTGCAGTTGAAGTGAATTTTGCCCAGCTGAGTTGGATCGGCGAGACGCTGGTCCCATTTGTGCTGACGAACTTATATTGAACTGCCGGCATGGATTTTTCTTAGAACGAGCAAAAGCTTTGCGTGTCATTTTATTAAAGCCTTGAACTGTCGGCATGGTTTTAGGGCTTTGTTGGGTGAATTATGGTGTTCGAACTAAATATGATTAGCTTTGTCGCAATTACTGTGGTCTGTGACTAGCTCGGAGTGTCGAGTAAGTTCTGATGATTTGGTGTAGTATGTTTTCGTGAGTTAAGATGGGAACATGATATAGTGGAAGGCATTGTCCGTGAAGTGTGAACTGAACGGTAAAAATATGAAGTACTGTAGGCAATGCCATTTGAATCTTTTCAAGAACTTGATGTTAGTGAAACTGGAAATATATGTTGACTGTATGTGATAGTGACAACAAAATGTAAAGCATTCTTGCTGGGGAGAAGTTCTCATTGGACACGTGGTGATAGATCTCAAGTGATAGTTACTGTATTTCAGTTTGATAGATCACCAAGGTGTATATACTAATATATATAACATAGTAGCAGATTAGCGGGCTGATAACTTAAGTAGATAGGTGCAGTTCTCCTGCATTTTTTTTTAAAAATTAAGTAGATAGCATGGCTTCGTAATATACCTTGTTCCGGGTAGCATGTTAGATTGTCAGATAATTCCTTTTCAGTGACATAGAGGTCTCATTCTCATCTCATTCAGTAGTTGCTTTAAGTTTGGCAAAACACCAACTTGTCCTTGAACAGTGATCTACTTGAGCAGTGAGCATGTACCCATGGAACATGTGAATTAGATCTATGAATTCTTGAGTCTAGTTTTATCTGAACCTAGACTTAGTTGAACTGTACTTTGCAATTTGTGTGTTTGTTGTACAAACTTCAGAGCGGAGTTATAAGCAAAAGGTATTTCTTGAATACTGGATAAAATTTTTGCCATCTAGACATCATATTTGGTAGCACTCTGGAGCTTATTTAACTCATGAGATGACCGCATACATCAAGAGATCTAACTAGGACATTATATAGTTATAATAGTTATCTATAATATCAATTGCTTTCTTGAAAGTGGTACGATTCCATACTTCCATAGCATCGATGGTGCCTGCACCCTGGCCTGAAAAAAAGGTTTATTTCTTAATTTGAAGAGACCAAACATGTTTATTCCTCTATTTTTACTTTGTAAGATAGAGGACTAGTTCTACATGGACTAGTTCTATACAAGGGACAACTGAGGGTAGCAAAGAATGTGGAACAACACGTTGTTTTAGTTTTTTTGGTATCAACCCAGAAAGTAGCTTCGCCTTTTGTTTTTCTTCTTCCTTTCTTATGGCAATGTTCTTTAGTTGCACTGATCCCAGACAAACTTGAATGTGATTACTTCCAATTCTTGTTAACATAACTCCAAATACATGCCAAGTACAATACGTATGAATTCTATTAAAGCACATTTATAAAGCTCTGAATTTACCTACTCAAATAGTCACATATCACGACTACCCAGGCTCTGAAATGCTATATGTGTGAGCTGTGACTTATGTAACACATCTTACAAGTTCTGGACAAATTCAGTTCAATAAAGTTTCTGGATCCACCTCAATGAAAAACGAAACTACATATTTAGTTTTACAAAGCGCCAAACCACCATAATGCCTTCCTCACATATTTATCAAAGCACCAGCAGAAACTACTTTTTTACTTAGATCTTCTAAAACCATATTGCCACATATTCTATTCTTCCAAGAAATCACTTGAACAAATATCCAAATAAACCATATGCCATGTGGTCTCTGCTTATCTGGCTTCCAACAGGTAGTTTTGCAAAGGTCAAAATCTAGCTTGGCCTACACGACTGCTAGTATGTATAAGTAAGCCCCTAATCAATCATCAGCTCATCACCCTCACTCATATCATCTACACCTCGATGCCACAGTGTCACTGTGGTGCCAGCAGCCAGATGATGCAGAACATGCAGCAGGTTCTTGGTGCATACTATGGTGGACTCGAGCAGCAACAGATGATGATGAAGATGACGGAGATGGCAATGATGCTGCCATGCATGTGCAGCATGCCCCCTGTCTACTTCCAGCTCTTCCCCTGTGGTGGCTGTTGATCAAATAGTGGGTTACATGTACTCCAGTAATAAGTTTCACATACTATTGTGTGTGACTCAGTAGAAATAAGAACCATCGAATAAGACATGTACTCCAGTAATAAGTTTCACATACTATCGTGTGTGACTCATTAGAAATAAGAACCATCGATAATCTGTGTTCAGCTATTCAGTGTTCTGACTCCTCTTTCTCTTTGTTTGAAACAGAAAATTTGCACTTCAAGATACATATATCTCTACAGGAAGCTAAAACTTAATTTCCATGTAGTCAACATATATATATATATATATATATGTATGTATGTATGTATATATGCAAAGAACAAGTTGAAGTCTGCCATGGTTCAATCATTTCATTCCATTCTGGTTTCTTAGGTGTGGAGCTCTCTCCTAGTCTCCCACATACTATGCATTTGCACCATACCGTCGTTTTAAATCTGATCTGCTATAGAGCACTCAGTTGTTTGTACCTAACCTGCGAAACATGTAAACTAACCTACTAGATCATCAAATAATAGAGTGTTAAGATTGGGTGTATGTATGTGCCAAGCAAAACTGGAAAGAATTTCAAACTGTTAGCTTTATAGATGAAAATAGTTCTGTATCAAGGATTCAAGGGATTCCTTGGACTGCAGTTTCTTATTCAATTATTTTTTGCAGGTCAGAGTATGACACCATTGGCACTTGTGTGAAAGCAGCTGCTGTTTATCTTGGAACAGCACTTGTAAAGGTCAGTAACTAGTCCATGACCCTTCTGTAAAATAAAGTGATAAAATTAGCAAGTACCATGATTTAAAGGCTCAACTGATCTACCATTTATGTATCTGTCCTTATTTGAGAAACTTTTCTAGTTGTTTGATCATGTGCTCTGTCATCTACTTTTGTTGATTCAGACAGTTTAATATGTTCTTTGGAAGAGCCATTCAATTACATTTTTAGTGTGAACATGGATTTCTTTCCTTAACATATATGTACCAATTTCAATTTTGAGAACAAACTGTTGTTTTGAGGGTTGCAGCCTTGCAGGACACTTAGCAGATAGCTTTTTCTTTAATTGTTTGAGTTATTCAAACTTCAAATGTTGTCAAATGTCTATATTTCATTCTGCATGGTTTGTACTGGTTATCTCCCCTATTATACAGTTTCTTTTGTACGAATTTTATTCATAAATCATACAAGTTGAAGCTTCTATCATCCTGACATTTTTAAGCTTAGCATGTTTGATATTTTTGTTCTTACCTTTTGTCGCTTGGATAATGTTTCTTATTTTCTGTTTTAATCCTTTGGCATACCGCTTGTGGGATTGCTAACCATCATATTTTATACTGGCAGCTTGTTTGCTTAGCAACATTGCTCAAAGTACCAGAGAATGATAGTTTTGATCCTTATCAGGTAAATTTTCTGCACTTTCCTTGATAAACACATGCTTGGATTTATCATGTTTGTTGGTGTTCATCTAATCTAATTATTTCCATTTGCAGGAATTATTGAAAATCCTAATTGGGTTTATAGATGTTGCTGGCCTTTATTTTGTGTTGACACAGTTGACTCACAGAAACATCTCCCAGAATCATAAGTTCCAGGCTGTTGGTCTTGGTGAGTACAAAGTTGTCCTTATTCTCTTTCTGATCTAATGCTTTTAGCTGAAGTTTGATTTGTCAAATTATCCCACAGCATCCATGGAGACATGTTTTCTTTGATCTTATATTGCATCTCCATTCTGTATGTTCACCTGCCTCACTTTCTATCTAAATTGCTATGTTTTTCTTGCATAGTTGTGCTGATTTCTGGACAGCCTTTTTATATACGAAATGAATCCCTCATGTTTGGCTTTTTATAAAAGGAATGTATTTCTCATGTTGATCTTTTGTATGGACTGTCTTAGTACAATATTTGGTTGTGCTCAATTTATTGAGCTGCATGCTCATGGCTTTGGCATTGATGCAATTGAAAGAACAGCCAGAGTCTTTTTATTGGCTGCTGTGGCATTTATCAGGAAATTGAATGTTCTTCGTACTATTTGTTATTTAATTGGATTGCGTGTCCTTAAGTTTGTTACTCAGTAGAAATGACGAAACAATGCAATGCTTTGACCCAGCTGCAATTCACTCTATCGTGACTATCATTGATGTATTGGATATTTTTGGTGTTTTCAGGTTGGGCTTTTGCTGACTCAGTTCTGCACCGGCTGGCGCCTCTTTGGATTGGGGCAAGAGGGCTTGAATTCACGTGGGAGTACATATTTCAAGGACTTGAAGCAAATGCAAATCTTGTATGCTACTCAATATTATGTGACAAATATAATTTCAGATTCCTTGTTTGCAAGAGAGCAACTTCCTAGTGTTCTGACTTATGATGTTTGCTAGACACAATTGTCAACAAAAAAACTTGCTCATATGTGTTTTGGTTATCCTTGATCCCAGAAGACTTACTTTTGTTCTTCTGCAGGTGATGACGCTCTCCCTTGCTGCATTAGGATCCTTAATGTGGCTGAGGAAGAACAAACCTAGGACTTTGGTTCCAATAATTTATGCATGTGCTCTGCTTCTGGCAACAATGCCATCTATCACCAGGTTATTCCCTCATGCTCTGTCATATGTTTTTGTTCTTTTATTTGTTCTGAGACACAAAGTGCTTGATTATGATGAATTAATAATAAGTAGATGTTGGTAAATCTCTGCCATTTGCTGTTAACTACGTTCTGTGGTTCCTCTAGCATGATTTGTGTCAATTTAGGGATATTGGCTTAATACCTCATACACTGTGCTTAATACCTGATCAAAGAGAGAACAAGGTATCCAATTCAGAACATTTCTGATGGATTCCTTGTTTCAGTATTTTTTTGGGGTTATTCTTCCCATATTTTTAATTTAGCAATCTAAATTTTTTTGTTTGTTGCATGAACTATCATTGTCTCCATCTATGATGACCGTCTTGGAACCTTTTCTTTTACTCCTTGTGAACCACTGAAACTTGAGTACACCAAAAGGTTTCAATAGAATACCCAAAGTACAGGTTTGTTTTGTGCTGCACAATGTCATATGTACGAAAATTGCAAACCATTGGCACTTGAATCATAGTATTTGTGATGTAATATTTCTTTCTTGTTTACCAAGGACAGACTCGTTTGAATCACATATGCATATACTCATATTGCAATTTTCAAGTGGCAATTTACTAGTAGATTTTGATGGATTACATATATTTTCAATTGGAATATCATTCTTTATTCATAATCATTTGGTTCAATCGTTTATTTGCTTAGTTGCTGCATTTTCAGGGATCATGCTTTTCAAATTAATTTTCCTGCCTTCCTGTTCACTGTGCTAAACATGCTAAAAAAATATTTCAGTTACCTGAGGAGATCATTAGAGTGGCAGACTCCAAAGGTGGTTGGCTTCGAGCTACTCTCCTCACTGGTTATGGCTTTCATCAGCTGGCAGTTGTTCTCGGCTTGTCAGAGACCAATGTAATGAACGGACAAAGTACCACAAGATTTACCGGAGATCCGACGCTCCTGAGATATGCTTCTTGTCGTACTTCGGCAGGATTAGGATGCTGCTTCGACCCTTGTGACTACGATAATTTTCCTTGGGGGTTCAATTGTAACTTAGAATCCTCTGTGGCTTTGATCTAAGACCAGGGTTTCAAAAATCGATGAAAAATGCTCAAAAATCGCGATTTTCGATCATATCGAGCCGGCTCGAGATTTGAAACCGGTTGGTAAACCGGTCCAATTCAAATTCGAATTCAAAAGATTCGGGAAATTTGGGGAAAAAATCAAAAAGCATTGAAATTTTTTGTGTGAGGTTCTGAGTCAATGCTAATGATGCTATATCAGTGTATTTTTTCTAAAATTCTAACGGTGCTACTGTCTTTATATATGCTCTTTTGTTTTTGATTTTTTAGAGGCACTAAATGAAGTCTAATTTTCTACAAATTTTTGTGTGAGGTCTTGAGGCAATGCTAATAATGCTGTAAATTTTTCAGATGATGATCAGACCTGTGTATTTTTAAAAAAAAATTTACAATGCTACTGTCTTTGTATATGCTATTCTGTTTTTGATTTTCTAAGGGTACTACATAAAGTCTAATATTACTGGAAATTTTACTACATGATCCTCGGGCACTCTTTATGATACTATTAAAATTTCAGAGTATGACCAAGCTTGTAAATTTTTATAAAAATCTGACAACGTCTCTGTTTCTTTTCATTGATTACTATTTTTGATTTTTCAAAATTAATAAATAAATTAAAAAATTATTGAAATTTCTATGAGGTGTTTTATAGATTAATTGGGATTTAATCAGATTTTCTGCCATTTTTTCTTGAGTGTACCGAAAATTGAATAAAATCGGTCGAAAATTGATGAAAATGGTTGAAAAACAGTGAGGAAAGTGACGTTGCTTAGTTTGCTGATTTTTTGACAAAAAAATCGATGTAAATCGGTAAAATCACTCGATTTTTGTTTTTTATGCCTTTTGACCTTCGATTTTAAAAAAATAACTTCAAAACCGTTCGGTTTCTACATCCCCCTCCCCTTGCGGCGGCCTAACCCCGCGCGTCTTGTGTCTCACGTCCTCTGCTTAATTGCGTTGCTCTACGTCATGTGGAATGAAGCTTACGAAATTTAGTCATGTTTTTAGATATCGAGAAATTTTTCGTTTACTATACTAGCTGTATAAATTTGTTTTTTTTAAATGGCCTCTGTTCGAAATGAATTAGCCCCCTAATGAGTGGTATACAAGCGCGGCATTATGAGCAGCAGGCATGTGGCGAAGCAGCGCCTTGGTGGCGCGACATTTTCCATTACTACACTTGTGGTGCGCTGTTCTGTATTGTGCTCGGTCGACACCACTCGGGGATGATGGGGCAGCAATGCAGCGCACTGCATGATCTGTTGCATTCGAGTTCCGATGCACCAAGTGCGTCAGATTGGTCGGCAATGACGCCAAACGAGGGACGGGACGAGGCGATGGGACGGGAGAGCAGCGGAGTGGATGCGCTACACTGGCATAATTCGCGGACCGGCAACGCTACAAAGCATGTCACATCGGCTGCTTTGCGTTCGTGGCTAGTGCTGGCGAGCACGAGGGGGGGGGGGCTGGCACCCGTGTCATGGCCTTTTGCGCGGCTGGTATTTACGTCTTTTTGTTCCGTCCAATCGGCGTGCCGAAAACATCGACCAACACCCCCGTCTTCCGTGCATGCGTGTCGAGGAGGGCGCTATAAATTAGGACTCCCTCCGATAGTTTGCATCAAACATTCACTTCGACGAGGGAAAAAAGTAGAGGGAGTTTGGAAACGTCTAAGTGAGTTGAGGAAACCGAGAGGCAGAAGAGAGAAGACGCGGGACAGAAGGGAGGGAAAAGGGAGGTGGAAGAGGAAATTTGGAATCGTACTTCGGGAGGAATTTATTAAGGGTTAATTTTTCGTAGGAATTTATTCGGGGTTCATATTTGCAGCATTTGATTCGGGGGCCTTTGTTTGCAGGTAATATCCAGGAAGGTTAGTTTGTACGTTGCTTAGGCTGTCGTAATCTTCAGTTGAGCTACGGGAAGGTTAGTGTAAATAATAGTATATGAAATCACGGTGTTGGTACATGAGCAGTACAAATAATGACGGTAATTGTATAATGAGAAGTGGATAAAATGACAGTAGCAGTGTAGTGAGTAGTACACGAATCGACGATACAATTTGTAAAAAATATTATGTACTTGGTGTGATGTTGTTCGCAATTAGTAGTACATAAAATAACGGTAGTAGTGCATGCAATGACGACATTAGTATAATTAGCTCTACATAAAATAACGGGCTATAGCATAAATAATGGCTCCATGTTATTGAAATATTAGTGTAGTATCAGTATAATATGATAGAATTAGTTGTACGTAAAATGGTAATACTCCATTAGTACGTAAAATAGCGGTGTAAGGCAAAATTAATGGTGTAATTAGTATAAATTCTGTAATATTAGTGTAATATTCGTATAATATTATTATGATTATACTTATATTATTGCGATACAATTATAAATTTATTAGAATAACAATAATATGGTTCTTTTATTATTTTAATATTGGTATAATATTATTGTGATATATGCATAACTTCAATAATGTTAGTATAATATTACAACAATATTTATGGGATTAGTACATGAATTGACGATTCAAGGCGTAAATAATACTAATAATTGGTGTGATGTTAGTTCAACTAGTAGGACATGAAAGGACGATCTCCGTGAGATGAGTAGTATACGAATTGATGATGCAAGACGTAAATAATGGTGCTTAATTACTTTAACAGTACCATATGAAAATGATGTTTACTCATTTGCTATATTACTATTGATTACGGATGTGACGAATTGTACGTTAGTATTTAATGCGCGTGCTTGCGTCTTTTGCTATGGTAGGTACTACATGGTAGATATTCAAGATTTGTTTATGTTTTATGGTGACGGCGTTGTTCGAGAGGGTCCATATGGGGTGGACCTTTCGAACTACGAACGGAAGGTGATCCGGGCTCCGGGTCTGATGGAGATGGGTCTGGCCGACCTCCGTAGATGCGTGAGGAGCGCATTTGATGGGAAGACTGCCCGAAAGAAGCTTGTAATCGAGGCGGCACATGCTATAGTTGTGAGAGGTTCGACCGACTATTTGTGGGAGCTATGCAAGATCGCGGGAAGCGCCATGTGGGGGGGGGATACGTGTAAATTGTGATGGACCCTCAGGCGGAGATACATCGTCAGCCGATGGTGTATGTGCGCTTCCTAGACAGAGGAGAAACATCACGTCCTTCTGGGGGCGTCGCCGTCATCGTCGATGCATCCTCTAGGGGCATCCGTGAGGACACTATTGTGGATGAATTTCAGCCGAACAAAGATGTTGGGCAGTGGTGGGCCGCTCATATTGACTGCCACGAGCACCTGGAAGCCATGACGGATGAAGCAATATTCGATGATGACGCCGATGTCGACACAGATAACAACGGAGATGATGATGCAGCTCTCGTCGGTGGCATTGTGTCCATTGATGTGGAGTACGTGTCTTCGTGCCTCAATGATCTGGCGATATCTTCTCTCATGTTGCCAGACAAAGCCGACACTGATTGGGCCTTCGATCAGAATACTCTACTGGTAGGGCAACACTTTCCTACAAAGAGTGCCGCCCAGCAAGCAATTGCAAGATATACGGTCAACATCATCCGCACATTGTAAGATCGAGGATGCCGAATAGAGGGGGGTGAATAGGTGGCTACAAAAATTTCTTCTACGATTAATTAAAATCTCGCCTAAGTACCATTATGTGAAAACCTAAATGATAATAGATGCGAAAGTGATAAACTAAGGTTTTGATAATTAAAGCCTAAGTCAACTAGGCTCACTAAGGCACTAACTATTTATGTCTCTAGCAATAATTTGCAATCCTAAATACAAGCAATCAAACCATCAATTCTATAAATATAAATTGCTTGAGTATAAATAAATAATAGAATGCAAATCACAATAGACACATCGATATTTTATCGTGGTGTTCGGAGACTTGCCAGTCTCCCCTAATCCACGTTGAGGTAAGCCAAAACGAATTGGATCGGCTCCACGAATTAAGCCAAGCACCTCGAATCCACTAGCAGTAGCTCTTTCCCCCTCCGGGTATGTGAGCTCCAATCTTCATAACTTGTCGGGCCTTCTCACAATCTTCTTTGAGAAGGTCACCGAACTAACGAACGCCTCCACGCCATCTAGGTGTCGGTAAACACCAAGAGTAATAGGTCAAGCCCCCTAGCTTGAACCTCACCAAATGCAATACATGCACAATGGTGATCACCGAGTGCAACACATGCATAAGGCTCTCCTCTAAGTGCAACACATGCACAATGAGTACTCAACCCACTTCTAATTGCAACACATGTAAGATAGAATCGCTCTTAGCTCAAAAACCAAATTGAAGAGTGCAACACATGCACAACTCAACCACAAAGAGCAATGAACTTTTCAAAACCACAGCAAGCCAAAATGCCAACCCCTAAGGCTCCTTTTATAGCCTTCCCAATGAAACTAGTCGTTTGGGGGCAAAATGGCAAAAGACACAATAACCCCGGTGCTACTACCACCCTACTAGGACTGGTAGCACCGCCCTCTAGGCCAACAGCTAGAAAAACTATCCGTTACTTAGAAAATCCGGTGCTACCAGGCTTGGGGCGGTAGTACCGGGTTATTTTCTCTTTCCTCGGGCTGAAAACACGTTCTCTGGAATTTTTACACTGCTCCTAGGGCAGTGCTACCACCCTTGGACCCCGGTAGCACCGACCGAGTGGTGCTACCACTGCTACATCGATTAAAACAATCATAACTTTTTACTTCGAACTCCGATTTATGTGATTTTGGACTCTATGTGAAGCTTATCAAGATTGCTATAATTTACACCATTTTTCAAGATTTAAGCAACCATGGATTTTTAAATATCATAAAAAAACTCTAATGTAGTCACTCAAGTCTAAAATATGATTTGCTCGAAATCCCCACATAGACTTGATCAAGAGTGTGACTACAAGCTAGCAAGAGTCAATAAGATTAAATCTTAAGCTATTTGATGATCGATTCATGATCAAAACAATTTTGCAAAACACATTTGCAAATTCTAATCATATACTCCAAAATCAAATGCATGACCACCAATATTTTGCAAAACACATTTGCAAATATAAATCTTGCAAACAAGAGCAATCAAGATCATATCTTTGAGCCATGTGATGATCAACACATGATCGAACTAATTTTCAAAACACATTTGCAAACTCTAGTCACATGCTCCAAAGAATTACATAAATATCACCTTATTTGCAAAACACATTTGTACCAACATCAAACATGAGCTTCTCCTATTTGCAAAACACATTTGAAAATCAAAACTCCATGCAAAGAACACATCAATAAAATTGCAAGCATGTGCTACAACTATTTGCAAATATTTGCTTCATGCAAAAACCAAATCAAGAAAGTGTGAACTAGAGCAAGCGGGATTGAGCTATCAACACATGATGAGACTCAAGCTATAAGACTCGAACCCTCTTAATAGTACGGCAAACTTAACTAGAAACACGGTCTCCCATCCAAACACTGAGACCGTTAAAAGACTAGGAACACATCATCAGCCCTAGCTAGTTATACCTTTGCCTCTCGCAACCACTTGGAGCTTTCATGATGACCGATCAACTTCTCTTCAAGTCGGGATCTTCATCTAGATCATCAACACATGATGAACTCCTCTTGTTTTAGCTTCGGGATCCTCTCTTGATGCTCATCAACACATGATGACGTCCTTGTCTCGTTTATCCATCTCAACCTTGGACTTAATCTATTTAAAACTCATTGAAAGTGTTAGTCCAAAACACATGGTTGTCTCAATCATTAATGCACTCCATTAACACAATGGATGCTCCCAAGATACTCTGATCTTGTCATTTGATGATTGACCACAACTCAAAGACAATTGATTGAAATATTAATTGTTTCTTGAGTATACTAATACAACTAATGATTCATATACTTAAGAACTTTCGATTGCCCTAGAATCAACAAAGTGAACTATCAACACATGATTATTTCTTTGTTGATTGAATGACAATCGAACACAATTTAAATTGAATTTAAATTGTCATGAGTATATATTAACTACACAAGTTTCATATATTCAATTCAATGGAATCTAAAGGTAATAATTCAATTTATATGGAGTGGTAGAAAAAGATCAATACTCTTAAGACCATCAACTATAGAATAAACTCCATTAAATGTGTGCATACAAATAATTGAACTTGAATTAATATGCACATATTCAATTTTTTAGATTGCTTTGGAGTTTGTCCCATATTAACATGAGTATATTACAACTACACAAGTTTTATATATATACTCAAGAGTTTGTTTCAAAGTAATGATCCTTGAAATTTGTAGAAAGATGAAAGGGATCAATACTATTGAAACATCAAGGTAAAGCATGAACTCCCCCTAAATGTGTGCATTCATGTATATATGAAATTGAAAATATTATGCACATCTTAAGATTGAGACTACGGTGAAGTTCATCCTTTATCTTGAATCCAAGGAATGCATATATAAATAATAGAGTTGTATTGGGTGCATACCTTTGGGATTTTCATTTTTCAATGAGATGAGACTAATCAAAGATATACTTAATAAAAGAGTTAGTCTCAAATTTAGATTTATCAATATGATCATGAATATTATATCCAAGGAATGCAACAAGATATGATAATATGAACTCAAATGCATACCTTTGATATTTTCATCTTTTTCATCCAAAAGAAACTAATAAGAGTTAAGATCAATAAAAGAGTTAGTCTCATAAAAAGATTTGTCATTATTTAACCATTGAGACTAATCAATAATATGATTATCAAAATGGTTAGTCTGAATATTAGATTTATCATTAACACCAAAACTAAATTAATGGAGCTTGAACTTTCACACATACCGGGTGTACAGGTTCAACAGGATATGTACATTGTCAAGTGCATGGATGCTGAGTGTCCTGACAAGATCCGTGCCCAGAAATTCAAAGGCACGAGTTTGGGCTTCAGGATAACTATTCTGATGGATCACACATATGTTGTTGTTGAGCCACTGCAAAAGCACATAAATGTGACGTCCTCATATGTGACCAGCCTGATTTCTCACTTGGTCACGGCGGACATAACCGTTTCACCGAAGCTACTGATGGATGACGTGGTTAACATGGTGGGATATCCTATTAGCTACGGCAAGGTGTGGCGAGCTAAGAAGAAAGCGATAGAGATGATGTACGACACGTACGAAGAGGCGTACAACCTTGTTCCACGGATGTTTCACCAGATTGCTGAAACCAATTCTGTGACCTACATCAACAAGATGAATAGACTGCACCCCACGAAGGGTCCGAACTGTTTCATCCTGGACCGTGTGTTCTGGGCATTCAGACCAGCCATTGAGGGCTTTAAGTACTGCCCACCTGTGCTGACCATGAATAGCACTTTCCTATCCGGCAAGTACAAGGGTGCCATACTGATGGCGGTCGCCGTGGACGCCAACGGCCAGCTACTCCTGGTGGCTTATGCAATCGTGGAAAGTGAGAACAGAGAGATCTGGTTGTGGTTCCTAGCAAATGTCAAGCAAAGTGATGTCCAATACCGGTCGAACATGTGCCTCATCATAGACATGCATGCTGGGTTAATGTCCGCTATCAGCACCATATAAGGAGGGACATAGCCACTGTACCAATGGAATGATGTCATACGACTTGCGGAGCGGTACGCACGCACCTGACCGGTTCACATACCCACAGGACCAACTCCGCCATATGCGAAAGCGGCAACCGGATTAGGGTTGAGGTTTCAAGAATCGAGTGGTTGTATGGGTGTATCGTACTTCATATGTGTAATTACTATATGCCTTCAAACATACACCCTTTTTGCATGGCGCAAGGAATATAATTTTAATTCAAATTCACGACCTTCTTTTAGGAGCCATCTTGACAACAAGCAATCCTCGTGCATTTCACACTGGAAGAATGACCATAGGGATGTGCTCCAACTTTAGTTAATGTTAGTCCCCAAGGTTCTGGTGCTCTAACTTTATTAAATAGTAGTCTCGAAGGTGATGGTGCTACAACTCAAGTTAACGTTTGTTCCCAACGTGCTATATCCAATGGTTGGCCAATCTGCAAGTGTACTACTGGGAAGTGCGGAAAATTGACAATCAAAGGGGTAGACTTCTATAAGTTGTTACATGGCATACGTACAAACCTTCCCCTTTGATTGTTAATTTTCTGCACTTCCCAGCAGAACACTTATAGATCGACCAACCATTGGATATAACACTTTGGGAATAAACGTTAACTGGAGTTGTAGCGCCATCACCTTCGAGACTATTATTAAATAAAGTTAGAGCACCAAAACCTTGAGGACTAACATTAACTGGAGTTAGAGCACCGGCCCTATGATCATGCTTTTAGTGTGAAATGCACGAGGATTGCTTGTTGTCAGAATGGCTCCTAAAACGAGGCCGTGAATTTGGATTAAGATCACACTCCTCTAATTTTAGTAATTTTGTGTCTCGTTATCAGTATGTTTGAACAAAAAAAACTGAGCTGCAAATTTCTTTGTTAAAACAAATTGTAATGCCCTATCAATACGGTATCTTGTAACAAATTGTGTTCAGTCATATATCATTTCAATATACGTGGCATCACAGTCCCACCTCGTTTACCACATCAAACACGCTATGGTAGGGCGAATTGATCACACGAAGTTAGCATAGATCAGGCAGATTGGACAACATGAAGCTAGCAGCTTTGTGAGGACGATTGGACAACACGTATCCATCAGCTTTTCTACACATTGTCTATTGCTTTGTTAGTCCGATTTGATAAAACGCGGCCTCCGCTTTGTCAAAGCGAAATGACAACACATTGTCTATTTCTTTTTCAGCATGATTTCACAACACTCTGCCCATCGCTTTCTTAGACCAAAATAAGGACAAGCTACCACCACTCTATCAGCCCTGCATGGACTACACACTGCCTATAAAATCACCGGTCACCCAGGCAGCACTTCTTCACTAGTCCAACCTCCACTCCATTGCAATCACAGATAGAGGAGACACCTCAAGCCGTGGGAGGGATAGACGGGGAAGACGGGGTCAGACATCACCTCAAGGCCCTAACCCTTAATGGTTTTGAGACCGCGACCCTTCACTTCAGGCCCATTAAATCTACGGTTCTCAAGACCCTGATCCCCAGCCCAGATCTTCCTATTAGAACAAGGGGCTACTACACCCTTAAAAATCCAATCCATGATGGCTTCCCACTCTGCCCCTGAAGTGGCCGACATGCAAGCATGACCTCGACGCTGTTGTGTAGGTTTGTGATAAGTTCAATTCCAGCCCAGGACGTCGTATCTACTGATGCACTTTATTCATGGTAACCGCTATAACTCTTATATACCATTCGGCACATATCTCGCTATATGACACGTACTCTTGCTTGCTGATCATGGAATGCCAATTCACTTAATGGGTAGACCCACCGTAGCCCATAGATACCCAATGTTACATCCACACATTGCTGTATCGCCTCGACGACATGGGAGAGGACCTCACGGAGGTCAAGAATGAGAACGAACAGCTCCGTAGGCAGAACTTGCAGCTCCAGACCTAGAACGACGACCTGTAGTTGTGCTTGCTACTACCGTGATCAGCAGCGCTGTCCACACCGTCCGACGATCAACACGCACTGTGGGAGTCGTATGGTTACCCAATCGAGTCTTATTATCCTCCGCCCATAAAGCGTAGTCCATCCCGCCTTTTTACAATCCTAAAAGGCACACTTGTATCGTACTTTTGTCCATGTTTGTGGCTGCTCTGTACCGCCATTTGTACCGTTCAAACTGTATACGCCATGTAATCTCTCTTTATTATAAAATGGTATATTTCATTCATTCCATTGTTTTCAAACTTTTAACATACAATGACTTTACCATTTCCAAGAACAACATCAATATATATGACAACACAGTCCAACTTTCTTTACCACATAGAACATACAACATGCAAATACCTGTGCACGGCACGTACGGGCCAATGGGCTATTTTTGCAAAAAAAAAACGCACGGTGCTAATTCTGCGAAAAAAAGAATTGTAACATATATTATTTACCTACAAAATTTGTTGACAGATATATATAATTCCATATTTTGTTCAAAAAATTGTAACAAAAATTATAAAAATTATGCCGCGGCAAGCTTAATGCCGCATTGCCCTGCTGTGGTATTCGACCATTGCCGCGCACCCTTGCTGCGGTAGGGATTTTTCGCGCTTCGCTGCAGTGGCAGGCATTTACTACTTGAAATTACGCACCTGGGCTGAGCGGAATAGGGCCATTTCTGCTAATACGGATGAACGTGACCTAAAAATGGAAAAATCGAAATAAAACGAGCCAAATACATTAAAACTTCCACTATCCGTCAGTGCCATCATTTGTATTGACCGACATACGATATATAATCAGCGAAATTCATTGCTTAGTGTTTCGTATGTTTGTCGTTTTGGTAATTTTACGCGTCGGTGTCACCAGCTTTCTTATTTCTCTCCGAACCATTTTCCATGCCATTCATTTGTTGGGACAAACAAAATTCGATTATAAATAACACTCGAGTTAGTACAAAAAAATTCCACATCATGTTTTTCACTGTTGTCATTGTTATCTGAAAATTTCCCGTGCTACTCTTTTTTTAGAAAAGGAATTACAAAAAAAAAAAAACAATGCAGCGCTATGCTCGCGCTGATTTTCACGCCGCAGCGCTCCCATGCCGCTGGATCTTCGCTGCAACGCTCCCCGGCCATTGCTTTACACTGCAGCGCTACCAGTCCACGGTATTACGAATTTTCGCTCTCCTTTTCCGCGGCATGGGGCTATTCCCGCAAATACAAAATCAGAGGAGCTAAAAATGGAAAAATAAAATCAAAGCAGTCAAATACATCAAAGTTCCCGAGAAAAATATACTATTGTTGCATCTATCTACCCTGCTTCGAAGTATATGATTAAGCCTGGAAGATGTGGACAATGTTGCATTCTGATTTCTGAATGTCGCAATACCCTTTTTTTTTTAAAGAATTGCAAAACTAAAGTGAAATCTTCCGAAAGAAGAATTAGACAAACTGCGAACAACTAAGAGCAATTGCAGGTCTCGCCTCCAAAACGTGTTTCCAGGGTATTCACCAATCGTCACGGATACAAACCAAAGTAAATTTAATCGAAGCATACATCACATTTATATATCACGACTTCTGAACCCAGAGCCGAGTGGCTGGCTATGGGAGGGAGGTGCTCACTGTTCCGACTCCTCGACGGCTGCCTCCACCCGTAGCAGGACGAACCCCACGGCGACGCCGACGAGCACGAGCCCGTTCATGATGACGGCGATCCTGAAGATCTCTCCGGCGGTGCTGCACTGCGCCCCGAACGTCCCGCCGCGCCTCTTGCTCCCCGCGGGGCTCAGCGACGCGACGATCTTGGCGAACGAGTAGTCGGCGGTCTTGCGCACGCCGAGCATGGTCACCTTGTTCAGCGCCTTGAGGCCGCTGTACGCGTTCATGCCCTCCACGCACGTGACGCCCGACCTCTTCTTCGCCGCCGGGGCGGCCAGCGACGGGACCGTGGCCACGGAGAGCGACGCCATGTGCGCTCAGCTGAGCCTGTAACATGGCAAAAACACGCAAGAATCGTGTAAGTTGCAACAATGCCAGAAACCGTTGTGAACTGTCGCGTAATCAACGGGAATGTGGTGTGGTTACCTTCTGTGGTTCTTGAGTTCTTGGTGCCGACGGAGGAAGAGTGTGGCCGGCTACGGTACAGCTTGATGCCGGGAGGGAGTGGTTCTGTACGGGGCAGCGGCGAAACTAGACATTTTTCGTTGTGCACACTTCATATGTAAAACTATGTAGTCTTTTATAATTATTTTATAACATCGTAAATTCAACATATATATTTAAAATTTGCTAAAAATATAAATAGTTCTAAGGTCTTAAAAATTCTAAACCACCAAAATCAAAACTAATTCAACAAACAAATTTAGCATATTAAAGAGATAAATTAATACAATTTTCAAAATTTTGAGAATGACGAGTCATACCCGACACCTCTGGTACCGCTTTGGTACGGGGGATGATGGGAGGATAGGGTGCGCGAGAGAATGGATGGCGGCCAGAGGGGACTTTATCCTTACTGGTGAAAAGGAGAAGGTGCAATTGGTGGCCAGGGATCCTGATTGGCCAGATATGGTACACATTTGACGTTTCCTATTTCTTTTTTTCAGACTTGTTCGTGGTATGCACACGCTGGCTGCTGCCTCAAGTAGAGGGTTTTTTTTCTTCAAAATAATAGTATTTTAATGAAAAATTATAGAAATAATACACGTTTTTAGAAAATTGTAAAAATATATGCTTGTCGCCATTTTATGCGGCCAGCTTCTAAAGAAAATCATAACTTTTTCATATGATCTCGAATGGAGATGAACTTTATATGAAAATTAGAGCTCTCGACGAGATCTACAACTTTGGTATAATTTCTTTTTTCATTTGAATCCATTTAGATGGCCAAAAACTGGGTATAAAGTTCAGATCTGATTTTTAGATCTGAACCTTCTATCCCGTTTTTGGCCATCTAAATGGATTCAAATGAAAAAAATTTGTATACCAAAGTTGTAGATCTCGTCGAGAAATACAATTTTTACATAAATTTCATCTCCATCCGAGATCATATAAAAAAAATTATGATTTTTTTAGAAACTAACTGCACGACAGGGACCTGTCGCCATACCAAATGGCGACAGGTGCCTGCCATGTCATCATATCACCATGCCAAATTGTGACAGGTGCTTGTCGCCATTTGGTACGGTGAAAGACGTATATTTTTACGATTTTTCAAAAAACATATATTATTTCTGCAATTTTTCATTAAAATACTATTATTTTAAAAAAATCTCAAGTAGAAGGCATATCAGTGGACAGAGGGCAGTGCCTTGGCTCAGTACTAACAACTCTACCATGAGTCCATGAGGTTTGCTACAGGTGTGTGCCAAATACTTATAATTCCGAGTGTGTTCAGAGCATCTGTCAGCGCCATTCTTAGCTCAATATATAGTTATATACGTCGTACGATATTCTATGTTGTCCATGGCAAGCGAGAAGTTTTGCTACATGCGAACTCCGCCTCCCTTCTCCGCTACCCGCGTGGATGCCCGCCGCGGAGCGCCGGTTGTGCCGCCCGCGAAGAGGCATTTCCTACCCAGATCAGATCAGATGGCTAGTGCTACTGCCAAAGGGCTGAAGTGCCACCACGTCAACGGCCGAAACGGCAGCTCAGAACACTTTCCACACATGTACAGGCCAAAGAGCCTCGAAACCCCACCTAAACGGCCGAAATCAACCCATGGCCACCCCTCCACCGCGCCCCGCACGGCCGAAGGCCGGCAGGTCCACGTACGTTCCCTACCGAGACCGAGGCCGTCGCCACCCACGCCGGCACCACAGCTAATACAAGACACGACCTAGCCGTGCGCGGTGCTGGATCGAAGCGTAATAGCGGGGCGCCGCCACGCACGCGCGTGCCCCCTACCAGCCTCGCTGCCGGGCCGGCGCTTTGCAACGGTGAGCTAGCTCCGATCGAGCACGAATCGACTGTGCAAGCAAATCGATCGGAACAAGGTGTAAACGTCCCTAAGATAACTTGGCCACAGCTGTTACCAAGGATTCAAATTTCGTTTTGGATGAAATTTTGCCGGTGATAGAAATCCGAAATCTCGTCAAGATCTCAAAATTTCGGTCAAATCTTAGCCGAAATTCAAAAACAAAAATTCAAATCCGGTTTTATTTCTATCGGGAAAAACAAAAATTTGGGTGAAATTTCGGCGAGATTTGCTGAGATTTTGGTGAATTTGCACCGAGCAAAAAATAGCTCAAACAATATCGAAAAAGTTTGAAATTTTTTATGAAGGTTACTGACACATCAGTGATATTCTCATAAAAATTTAACATGATTACCAAATCTGAGTAATTTTTAAAATTTGAAACATTGCTACTGTCCTGATAAAACGCTAGCCGGCAAATTTGAACCGAATGAAAAATAGAACAAATGAGGATAGAAAATTTTGAATTCTTTTTGCATAGTTCAAACATATCACTAATATTCCCATAAAATTTTCAAGTGATGATCAAACTTCATTAAATTTTAAAAATTCGGAGAGTGCTACTGTCCTGTTAAAAACCTTACTGACAAACTTGAATAAAATGAAAAATTGTAAAAACCACGTTATAAAATTTTTCAAATTTTTGTGAATGGTGCTTATGTATCATTAATGATTTTATAAAATTTTTAGATGACGGTCAAGCTTTAATTTTTTTAAAAATTCTGACGGTGCTATATCCTAATAAAAGTCTGATGATCAATACATAGATTTGCTTTAGCAATAAAAAAAATTAAAATTTTTGAAAATTTTACATAAAGATACTATTGAAATTATTAAGATATCATAAAATGTTTGAATTGTTATCACACTCCAGTGATTTTATAAAATTCTTACAAAGCATTGTAGCATTTATGATATTTCTCTTTTTGATTTTTTGAAATATAACAATTGAAGTTCAATGCTTACATAGATTTGATTGAGCAAGCAAAAAAAGTTGAAAATTTTATAGAATGGTATCGAGGCAATTATTAAGCTCTTATAAAAAGTTTGGATCATGATCATACTCAAGCAAATTTATAAAATTCTAACAAGGTTACTGTCCCAATTATGTTCATTCTATTTTGATTTTTTAAAGATAAAAAATAAAGTTAATTTATTTTTAAAATTTATTTATAATCCTATACTACTAAAGATAGTGCTATAAATTTTTAGATAATTATCAATCTTTTACAATTTTATAAAATTCTGAAAGTGTTTCTGCGGAAATTTTATAATGTCTCAAAAATTCGGTTTTTCAACAAATTTTCATGGAAGATGACTTTATTAAGGGTTATTGGACCAAATCCGGCCATAAAAGTTTAAAAATCGGTCAAAAATCCCGAGATTTTGACGAGATTTGGTGAAATCTAGCCGAAATTTCTAATACACTATAGCAATTTAATGTTTTTTGAAGTTTTCTAACTCAGACGAGATTTTGAATCTCATGATGGTCCAAAATCTAAGATTTGGACGAAATTTCGCCGGTCTATCCATGGCTGGGACAACGTCACGTGAGTACGTGACCGAACCTGCTATAGCCCCGAACACTACACTATGACGCATGTCCATATCATAACTGAATTTCAAAGAGCTGAGTAGCTATCTGAACAACACGCTCGAGAAATTAACCAACCAGGCAGGCAAAACATAGGACCATGTCCAACTGTTGGAGGGGTGTAGCCAGCGGGTGCTCCGTTAGGCTGGAGCCCGTCAGACCATAGGTACCCCTTAGAATTGTGCTCAATTTTTAAGATAGTGATAACGAATGCACATGTGCTTCGGTGTGGCTAAAGGAAAAAAAAAGCTTTACTAGGTAGATGAGATGCTTTATGTATCATGTGGCTTGGTGGGTCGTTGCTTATTAGATGCTTAATTTAGCAATTGTTTACTTCGTTTGTTGCTTGTACAACTAAACTCGAACTTTAGACGCACGCAAATACCATAGAACGAGAGAGAGAGAGGGTGCGGCTCAACATCGATATCTCCTCTGCGAGGACATGGCAACTCACCGAGTCAAGGTCGCTTGACGCGCGTCACGGAGAATGGATGCCAGTGAGCCAGCGAGGGCGAAGGTGTGCTGCAACAGGCAACCCACCACAGCGATGGTGAGCGGGCAAGGGAAGGCAGCACAACATGATTCAGTGAATACCTGACGGATTAAGTAGGCTAACCAAAATAGCAAATAGACAATGTGAGCATCTATTCTGATTTATGATTTTTTTTGTCAATTATAACTGTGTAATTTAGTTGAATAGAGACATTAACCGATTTGTTTGTGTCGACGATCGGGACCGTCGACCGCAAAAAAAGGGGGGAAGGATCGCACGAAGGGGCGAGGCCTAGAGTCGCGTTCGTCCGGGAAGAGGGGTTAGGAGACGTGCAGCACAGGGAAGAAGGACGAGCAAACAGGGAACACAAAGCTTATACTAGTTCGAGCCCCCTACGTCGGGTAACAACTCTACTCTAGTCTTGCCCGTAGGCGAAAGATGTCTAAGAGCTCTTCGGGAGAGAACTACAGGGGGAGCCCGGCTTCGGGGTCACTGGGAGGCAACGGTCGGGGGGCTCGGTGAACGGTGGAATGTACAAGTGTTGCCGCAGACGTATCTGCGCGTTCCCCTTAGGTTTCTTGGTGTGTTGCCTTGTGCGATCTTGTAACCGTTGCGGTTCTTTGGATGCTAGCTCTTCTTCCGACCGGGGCGGTCGGACGCTTTATAGGCTCCCGGCGCTGATCCCGAGACTGACGTCAGGTGGCCGTTTGTGAGTTGACGGGAGCAGTTAACCCCAGTTCCCACGCAGGGAACTGACAGGAGCTGTTGGGGAGTGGTTGACCCTAGTTCCCACGCAGGGGATTCTGACAGGGGCAGATAGCCTCTAGTCCCCACGCGGGGGGACTGACAAGAGTGGTTGACCCTAGTTCCCACACAGGGGATGGAGGTCATCCGTACATAAAAGAGGAGATCTATTACATTGAAGTCTGGACCGGGGGTGCCGAGGTCGAGGAGGTCGTCGAGGTTCGCAGCAGTTTGGGGAAGCTCTTGCCCGAGCTCGAGAATAGTCTTCCGAGCTTGGGACCTCCCTCGCCGAGCTCGAGAACAGTCTTCTGAGCTCGGGGGAGGACGGCCTAAAGCCCGGGGGCTGGACACGTGTCAGGATGACCGATCCTCGACAGTTTGATTGATTGGTTAACTTGTTCATAGATTTACAAAAGTTTGATAAGCGAATGTTATATAAGTATTTTTCAAAACAATAAAGTGTTATTTGTAATCCTCGATCGATAAGAATACAATACAGTCTATTTAATATATTTATCTAATTTTTTGAATCTACCTTCTATTTTTTTCTTTACCACTTAACTGTTGTACAGCAAGCATGTGCGCCATGCATGATACAATACAAGCCCACCCCCACAGGGCACCGCCCTTGTCGTATGTCGCGACAGCTCCAAATTCAATTCTTCCTCCCTTCCTGGTCTCTACTTCTGACATGACATTTATGAACACCAGTGACAAGTTGCAGGATGGACAAAGCTAGTGGACCTGATGGGATAATTTGGACGAGCGTATATAATCAGTAGAACGAACATTGCATAGCCAAAAGTTATATCTGGATATATTCGGGTTTGGGCACTTTTACAAAGGGAATTCATCGTGGGTGTCAGTGTCACTGCTGCAACATAGCGGTGACTTGGCCTGGGAAAGATAATTTACATCGGATGGTCTTCCACTAAGTTTGATCTTTTTCTTTCAGTTGTTCTCTACGATTAATCTTGTGCTGGATAAGCTTATATTTCCAGGTGTTGCAATCTAGGGGGTATATATATGCTTGAGCATTTTAGCCACCTGTTTGACTTTGGATGGGACGATGAGGATGAAACTAATTGTTCTTTACGTCACCATTTCACTATTTTGTGTTGAGGTATAGGTGAGTTGTTCATTTTTCTCACAAGTTTAGGTTTTTTATAGTGAGTTGGGTGGTGCATATAACTCAATATGATATCAGAGTCAAGAGGTCCTGAGTTTAAGACTTACATCCCATTTCTATTCTACGTTTTATGAATTGGTTGGTACATGCAACTCAATATTTAGAAAGAGCGTATTTCTACTATGTTTCTAAAATTAACTTCAGAATTCAATTCTACATTATGACTTACAGTCATTGGCGGTGTAACCTCTGTTTCACCGGGTAAGGCCATCCCCAAGGTAGAGCAGTAGGGACACCCACCCAGGGCCCCAAGAGACAGGGGCCTCCAGTCCATGTATTTTGACCTATATATCTTGGTGTGATTAAGACAAAGGTGGGAAGTTCATGTTGTTGTAAAGGTCCAAGGCAAACAGCTAATAGCAGCTGGCGAGTCGTGGGCTCGTGATTTCTCTTATTTTTCTTCCTAGTTCAGTGATAAATAATACTTTGGCAATTGACACAACAACTACACCATTCAGAACGAAACATAGATCTTTCTTGTAACTTTGTTTGATTCGCGATAAGATTTCTTTCTGTAGATTCAATCCTCCCGATTCTTCCTTTGCACTAATTTTTTAGACAGAATTGAAGTTTTTCATGAATTATTCTTGCTACTGCTTCGGTTTCAATCAAACTATCAAAACCCATAGCTCTCTTTTGTTTTTGCTGATGTAGACTCTCTAGCAGTGTTTTGTCCTTAGTAGCATGTTATGGTTTTCTTGCACTTATTAGCTATTGCCAATATTAGGGCTCTGTATACATAGACATGTGTATATAGATGTATATACCTCCTGCCGTGCGTGGGTTCCAGGAGCGGCACAGCTACAGCGCCTGCATGCTGCCGCCGCCTTGTGTGCTTGTCTCCCAGTGTCGCTCTCGCGAGTCACCGTCCGTGCCTCTGATTGATCCAAGGAAAAGGCCCCAAAAGCGGCTCGCTTCTGCTGTCAACTGCGCTCGATTTCCACTCGGGGACGGCAGTACCTGTGCTGGCATGGCACCAACCAGCGTGGGCTGATGGACAGTTCTAACGTAATTTTTTTTAGTAATTATAGATCGACAGTTGGATTAAAATTGATGATGATATAGATCTTTTATAGTACTATAGTAAATTAGTGTTGTAGTATATTTTAAGCCGTTTGATCTGATGGACACCAAAAGTGAGGTGGTGGTACCGCGGAGCGGAACCAGTGCGCGTGTGAACTGAAAGGGTGCGTTTGGTTTGTGATCAAAGCGGCTTAACATGCCAAGTTGGTTGCTAATCTGCCTTAAGGAATGTAAAATTTAGCATAATCCAACAGACGACATGTAAGTTAAGTCGCGTAATGATTTTTAATTTAACTGTTCATACAACTTTGGTCGTGAATCGAACAATAGCCCTGTTTATACAGGGAATATCGCATGGACTCATGGGAGATTGAGTTTGATATCATCGTAAGCTTGGAAACAGGGTTTACAAAATCGACGAAAAGTACTTGGAAATCACGCAAATCGAGCGTATCGAGCTGGTTTGGCTTTTGAAACCAGTCGATAAACCGGTTTAATTCAAATTCAAAAAGTTTGAAAAATTTAGAAAAGTTTATCAAAATGTGTTAAAAAGTTTTGAAAATTTTTATGTGAGGTCTTGAGGCAATGCTAATGATGCTATAAAGTTTTCAGATAATTATCAGACCTGTGTATTTTTTAAAAAAAAATTGACAATACTACTATCTTTGTATATGCTATTCTGTTTTTGATTTTCTAGGGGCACTAAATGAAGTCTAATACTTCTTAATTTTTTGTGTGATGTACTGAGGCAATGATAATGATGCTTTAAAATTTTCAGATGATGATTAGACATGTGTATTTTTCAAAACAATTCTAAAAGTACTACTATCTTTGTATATGCTCTTCTGTTTATATTTTCGAGGGGCACTAAATGAAGTATAATATTTATGCAAATTTTATCCTTGGGCACTCTTTATGGTACCATTAAAATTTCAGAGCATGACCAAGATTGTAAGTTTTTATAAAAATCTGATACTCTATTCCTTTTTATTAATTGATGTTTTTGATTTTTCAGAAGCACTGAATGAATTCAAAAATTGTTGAAATTTCTTTGAGGTGTTTTATAGATCAATTGGTATTTATTCAGACTTTCTACAATTTTTCTTGAGTGTTCTAAAAATCGAATAAAATCGCTCGAAAATCGAACAAAACAGGTTGAAAATCAGTTGGTTTTTTATTTTTTTCGCCGTTGTTTGATCACCGAGTCCAAATTTTTGACTTTGAACTTCTTCGATTTCTACCGATTTTCGAACATTTTTTGCCGATTTTTGAAAATAAAAAATCGGTCGAAAATCGAAAATTCGATATTTGAAACCCTGCTTGGCAACATGTATTTCAGCACGGTGCTCGTACCGCACGTTTCGTCTCTACAGTGCCCATCGAGACAATTTTGTGCAGTGAATCATTTGGCCTGTTTGGATCACGGAATTTTCTTAAAATAACTTGGGAATTTCATTGTTTTATGTCAAATTTCTGTATTTCAAATAAGCCCTCGGAAAAATACAGCCAACATTGATATGCATGAGAACAAGCTCTGCCCTATCTGCTGCTTGATAACAGAAACCCAACTTCCACAAGCCAACAATAGTGATTCAACCAAAAAAGACAGCCAGAAATAGAGCAATTACCTCATTCAGATGGAGCAAAACGAGATGTACCAAAACCTACCAGCTTAACTATCCTGTCGATAAGCTTTACAAGTGATCACCACAATAGAAAACTTGCAACTTAGGAAGCAGGCCATTTTGGTCAGCAGGATCCAGTTTACTGTGCAAATGTAACAGAACTGGACTTCTTGGTAGCTTAGTGCCAGTAGTAAAGCTGAAATTAGAAACAGAGAAACAGTTGGAATGAAAAGAAAAGGCAAAACTGTAGCTAGTATTCTGCATACCACTTGCAGTACCTGGGGCTTATACATAGGATCACTCGTACTACTCTCTGAAACTGACATGTTCAGATAATCATGTGCTTCAAACCGTTGGATTCACCACAGTTGGATTCACCACACCAGTATATCAGACACAACATAAACACCTCATTGACACAAAAACGTACTGGAACAGAGGACGATTTCAAGCTCAACAGAACTGAAAAAAAAGGCTGAATCACTATCATCATGCTATTCATGCTGCAAAAAATCATACAAGCGAGCGTACTTCATGGCCAATGGAGCCACTTTACAAACAAGTACATGGAAAGGATGCTCCTCAAATAATTAGGTGACACATATAAATCTTGAACAAAATCTACAAGCAAAAAAGTTGCATACCTAGAAAAGGGGAAAAAGAAGAATGAAGAAATATACCAGCCGCACCACCAAGTATATGTAATCTTCATGCCAAGTGGTGGCATTTTAGGATACAAAAGCTATAAGCAAAAGCGCCTAGACATCTCTTCTTCTGTCCTCACAATTACACTGTCGACACCACCTCCTGTATTTATGAAGTAGCTGCAATAGGCACAACTGGAACCCTCTAAATACTATCTTTCTGCATCCTCAGGAATTGACGACAGCCTCTCTTGCTCAAGAAATGATGAATCCAGAAATTTTGCAACAAATGTCCACAATCTGTAAACATCTTCAAAGTTTGTAAGGAACCCAAGAGATGCAGTAACCACTTCGATCCCGATTATATCATTTTTGCTACTTTTCTTCTCACGGCGGCTGTTTGGCGTAGGTCGACACAGGGAAGAACTGAGCCCCACATCAACCATCCCGTGTTTTTGGTTGTCCATGATGCGAATATGACTAAGAAAGCCAACACCCAGAGAGAGGCCTTCTTTCTCTGACAATTTCTGTACAGTTTCAGGATTGATCAGTGAAGTCCCGGTGCTGCAGTCTTTTATATTGAATGCAACTGCTGCTCCTCGTTCATATTTGATCTTCGGACCATAGATATAAACAAGAGGTGCCCCTTCACCATCTCCTGAATCAGGCAACCGAAGCTGCAGTAGTGAGGTCACCAGCCAGTTTATCAAGTAACGCAACCTCAGTGTAGTCTTACTAAGACCCAGCATGTTCACATGATCAAGATGCTTGCAGATAATTTCAGGTTCTCGCCCGCCATCCTGAGTCTCATCATAGTCACTGTATGCATCATCATCATCATCTTCTGCCATTGCATATCCGGATGTTTCTCCAGCATCTGAATTGCGACACAGCCTGCTATCCTCCATGTTGAATGACACCTTGCGCCCAATACTTGACACTCGCTCTGCTTCTTCCACTCCAAAGAACCTACCACCATTGAATCTGCTGTTGTGTACCTCTCTCCTTCCCAGTAGACGGAAGTCTCCTTCGGTTTCCCTTCTGATGGCACTCTCTTTGGCTTCTACCTGGCTTTCTGAGCAAATCACCGAAGTGGAGCCATTCCCATGGGCGGTACAACCCCCAAAAACAGAGTCTGAGCTGCCTTCTGCAGGGCCATTCGCACAAGAGAACTTTACCAACCTCTTGTTTTCTTTATCATCTTGATCTTCTTCAATCTCACTGGCCTTGACAGGGATAACATTCTTGATGCCATTGTGTGAAAGATTTTCATCTGGAACCTCCTTTGCATGCTCTAGCTCTTGTGATACTGACCTCACAGCTGCATCAAAGGACACAACATGGTTGTCATAAATAGAGTTCCTTGCCAGTTTGGATGGCACCTTTGGCGATGCCTTCTTCGCATCCTTCCTACCAGAAAACCAGGATGCCGGCAGTGGAGATCCCAACTTCCCCTTGCTTGACTGTTCTGAATGGTCCGAACCAAGTGGACTCTGGCCCAAATCAACCCAGAAAGAGTTCTCCGATGACTCGTCCTCGCTGAACACAGGGCTCTTCATCACCTCCCCAACAGAAACACTCTCACTCTCCTCATATATCGTGCTAGCACCATCCCTATCCGAGCTGTCCTGGTCCATTTCACTCTCAATCACCTCTCTCACCTGGGCAGATGAATATGCGCCCGAGAATGCAGGCAATTGGGATGCATGGTGACTGTTCGACGCTGACCCCTCCTCGATCGGAATGATCGCATCATCCTCAAGGCCATCCACGACACCATCAAACCCATCGACCGAATCACTCAGATACTGCGGGAAAACCGGTACAATCCTCACCATCCCAGCACCTGTCCCGCCATTTGGGTTCTGCAAGCACGACATCACTGACTTCTTGATCAGCAAGCAGCCAAACCCCGTCGGGTCAGCCCCAAACACTCTATAAAACGAGGTGATGATAAAGTCTGGCCGGAACAATGACAACCCCAGAGAGTCCATGTCCTTAGGCCCCAATGCCCCAGCATCCAGCAGGACATGCCAGTGATTCTGCTGCGCCAATGCCATCCACTGATACGAGTACTTCGCCCCGGTCACCCTCGACTGCACCGGGAACACGAAAAGCCCAGTAGCGGAGTCCTTCTTGCGCCGCCGCTTCTTCGTGGATATCAGCGTCCGGAGCTCGGTGGAGCAGATCTTGAGGGTGGGCCACTTGAACCAGGCGGAGTAGGCCTTTGCTCCCTTGTCGCGCGCGGCCTGCGCCATCCAATTCACGGACTGGGATTCGTGGTCGAACATGGTGAGCAGCCGCCTGTTGGTACCGAAGGGGTAGCACTCGGCAAGCAGCCGGAACGCCGAGCCGCGGCTCACCGTAAAGACGAGGCAGTACTCTGACTCCGGGATGTTGAGGTAGTCCATGATGCGGTTCTTGATGTCGTGCTCGGCGGTGCCCTTCTCGGCTCCGCCGTAGAGGGCGTGGTTGCTGAGGTTTGCGGTGATCTCCGAGAGCGAGAACGCCGCGGAGGAGTCGGCAAGGTTGCAGCTTTGGAGGTAGGAGAAGAGGCCGAATCCGCAGTAGTCGAGGCATACCTTGTCCAGGTGCGGGTACTCCTCCGCGCGGAGGCGGTCCACGTCCGCCGACGACGAATACTTGGGGTACATGGAGAGGAACGTCGAGAGCGCCACCTCGAGCACCGGGAGCTCGCCCGGCGACTGGAACGCGCGCTCCGCGGCCACCGCCGTGGCGCGCAGGAACTCGCGCTGCGCGTGCAGCCGCGCCAGAGACCGCGACCGCCCCACGGAGCCCTCCTCCCCGCCGTCGCCGCCGTCGAGGAGGGCCGCGTCGCGGGACTTGGAGAGGCACCCGTCCTCCGACGCCTCCTCCAGCGCCTCCCGCAGCTTGCTCTCCTGCAGCCGCCGCCCGCCGCCCGACCCTGCCCCCGCCCCCGCCGGCGGCGGCCGGTGCTTCTTGTCCAGTAGCAACGAGGCGCAGTGGGACAGCGGCTTCCATAGCGACAGATGCATGGCTGGCCGCAACAAAGAGACCTTTCCTCCTCCTACACCATCCGATTAGCCTCCGCCGCGCGAATTCTCGGGATCAAACCAAACCGTGATCGAATTCGACGCGGCTCAGAATTCCTCCTAGGGTTCGGGCGGTCGGTGGAGGCGAACGATCGGTTTGGGGCTGCGCCCCTGTGTGGAATCTGGATCAAGGGATGGAGCAGAGCAAGCGGAGGGGGGGGGGGGGAGAGAGAGAGAGAGAGAGAGGGGAGGGGACAGGAGAGGGCAGGAGTGAGACGGAGGAAGAGGAGGAGGGGGAGTTAATTGGAAGTTTGGAACACACCAACTCGCCTGCACGGAATTAAAAGCAGGGGGCCAACCAAGCATTTAATGGCGACTCCATATATTTTTTGTTCTATTTTGCATATCTGTATTTCATTTCCATTTCATTTATTAATCTCAAAGTTCGTGTCCCAAATCTGCCTCTCAATTTAAAGAAAATATGTACCGGATCCGTGCGATCTTTACAGATCTTTAGGATAAACGAGGGTACACCGTCCTACACATTCTGTTGCAGCTGAAATTAGTTTCTAGTACTCCTACTAGTGATCCTGTATTTCAGTTCTTTTATTTTACATGGTGTTTTTACTTTTCACACGAGAGTCCATTGCATTTGTTGTTGTTTTTTCAATTTTCCCCCATTAGTAGGTGTCTAATCTTGAGGGCTGTTGAATGTTCTGTTATGGTTTGAATAATTGTAGGTTTGGTTTGGAGAAAAAACGCAAGTGGGAATTTGACGGCTCATGATCATTGACTTCCTCTAGATTTTCTGGTTTTTCATCCTAAGCCTTGTTTCCCGAAAAGTCGACCTCAGCAAAAGTTTCTTAAGCCCGAGTGTATCTTGAAAATGGGCCCAATCTGATTATGATGGCAATGGAAACTCCCAAGCTCTAATCCCCACATGTTTATTTTCAAACCAAATGATACCCAGATTTCTTTTCTTCTACGATACCGTACAATTTGTGGAAGGATATGTATTCATATGTGGCATTTTCGTGTACTTGTCAGGCTTAGTTTGGTATTACGGTAAATTATAATCCGTACTTTTGGATATTGTTGGTGTCAAAAACTTGAAGATGGATTTATCGGTTACAACACACCAGACGAACATCGGGTTCTGAGGTTCGTGACGTGCCAACCGATTTGATCATGCAATCGGTAAGATAATTATAAAATACGCTCAAAGCCGGTTTAGCGAGACAATCAGCTAATATCTAAACAGATAAAAACCGATCAAATCTAGTGTAACAATAAGTCTAATTAGTCGATTAAGGCTAATTAGATGATAAGAGGTAGATCTTTTTCGAAGAAGGCGATGCGCAACAAAATCGGAGAAAATCAAACCTGATTGGCGTAATCGAAGGTGATCAACAATAGGCGATGCGCAACTTTATTGATCAAATTGGATTACAAAAGAGAATCTAAATTACAGAAGCTATCCTAGTCGACAGAAGAGTAAATAAAAGTAATGCGGGTTGTTTGATTGGATTGTGTTGTTTTCTCGCTTGCCCATGGCCATCTTTTATAGCTATCGGCGGACCGTGTCCATCTCCAATACGTTGGTTGCCATGATCCGTGTCGGTCTTAACTCGGAAAATTACTTCCATCTTTAGATAAATATCGGTCATAATCCAAATTTAAACTTTTTTCCTATATCCGATATCGGTCAAAATTCTCCTGATCTTTGTCCTGACAATTGCATCATGACTTGCCAAAATCTGGTGCAAACAGATATGTTACCTGGTCGAAAAATATTTTTAAATCTTGTCGGGTTACAATAACAAAATTTTACTAGAATTGGTGAAAATTCCCAAAAACTAGATTATACAACGCAGTATAGCGACCATAAAACTAACCCTCCATGACCAAGCGCACGAATAACTACAAAGTTAATCGCTGCAGCAAAATGCTTTCTCTGTTCAAGATTATAGTGTGTATTTTCTCTTGGTGTATAGATGAATAAGATATTAAAAATGACTAGACTGCTAATTTTCGTCTCTAAACGCTATATCCAGTACATACATGTAGAGAATATCAAGTAAATCTGGATATTTGTTAGGGCTATAAAATGAACATCACATTAGTTGGCATTAGAACATAAAAATTTATCTTATATTTATTGATAAAATCATTGGAAAAAAAACATCCTTAGAACTTAACTTGAACGGAGAGAGTAGTACAAAATATTAGTAATCAAGTGGCAGCGTGGAGCCATACTCTTTAACAGTTGGCGTCGATAAAGATTAATGCTCGATTGATGAGATGATAAGCAAGTTCATCAATTAATTTTCTAAAACAAGCGTGTACATGACAGCGACGCAAGCAAGGGCGGCGTCCCCAAATGCAGTAGCTTCATGTTCATGCAAGGGAGCTAGGCTTGCTCCATGCATGTGTATATAGCTTCTAGTTTAGTCATGCCTGTCTCTTGCGATGGCAACAGCAAAGCAAACGTACACACTTCAGTTGTTTATAGTTGTAAGAGACACTGCAGTCATCTTTATGTACAACCATACAAATTACACTTTTGCTGATGCATAGATGATGTTCTCTTACTATCTAAGTTGTACTGGTACTAATTTGGTCCGAACTAGCCTAATGTCATGGTAATTTAAGGTTCTTTTTGGAATTTGAGCTTAGCTACCGTATATAGCCTCTAAACAAATCATTGAAGGAAAACCCAGTTGTCCTTTTTTGAAATAAAGTTCTAGATTTGACTAACTGGAAAATCGATTACATATCAAAGAACAGGTTTAAGGTGGACTCATAAAGAGAACCAAGTTACACAACAGACAACTCGAAAGTGTTGGTGTCATGGTGTGTTCCGTGGCACGCGGCAAGTATGAGCGTCCGGCCAAATTCTCCATGCATAAGGCGCACTTTGAGCAAGAATTTTACTGGTTCTATTCTCGCAGAGATACGAGCAAAAACAAAAATTCAAATCTTTAGGTGTGTTTGAATTAGAGGTATTTCATTAGAATATCTTATGATCTAATTTAAATTTGAACTAAGCCTCAAAACCTCTCAAAAAATTACTACTCATCTAAACAAGACCTTACTCTTTTAAAAAAATATGGTGGTGACAAATAATGTGTTTTTTACCCTTCCAATCTTCACAACCTCTCCTTAAATTCCTAAGTCACCACTAAAAAATCTCTAAAAAACAAAAAAATTGTCCCAAAACAAACAAATTAACTCTAAAAATATAATAATTATCACAATAACACACTTCCCTCCCTTCATAGTATGCAACAGAGGTGCGATATAAACAAAAGTGACAAAACCAAAGGCGTGGTGTAAGCTAAGCTCAAGAGCAGAGACATAGTGTGGGTTAGGATGATCCAAGCATTGCAACGGAGCTACGAGCATGACATAAGATAAGCTTAGAAATAATAGTTTTACGTGTTGCATAGTATTATTGTTATCCGCGGCAAGGCAAGAACATTCGACTAGTAGAAGGGAAGGGACCCAGAGAAGCTAAGGTTCGCAAAGAGTTTTTGTTGGAGATTTGCTCTCATACGGACATATCACTGGCGAATTCACATATTTGCTTCTGAAGAGTTCGTATGTCCGTGTCAGTTCGTACCAAACATTTCCGTACATGGAACTGTTCGAACGCCTAGCTAGCGCCACTCAAGAAACGCGAACGCTCGAACGAAACGTCTTGCTCTGTCCGTGTCTTGCTTGCATCTCCTGCTGAGACTTGTGGAGGACTTCTAAGGTGAGAGGCGTGTCGATACTGAACCAGGGATTAAAATTTCGTCAAATTTCGGTAAAATTTCGCCGAAATTTCGGATTTCGGACCACCCCGAAATCTAAACTACCAATCGGAATTTTTTTTTAAATTGCTATAGTAACCTAAAATTTCGTTTTTTTCTTCACCGAAAATTCATATTTTTTTTGGCCGGTTTTGAATATTTTAATTCCGGTTTGGTCCAATAAACCTTAGGAAAGTCATCTCCTATGAAAATTTGTTGAAAAACCGAATTTTTGAGATATTTTAAAATTTTGACAGAAACACTGTCAGATTTTTATAAAATTGTACAAGCTTAATAATGAGTTGAAAATTTTATAGTACTATATTTCGTATCTTAGGATCATACATAAAAAATTAAAAAATAATTTAACTTAATTTGTTATCCTTAAAAAATCAAAAACTGAATGAACATAATTGGGACAGTTACATTGTCAGAATTTTATTAATTTTCTTGAGTGTGATTATGATCTAATTTTTTTTGAGAGATTAAAATTTTCCTTAGTACCATTATATAAAAGTTTCAAAAAAATTCAATTTTTTTTGTTTGGTCAATCAAATCTATGTAAGCATTGAGCTTCGTTTGTTATATTATATTTCAAAAAAAAAAAAGAACATAAATGGTACTGTGCCTTGTAAGAATTTTATAAATTCACTGGAGTGTGATCATAATTCAAAATTTTTATGAGATATTAAAAACTTCCTTATCACCCTTATGTAAAATTCTCAAAAATTTTAAAAAAAATTTATTGCTAAAGAAAATCTATGTATTGATCATCAGGCTTTTATCAGGACGTAGCACTGTATGAATTTTAAAACATTATTTGAGAATGATAATCATCTAAAAATTTCAAATCAACATTAATGTTACATCAGGACTATCCACAAAAATTTTCAAAAGTTTTTAACATGGTTTAGTGTTCAAGTTTACCAGTAAGCCTTTTAACAGGGTAGTAGTACTTTTCGAATTTTAAAAAATTCATACAGTTTGATCATCATCTGAAAATTTTATGAGAGCATTAGAGATACATCATAACCATGAAAAAAAAATTCAAATGTTTATAACGTGGTTTGAACCATTTTGCATTCGGTTCAAAATTGTCGGTCAGTGTTTTATCAGGACAGTAGCAATGTTTGAATTTTTAAAAATTCCACAGACTTCAGAATAATCTAAAATTTTTATGGCAATATCAGATATGTGTCAGAACTCTCCAAAAAAATTTTAAAAAAATTCGTCGTTTGACCCACTTTTTTCGTTGCAAAAAGGCCAAAATTTCGGGTATTTCGCCCGAAATTTCGGTATATTTCGGCGAATTTCGTTTTTTCTCGGTACAAAACGAACCGGATTTGAATTTCAAACGAGATTTATCCGAAATATCCGAATTTCACTGAAATTTCGGATTCCAGTCCTAGATGGTATTTTATCCGAAAACGAAATTTGAATTATTGTACTGGACTGAGTGTTTGTGCGTTGTTTTGGGGGAGAGGAATGGATACGCGCGTCCGAGCCGTGCTGTTCCGTGCAATGTGAGCTATCAGGTTCCAGACCAACAACGTCAGAAAGAAAAACGACCGTACAAGCTCGCGCGTTTGGTCATTTTCCTGTCGAAAGTTCAGATAAAGCCATGATCTATTGGATCTTGCGCATCGATCTAGATGCAAAGAAGTGTCAGTAGTCAGTAGAAGATCCAAAAGCTCAGCTATCTTTATGTAATCCTCTGAGCTGACATCGTCCAACGAGTAGCTTCTGTGTCTACATCATACATGAGAAAGTCATGTAAAACCTCTGCAGTTTTCGCTCAAAAAATAAAACCTCTGCGGTTGTTGCAAACAACACGAGCGCGAGGCCTTTTTAAATAGAAATCAAGGGGGTATCAATTTCTGCCAAAAAAATCAATCGCTCAGATCAAATTGGGCATGAGTTCAGCACAATTAGATTTTACCATGAAATCTTTATAACCTCTTGTTCACCTAAATCACAGCCGTCCAAAGTTCGATCGGACGGTTACGATCCTTATGGAGAGCCCGAATTGGCAGAGCTGTCTCTTAACAACTGGAGAGGATACAAATAAATCGTCCTCCCCATCTGAACAATGGCGAATCCATCCAAGACCCGACCCAACCAATAGCAAGAGTCCATCTCTCTATCTCTCTCTCACTCCCAGCCTCCCAGGTTTCGCAAGAACACCTGCCTTGTTCTGCGAGTCTACGTGTGTCAGCTTTCGCAGTAAAACAAGAAAGGCAGAGTTGCCTCTCCATCAGGGAACCTGGGGATTGGTCGAATCGGACAATAAAATCCGCGTGCATTTTGCGATGCGTGGAGAACGGCAAGGATTACCGTCGTGGTGGCGGCTGCCGACTGGTCGTCGATCAATGGGGGAACCGATCAACTGGAGCTTTTCTGCTAAGTAAATGCTGGAGCAAGGATTCAAATTTCATTTTCAAATAAAATATCGCTCAGGACTGAAATCCTAAATTTCGCCGAAATTTGGGTATTTTAGACAAATCTTGTTCGAAATTCAAAAACAAAAATTCAAATCCGATTCGTTTTCTAACGAGGAAAACGAAATTTCACCGAAAAATCTTGAAATTAAGGTATATTTGCACCGACTGAAAAGTGGGTCAAACAACGACAAAATTTTTAAATTTTTTTTTGGAGTTTCCTCACATATCAGTGATGTTCCCATAAAAATTTCAGATGATTATCATATTTGAAGAATTTTTACAAATTCAAACATTGTTACTGTCCTAATAAAACACTGATCGGGAAGTGTGATCCGAATGAAAAATAGTACAAACCACGTTACAAAATTTTGAATTTTTTTGTGCATGGTTATGATGCATCACTAATGTTCTCATAACATTTTCAAATGATGACAGAGCATCATGAATTTTTAAAAATTCAGACAGTGCTACTATCCTGTTAAAAGGTTTACTCGCAAACTTGAACAAAATAAAAAATAGTTCAAACCACGTTAGAAAATTTTGAAATTTGGTTTTAATGGTCCTGATATAACATTAATGTTTATGTAAATTTTTTAGATTATAATCATTCTTAAATAATTTTTAAAAATTCTGAAAGTGCTACGTCCTGATAAAAGCCTAATGATCAATACATAGATTTGTTTTATCAATAAAAAAGGTTTAAATTTTTCTAAAATTTTAAAGAAGGGTTATAAGGAAATTATTAAGATCTCATAAATTTTTTGAATCATGATCATACTCCACTGAATTTATAAATTTCTTACAAGGCATGGTACCATTTATGTCTTTCTCTTTTTGAGTTTTAAAATATAATATAACAAATGAAGTTCAATGCTTACATAGATTTGATTGACCAAAAATTTTAATTTTTTTAAAATTTTATAGAATGGTACTGATGAAATTATTAATCTCTCATAAAAATTTTAGATCATGATCATGCTCGAGAAAATTTATAAAATTCTGACAAGGTTAATGCTCAATTATGTTCATTCAGTTTTTGATTTTTAAAAAATAACAAATAAATTTAAATTATTTTTAAAAAATTTACATATGATCCTAAACTACTAAATATATTACCATAAATTTTTTATATCATTATAAAGCTTGTACGATTTTATAAAAATCTGACAGTGTTTCTGCCAAAAAATTAAAATGTCTCTAAAATTCGGTTTTCAACAAATTTTCATAGAAGATGACATTCTTAAGGGTTATTGGACCAAATTCGGCCCTAAAAGTTTGAAAACCGGCCAAAACTCATGAAATTTTGGGGAAATTTGGCGCAATTTCGCAGGAAAAAACGAAATTTCCGGTATTGTAGCAATTTCAAAAAAAAATTATTTTATCCGGCCGGTAGTTTGGATTTTGTGGTGACCCAAAATCCGAAAATTCACCGAATTTCGGCGAGATTTGTATCCCTGCGTTGGAGCAATGAGTTCTCGATTCAATCCGTCCAGGAATCGATAGGAGCTTGAGTTCTCGATTAATCCATCTAGGAAACGACAGGAGCTTGTTCTTGGGGTACAACAAAATGACGGAATCATATAAAACTCTCTATTGTTGGGTAAGTACGGCACCCGCCTGCTGTTAGCTACGCGTATCCGCAAAGAACTATAGAAACTACAGTGTTTCACATGTCCTGACACGTTTGATCGGCCATCCGTTGTCATCGTGGCCGTTCACTCCCACATGCCTCACATGCTCATATATTTTATCATGCATGCCATTTCACAAAGCATTTTTAGCTCAGTTGGCCGAGAGCTTGCAGTTCCAGCGATAGGTCTTGGCTTCGAATCAGGTAGGCGAAAGGCACGGTAACATCTTTTTTTTTTTGGAAAAGCAGAGACGACAATAAACTTTGCTGATTTGATTGAGCAATTAAATCATATTGTAAATTTTTGAAACTTTTTTAAAATGGTCCTCAAAGCATTCCAAACTTACCATAAAAAATTCGGATCATGATCTACGATTTTTAAAAATTCTATATATGCTATTAATGCATTTAAAGCAACTTCGCTGATTTAATTGAGCTACTAAATTTTCAAATTCTTGAAACAAATTTAGAAGGGTCATGAGAGCATGCCTATGCTACCATAAAGATTTCAAATCATGATCAAACTTTTGCAATTTTTAAAAATTCTGACAATGTTACTCACACACTTAAAGCAAGTTTACTGATTTAATTGAGCTACTAAATTTGTAAATTCTTTAAAATTTGTTAGAAGGGTCTGGAGAGCATGCCTAAGCTACCATAAAAAATTTGGATCATGATCAAGCTTTTGCGATTTTTAAAAATTATGATAATTTGGTTCTTTTTTTTATGTGTCCCGAAAAAGATTTCCTTTCTCTGTTGGAATCTCTGCCTGTGTCGGCAATTCCTTCTGCCTGTAGCAACACGCGGGCCCATTACTCATCTAGTTATCAATAGAGCTGGCCCGTGCCACGCAGCATATCCTGGCAGAAAAGAGGTTGCGTGCGAGAGTTTCTAGAAGCCATGAATTATTTTTGCTGATGAATTTTTTATTTCAAATTTGCACCCCCACCCAATGAATTTATAAAACTAGTTCTATTCATGACCGCAGAAGCAACAACAAACGACACGTACCATCTGTTGTGATTCTATACCACTGTAAGGCGTAGGCATTGCGACAAGGCCTACTGGCCTACCGAGCTCCCTTTGCTCGGCATCACATGGCCAGCCAAGCTCCCCTTGCTTAGCATGGCATGCATGTATTTATGTACTTAATTAATCACAAAATAGTCAATTAATTAATCATATAATTAGTCAATTAATTAATCACTTGTGCTTAAATTAATCACATAATTAGCCAATTAATTAATTAATCACTTACCTAATTAAATCACTCATGCTTAATTAATCACTTGGCCAAATCTCGGCAAGGACCTGTTGAGCTACTAGTCTACGACACCTGCTACCAAGCTTGGGGAACATGGTAGGTGACACGTGTCGTATGCCGCTGCTTTCGTAATCAAGGACATTGTTAATTTTACAAATTCATTCTTATGGGCCAGATTTGCAAAAGAAAAAAAAGTGTGTCAGCAAAAAAAAGTTTCTTGTACATGCTAAGCTCATTTCCAATTGCCTCACCTCTCAATTGTCGAAACAAATTCTATAAGCTAATACACTCGCCAACGATAGGCCCTTACATATTTGTCTAGATAGAAGTAGGGATGAAAATGGATCGGATACGAACGGATAATGGTTCTGCCATATTTGTTTTTATATTTTTTTCAGATACAGATACAAATACGAATAACCCGAATATGAATATGAATACGAATCGAAACGAATACAGTTACAGATATTCATCGGAACATGAAAACTCTTTAAATTATACACACAAAATGAAAAAAAAGTAACTAGTTTATTTGCTCCAAACATTCATGAAGAACATGTAATGATCCAATATTTGTATTCTTTGTTGAATTATGTTTAAAATAATAAATTATGTATTTATGAGTTTTTATGCACTTTTAGCTACTTATTTAAAATATGTTCCTATTAAGGACAATAGTGTTTGAGTTTTCAAGAAAATTTAGAAGCCGATAAAATCTTGATTTTTTTAAAAATGTTAGATTCAGGAACTTTCCTAAAATATTTCGTAATTTTTGGAGTTAGTTTGCCAATTTTAATAATTAAAATTTTATTTGTGGATTAATTAAATTAGAAAACGATTTTAAAATTCAGAAACTTTTTGAGCTAAAAGATTAGCCTTGGCCTAGCCCACATGCATATTCGGATTATACGGATCTGTATCCATTCCGACGGATAGTGAGCTATTGAATTCGTATCCGTATCCGAAAGAAAAAATTCGTATCCGTTTTCGATCAGATACTATCCGACAAATATTCAATCCGACAGAATCCGTATCCGGAAATTATCCGCATCAGTCGGAAATTATCAGATCCGTTTTCATCTCTAGATAGAAACTACAGATTGTACGGATGTTTGGCTGACGAGATGAGCCGGCAAAGCGATCGAAACTATCTCGCCGGTTAACTAGTCTTACAAAATCCAAAAATTTTGTTTGTTTATACAGGTAGTAACAATGACAGATGGACGTGTCAACGAGCCTCAGAAATTTCTCTAGGCAGTAGTTGATTATGACCCATCGAGAGATTTGTCGTCGGTGGCTAGCGTTGACTCTTGACCGATCGTGCGGATGCGATCGAGTGTACGCGCGCCTACGAGTACGTACACGTATCGGATTGGCACCAGGACATCTACTCTGTGACTGTCTCTCTTCCACCTCTGTGTGTTGACAAAATAGGGTTGCATTGCGTAGGCACAATTATGTTGAGTTTAATTTGAGTACAATTCGACCGCTCCAAGGTCAATCCGAAGACCCGGCTGATTGTTGTTTAGTTAATGTAATGCTGCCATCAGTGGTGTAAAGAAGAACAGTGAGCTAGCTTGACTACTTTTCATAGTATGGTTTGGCTCTCAAGTTTTGTCTATGGCCATGTTTAGGAGAGCTTCCTTTTCTCTTTTCTCCTTCTCTTTCCTTTTCTTTGATTTTCCAAGAAGTTTAGGAGAGCTTGCAAAATTATTTTTGCTAATGTAACCTTTTCTATTAAAGTTATGTTTTTTTTTTGGAGAAGTCATCTTTTTCAAAAAAAAAAAGGTAAACCCTCTCAAACAGAGCTTAAACTAAAAATGGTATAACAACTTTAAAAAAAGTTATTTATATAACAGAAAAACTGTCCCACGGTATACCGTTCGAACCCTATCAACGGGATAAAATCCAGCTGTAGGATTAAAGCACTGATGTGTCTTATAAACCGCCAGATTTCTTTAATCCTATCCATTTGCTGCAACTCATTCCCATTTCATCTCATCCACACGCTCTGATCCCCTCGATGCGGAGGCTCGGTTTCAAGAAATATGTGCAGGAATGGGGTCAAGGAATTTCTAAGCAGAAACTACTACGCATTATTAGCACACATAGTAGTAGTGTCATTTTTTTTCTTAAGTCCGTTGGTCTCGCTGCCGTCGGTGACGCCCACGCCGGTGGTGTTCTCGGACAGCATAACGTACCACCGGCGCGACTCAGGCGGGTAGTCCTCCTGCCGGGTCCCGCCCAGCAGCCACGCGCTAGGGGCGACCTCGAACACCACGCTCGATCGTAGGTGCACGATCGCCGTTAGGTAGTCGACGGCGGCCTGGATGGCCGCCGTGTCGTAGCGCGCACCGTCGCCAACCGCGTCGTAGTCAGCAACGGAGAAGACGCGGGTAGGTGTGGACTGCACGACCGGGGGCGACAGATTCATTTTCGTGTTCGTTCCTATTCATGCATGGGAGATTCAAGCGTTTTATGGAACCTCATGAAACTTTCGAGTGAAATCTATTTACGAAATCTACATGTAGGCGAAGTTTCACAAAGTTTCAATTATAAGTTTCACAACGTTGCACACTTAGGTTTCATGATTTTTCACAAATTAGTTCCACCAAGTTTCATAGTGTTCACATTAAAGTTTCACGACGTAAGAAACTTATCCGTGAAACATCACGAAACATCATGAAGCTTATCCATGAAACATCATGAAACTTATCCGTGAAACATACGGTATATAATAGCTCTGTATTTTTAAAAATAGAATAAATGAGAGCTAAAGTAGGAAAAAAGAGAAAGACTATCAAACGGTATAGCATTCAGCCGATTTGACAAATCTCATGAAACTCATATAAAACTGGTTTTCATTTGTTTTTCCAAGGAACTTGTGAAACTTTGAAGTTGGCCTCTTTAAACTCAGTTAAAAGTTTCACGACGTTTCACAGACATGTTTCATGTTTCATATGAAACATATCTGTTAAATTATGCTTGGCAAAACTGAAACGTTATGAAACTTATAAGTACACTACGAAACCTGATGAAACTTAACTGTGAAACAACATGAAACCTATCTATGAAACGTTGTGAAACTCCTGAATCAATTAATAGCCTGAAATATGCTCTGAAACCTGTGAAACATGTTCTGAAACTTGTTGAAACTCATGGGTTGAAACTTGGTGAAACTTGAAATATTCTAGAAACCCAAAATTATTTTGAATTTTGTTTTAAATCAAGTTTTAGATTTGAAACTTGATGAAACTTGTAGTTTCATATTAGAAACTCATTGAATTTTATTGAGATATACTAAAATATTTATAAAATCTATTTGTAAATCTTTTGAAACCTACAAGACCTAATGAAACATACGAAACTGAAACGTATAAAACTTATAAGTACACTACGAAACCTGGGGAAACTCAACTGTAAAACAACATAAAACCTAGTTGCGAAACTTAGCTGTGAAACTTAGTTATGAAACTTAATTATAAAACCTGCTATACCGTTGGAATTGATTCCAACGGTATAGAGTTCAATAGTTGCGCTCTTATATAAAGTACGAAGGATGAGGAAACTCGGATGAAACTCCTAGGTCTACTCATCATCTATGCTAAGAGATTCTCTTCGAGATCGGGGAAGCATTTTAATATGCACTGCGTCAACATTGGCGACCGTGGCTGCTCTCCATATTATACATCAGGAGATCACCTTCTAAGTATTCAATCTTCTCAAGCATGAATCATGATGCAGCACTGACGATTCGTCAACCAGACGAGACAGACACGTGGGCCCCACCGTAGTGTCGGCAAAGTTTAGGCCTGCAATACGAACTGTTCAAGATCAGATTGTTTTAGTCTAAAAGAAACATTATAATTTTTTGGTTAGTTATTATGACATACTAATTGTCCACTGTGATGGAAACCCTTTAGTAGTTTTTTTTATTTGGCCAATACAGCAGATAATGTGTCAAAGTGTTGGAACAGTAGTATACAAATTGAACATTTATTATAGCCAACCATGGTGTGACGAGTGATGACTCTAATGATGCACGAGATGGCAACACTATTGGATGGGCAAGGCCACCAATGCACGACCATATCCTTTAAAAACAGCAAGATTATTGATTAAGATTAAAAAAAAGCAGAGGACAAATCGAACTAATTTAGGTCAATGCTCATGGATGGCTATCTTCCTCTTATTTTTCTCTCCATGTCCGTCTTGGTAGCACAGGCTCACTACTCAATTGTGTATAGGTTCAGTCTATTCAGAAACTAAGGTAGCGACTTATTTGCAAGAAGTTTTTCCCAGTTCAAGAACTCGGCGTTTCATTCGATCCCAGATGACGTCATGCGAAACGATGGCAGGAAACATTTGTTTTTCACCTTCTTCTTCTTCTTCATCGTCTTCCTCTCCTGGATCCTGATTGGTTCTGCCTATGTGGCAAGGTGTAGGAAAAAGCAGTAAGAGTCAAAAGCCAAGATATATCTTTGCAGCAGTCAACCACGGAACTTACCACTACCTTCAATTGTCATTATGTTGTTTCTTAGGGTCGCTATGTTTTTCTTTTTCTCCTCACGACCAAAAGGTCGCTTGCCCCAGCTCACAAAAGCTCGTAGGTCGTAGCCAAAGCGTGCATGTTTACCTAACTATACTGCTTGCCAAGCCTTTTTATTCAGCCAGGAGTGCCCAGTTGCGATGGAGGGAAAAGATTGAATTTGTGCTGCTGCAGTGCATGGTTTTACTAGACCTCGTTAGGAACATAGGATTTTCCCAAGAAACAGTTTAATTTCTGCTATAATCGAAAAGAAATTCCCGCGACTTAAACTTGGCCTTTGTAATCAATGGTCCAAAGATAGTTAGGCAAAAAAGAAGAAAAAAGATCACCCCTATTGATATTTTCACTAATCGATGATAAAATATAGTTTAGACCTGTGTTCTCTAAGAAGTATGGTATACTGGTATCTGGTATGTCGAGACAATGTTGTCTTTTGGAAAAGCCCCTCTGTTTGTCTACTACTTTCTACTCCTTAGATAGAATAACTAAAGCCTGCCACTTTTCTGTAAGCACATCGGGAGTTCGGGACTCGGGAGACTGTAGTTCTGTTCCAGACTGGACATATGGAGCCCACATGTCCATACGGTGGTAGACACCATCAAGTTCCATAGCTAACTCTGTAGCTGTGGCTGTGCCGTGTAATGTAAACTGGGCTGGAGTTGTCAGTCTCCCAGTCTCGCTCAATAGATTGATTATTCAGTTATTTCAGTGCCTGATTTCATTTGCCAAGCAAAAAATGGCGCTGTTACCTGCCCGAGATGCACTGTTACCTCATCTTGTCTCCACTTCAGAGACTTTTTGGTGAATCACCTCCATGAAGACATGTAGTTATGATGCCTTTCACATTATGGTTGCCTTTTCAGCTGCGAATAATTCCTCTTGTTAATTCAAACCATGAAGTGTCCCTCAGAAGAATAACTACGCCAATCAGGTTGACTAGGCTCTTGTTAGGCTCCCAACAAACAGCAAGTCATACGTAGGTCCAAGGACTACCCAAGAATTGAAGAGATGTACCTAATTTTTGGCTGAGTAGCCAGTTCATTGCTACAGTACACCACACGCACGCATCGCATGCACACGTACACACGCTTGCATGTCCTTTTACACACACTAAAGAACTGATTAGAGGCTCTGTAGCGTCCGGAGCGTGGGAACACGCTGTCCTACTTAACTTGCACGTGTGTACGTACCTAAGTTTTAGTTGGATAAGAGATGTTGGATTCGATACTCGAACAGTTGGATAAGAGAGGTTGGATTCGATACTCGAACGCAGGCCGCGAGGGACGTCACTAAGCTATCGCTCAGTCCTCAGGAAGACTGCAATTTTGATCAGCACATGGAGGGTGGCATATCTCCCTAAACTGGAGTAGAATATTGCTGTGGTTCTGGGTTAGGATAAAGAGCAGGTGGATCTCCATGTATGGGGATCTTGGGATTTATTTTCTATCACTAAAAACCAAAACATCTCCCTTCTAGCTTGCAGGAGTATTGAGGATACTAGTTCTTTGTTTCAGCTGCCTGTTTCTGTTTAAGCTTTGAAGAAATGATCCCACTAACTCCAATCAATGCTAATTTCCTGATCTAAGAGTGGGCCACGTGGCTGCATATCCGTCAAACTCTACCCCACGGCATCCATGCACGTCTTCCTTCCTTGCTGCTCGGTCCTGTACCTGACGGGGAGGCAACCAGCGCATCCGTTTCATCTCATGCAGCCATCCAACTCCATGGCCATTAATCTCCTTATTTGGCACCCCCTCCTCCGCATTCCTTGAACTCCTCTTCTCCCTACGAGCTACGCCAGGGGATGCATCTGTCTCTTGCGCTCCCCGCCGGCCGCCAGTGGTCATTCCTGCGCCGATCGTCGAGCTAGCGCTCGCTGCTGCTGCAGCCAGCCCTGCGGCCAGGGGCTGCGTTTTCCTGCCCCTCCCAGCTAGATTGGTCATACCATTGGTTCTCTGCCATGGCATCCTCTGTGTTTCTCCCTTATCCATAGATGCAGCAGGTCTCTCTCTCCCTCTCATTATTTCTTATCCGGATTATATTGTTCAGTTGTAAATTATCGTTTTCAGTTTGACCCCTTTTCATTGGTGTAGGATCGATTCAGTTCTGAACCTGTAGCTTATTCATGTTTGATTTTACAGAATTGGTGAGATTCCTCTTATCTATCTTCATTGCCAAGGTGGTGCAGCTGCAGACAGTCGTGCCTCGTACACCTGTAAGGTCATCTATATGTGATGCGGTAAAATGTTGATTTCTTCTTTTGGTTTCGTTGTGCTTATTTTAGAACCAGATGCTTCCATATTTTTATAATCCTAAGTATATTAATTCTTTGGGTAAAAAATTGGGAAAACACTAACTTCAATTTCATCTTTCTGTGATTTGTGCTACTACTTAACATTCTCTCATCTTATTTTGAGGTGAACTTGCAACTACATGTTACTTCTGGATTCGTTGCTTCATTTGGCTGCAACACACTTGCTTCAGAAATGGTGCAAGTAGCTCCCACCTTAATGTTAGATTAAATGTTTCTTTTCCTCTTTACAAATAGGTTTTGACTGCTTTTTTTATAAGTCTTTGGCTTACAAGGTGAGAATTCCTGATTGAGTAATTGAGTTAATGTCTGATGCAGCCTCAACAGCTATAATTTCATACTTATGCCTTACAACTGATCATATGAACTAACATGATTAGAAAGAGATCTCACACAAGTTTAGCCAAGGAGGACAAGGCCATGGGCTCGGATAGAAGGTTTGTGTGAAGATTTCAGAACTGACTCAAACAGCATAAACGAGTAAATTTCATCCAGTTACTTTCTTAATATTCCACATTCCTGTAACAGTTGCAGCAAATGTTTTTTTTGAAAGACAGCAAGGCAGTTGCAGCAAATGTTATTATGTTACTTCCATGCCATGTTGTTTGTTGGAGAATCACATTACTTATCGCAAATATGGAAATGTTTTGCTTTTGGATAACACTAAAATCCTTTTGAAGCTAAAACGTAGTCAGTTATCTTTCTTCTATATGTGGTTAAATCTTTTTTTCGTCTGAAATAGTTACAGCAATCCGATTTGCAGTGACGACTAGGAGCCGGTGAAGCTACTCCAGCACAGCCGCACAGCCAAAACGAAGGCTTTGCCACCATCATCTCCATAAATGGCTTTTACCAAGCATTTTTCAACAAGTGTAATAGAAAGTACAATTCAGTAGGTCAACATGGCCATAAAACTTCTAGGAAATATAGACATGTATTTCGAACAGCATGTTAAGAGTTTATCAAATCAATGCATGTTTGTTCCGATGTTCTAAACCTTTTTATGCTAGCTAATTAGTAGTCATGTTTCAACGTAATTAAGTACCATTACATAAAACCATAGTTTTCTTGCCATCTTATTTATATCGATATACTTTTCACCCTGAAATTATCTTTCAACTATATATAGCTTCTCAATGTTTTATCAAAAAATTACATGCTTTGGATTTTCTATGTCATCTTGCATCCCACAGCAAAGCGCGGGGTCTCTTCCTAGTTTAATCTGTTCGAAGTCCTGAAAATGCTGATAGCTAGTACTGAGTTATGTTAGAAATTGACAAGCAAACAAGAACGAAGAAGATCAAACCAACACAGATCAAACACCAGGATTTTAACGTGGAAAAACCCTTCAATGCGAAAGGAAAAAAACCACGGGCACCAGCCAGACAAAACTTCACTATTTTGGAGAGAGTTTACAAAACGCCGTATGATTCCTGGCGGCTTACAGATGAAATTTAAGGTGAACCGGCCCAAGCCTCCGGCGACGGGCCTCCGCTTCGCTCCGCCAACTTGGCTAGTCTTGATTAGAATTTGGATCACAACATAACAAACTCCACCTTGAGACAAATTCCATCTTGTAGCATATAGAATGTAACTTCCCTTCTGAACAATAAAGACAAAGAATCGGTGGTGCCAAAAAGCGACCACTAGGGCTAAATAGTTATACCAACTAAGCTGAGCAAAGCTCAAACTTAGCAACGAGAGCAGAGCTTAGTCAACATATCGTGACATTATCATGAGTGCTAATCTTGCATACCTTTAGTTCTCCTTACGCAATTACATCGACATAATGATATTTGATATCAATGTGCTTTGTTCTTTCATGAAACATTTGATCCTTTACGAGATGAATTGCACTTTGGTGTCACAAAATAAATTTATGCAAGATGTATCTCCACAAAATTCAGCAAACAAACCTCTCAACCAAATCGCTTCTTTACTTGCATCACAAAGCGCAATATACTCACTTTAGTGGTAGATAAAGCAACGGTGGGGTGTAGGCTAGCCCTCCAACCGATCGCACATCCACTAATGTAAACACATAGCCCGTGAGAGACCTTCTCTTGTCTAAATCAGCAAACATAATCTGAATCAACATATCCAACAAGTCCTCTCTAGTCTTGCCAAGCGCAAATAAGCATTAGATGTGCCTCGCAAGTACCTGAAAATCCACTTGACAACATTCCAGTGTTCTTTACCAGGATTAGCCATGTATCTACTGACTAAACTCATAGCATAAGACAAATCAGGACGTGAGCAAACCATGGCATACATTAAAGAACCAACAGCACTAGAATAGGGCACTTTGGACATGTACTCAAAATCAATCGTGCTAGGACATTGATACGATGACAACTTGAAATGAGGAGCAATTGGAGTACTTATCGGCTTAGAATCATGCATATTAAAGCGATGAAGAACTTTACAATGTAAGCTGTCTTGACTAAGAAACAACAAACCAGAACTTCTGTCTCTACTAATCTCCATGCCAAGAATTTTCTTAGCAGCACCAAGGTCCTTCATCTCAAATTCGCTACTTAACTGTGCCTTTAAAGTAGCAATTTCTTTCTTGCTCTTGGTAGCAATCAACATGTCATCAACATATAACAGTAGGTATATATGTGATCCATCAAAAATTTTATGTAGACACAGCTATCATATAAAGATCTTTTAAAACCATTTGAGATCATAAATGAATCAAACCTCTTATACCACTGTCTTGGCGACTGCTTCAGACCATATAATGATTTCTTCAATTTGCATACCAATTCCTCCTTACCAGGCACAATGAAACCTTCAGGCTGGTCCATATAAATCTCCTCTTCTAACTCTCCATGTAGAAAAACAGTCTTCACATCTAACTACTCAAGCTCAAGATCATGCATAGCAACAATACTAAAGAAAGTACGAATGGAACTATGCTTTACAACTGGAGAGAACACATCATTATAGTCAATACCGGGTATTTGACTGAAACCTTTAGCAACTAACCTTGCCTTGAATCTTGTAGGTTATTGGGAGATGAACCTTCCTTCCTTTTAAAATCCACTTGCAACGGATGGCTTCTTTCCATTCGCAAGCGAACAATGTCCCATGTACCATTTTTCTCAAGTGATCGTGCATCTCCTCTTGCATAGCAAAAGTCCACTTCTCATGGTCACCCAAATCAAAGCTTGATATAAGTGGAGGGTTCAACACAATCAACCTCCTCAGCACAACTCAAAGCATAACTAATATTGCATTCTTCAATTAATCTCTTCGCTGGTTTTCGTACCCTTACGGCCCTATCAAGCTGCCGCGGTGGTGGAGGCTGCAAAATAGGAGAAGAATGCACAACAAACAGTGAATCAATTATCAAGAACCTGTGTATCCTCGGCACCAACATTATCATCAGTCATATGGTCGCCCTCATCCAAGTTCTCCACCTGCAAGCTAACTTTCTGTGGTACTTTATCATGAACATTAGAATAGGGGTTAGCATAGTACATCTCAGATTCATTGAAAACCACACTTCTACTCAACATGCTCTTCTTAGTTGCAGGGTTCCACAGCTTATAACCTTTACCCCGAACCATAACCCGAAAGACACACTTGGCGGCTCTAGGCTCTAATTTTCCATTGTCCACGTGTGCATAAGCAAGGCAACCAAAACTTTCAAGCTGTGAATAATCGAGGAGTACTGACCATACCTCCATGGGTGTTTTCTTGTCAATGGCAATGGAAGGTGACACGTTGATCAAATAACAAGTCGTGGAGGCGACCTCCTCGGCGTAATTATTTGCCCATCCCGGCATTGGACAGATACAACGTGCTTTGGAGATGATGGTCCTGTTCATCCGTTCGCTACACCGTTCTGCTGCGGAGTGTGCGGAATGGTGTAGTGCTGACAATACCCTCTTTCTGCAGAAAAACTTGAATACATGTGAACAAAATTCCATACCATTATCGAGACGCAAAACCTTTACCTTCCTCTCGGTTTGCTTTTCTACCATAACCTTCCGGCTTTAAAAGCATCAAAAGCATCATATTTATGTTTGAAAATAAGGAAACACCTTTACGGAGTAATCATCAATGATAGTAAGCATATAACGACAACCACCAAGTGAGTGCTTAGAAGGCCCCACAAATCAAGCATGTACATAATCTAATATGCCTTGGTTGTATGGATAGCGAGATTGAATTTTACCGCTTATGTTTACCAAAAATGCGGTGCTCACGAACTCCATCCCATCATTATTGTATCCTTTGAAGGCCTCTCTTGCTCAGCTCGCCATGCCGAGTTCACTCATGTGTCCAAGGCGCATATGCCAAAGCTTAGAATCACTTGCACTTATCGGATGTAACGAGAGCGGTGGAAATAACAGTGCAGCAGATGCAGTTATAGTATCACCTCTAAGAACATATAAATTTCTTGATTTCAAAATTCCTTTCATGATAATGAGAGAACCTTTTGATACCTTCAAAACTCCACGAGGCGGTGTACTTATACCCTTTAACATCAAGGGTACTCAATGAGATGAGATTTACGGACATGGTTGGGGCGTGTCTCACATCCATCAATGTGCGTGTCATACCATCGTGCATCCCGATCTTAACGGATCCAATGCGGTGACCTCACATGCGGTGTTATCTCCCATCCGCACTAATCCTCCATTCGCGCAGGCTCATAATAACTAAACCAGTCTTTGTTAATACAAACATGATATGATCAAGCGAATCTAATATCCATTCGGCATTCATTGAGACACAACCAAAGAAAAGCAATAAGAACATCACCACGATCGGTATTATCACTTTGGAAGCAACAGAGGCCTTACCATCATCCTCGAATTTATTCTTAGAAAGATATTTACTGTTCCTCTTTTCTTTATTCGCAATTTCGGCAATCCACAATCACATGATTGGTTTTCTTACTGATACTGCAGAACTTCTCTTTGTTCTGGACTTTGAGCGTCCTCCGCTGCGGCTTTTACCTCTGTTTCCAAACTTTGTGTTTCTCTGCTCCTCCTGCCTCGGATGTTAACGCCTCGCCATTGGAGGTGGATTCGTCCGAGCGAACCATCTGTTCATTTTCTCTTTACGTGCAAGAGCCTCACATACTTCATGCAACGTTAGTTCATCACGACTATATAAAATTGTATCTCGGAAATTTGCATAAGAACCGGGAGAGAGCATAAAAGAAGAAGACCTAAATCTTCATCATCATAGGATACCTCCATTGACAAGAGATGCGCAACTATCTCCTTAAAGGACGCTATGTGGTCCAACACCGAACCACCTTCTTGCGGTTTGTGCGTGAACAACTTCATCTTCATGTGCATCTTCTTTGGTTAGATCTTTTGACATGCGGATCGACTCGGCTTGACCACAACGCGTGGCGGTTTTCTCCATCAAGCACCTCTGCAAAATATTGTTGGACGGATGAAGATGAATATGTGACAACGCCTTACGATCCTTGCGCTTCTCATCATCGGTCCACGTCTTGAGTCCTTGTTCTGAAACCGTCTAGAGCATCATCTAGATCGGTATGTGACAAAGATCGCCGCATCTTCACTTGCCACAATGAAAATCTTGTGTCCCGATCTAACAGCGGTAGATCATACTTCAACGAAGCCATGTCAACTCCCGAATCGATAACCAAAGCTCTGATACCACTTGTTAGAAATTGACAAGCAAACAAGAACGAAGAAGATCAAACCAACACAGATCAGACACCATGATTTTAACGTGGAAAAACCCTTCAATGCGAAAGGAAAAAAACCACGGGCACCAGCCAGACAAAACTTCACTATTTTGGAGAGAGTTTACAAAACGCCGTATGATTCCTGACGGCTTACAGATGAAATTTAAGGTGAACCCTAATCCGTCTGCGGGGCTCCGCCCGCACCCTAGCGCCCCGGGCTAAATAGCAGGCGGTTGGCTTCGCCGCCCGGCCCAAGCCTCCGGCGACGGCCCTCCGCTTCGCTCCGCCAACTTGGCTAGTCTTGATTAGAATTTGGATCACAACATAACAAGTTATTCCTCCTCACTAGCTTATCAGCCCATGTAGGGAACCCGGAATATACATGTGGCTTTTAAATAGTGTAGGAAGGCCTCCTCTACTTTAAAACACAAAGTTTTCTTCTGGATTCTTCAGAGAGACAGACTGAATACTAGAGATTTACTCTAAAGGAAAAGCATGGTTCTACAGAGTAACTCCTGTGTGATTTGTCAAGAACAATGCTGGAAACTACTCAACATCTCCTTTTTGCTTGTACCTTCAGTCAGATGTGTTGGGCTTTGGTTGGCGTACAGGTTAGAGCAGATGTTGATTTTGCTTAAAAAGGATTATTATCGTTTTCCGTAGAGTACATATATACCCACAGAGAAGATTGTAATATATTGTCTGCACCAACTGTGATAGTAAAGAACATAGAAAAAATAATGTCCCCGACTCCCCGTCGGTTTTGCGGATGAGAACAATCAGCTTACAATTCATGAATGGAAAGGATCACATGGTACTGGTAGTTTTCATGAAGTTCAACAACCTTTGTTCCATTTGTTATTCCTTGTTAACCAGAAGTGAGTTGGATGCATTCTGTAACCCGTCGTTTTTTCCTGCAAAAAATCCCAGCATAAATTATTGTTAACATCTGAGAAGAGGTGCAAAACGAAGCCACAAGATTGTTTAAACAAATGCTTAGCACTAAGAGAATTTTAGTCAGTCATACAGGGGGCCCTTCTGGGTATTCTGTGTTCTCTACTCGCATGCAAAACCAGAGAATTGCCACTAAAATGCGCCCATGATTCCTAGTGCTAATTCGTTGTCTTTTAGAATTATACTGTTACTGGGAAGATCTGGAAATGCTGACAGTTGTCTTGTATAGTTGCTTTTCAAATTTGTCAATTCACTGGTCACCTAGACGGAGCATTTTCATTATTTTCTAAACAAAAAAAATTCCGAGTTATATCTGCGATTAAAATTGAATAGTTTGCAGTTCTATCGGATATCACTTTACAGTAACAACATGAATTTATCATATAATCATTGTTAGATGTTTAAAACAAGGACAGAGCAAGTGTTTTGACAAATATAAGTTCGTTGAAAATTTGAAAGAGCGAAGATGTGATTAGATTTAGATAACAATTAAATTTATGTACAGAGCAACTTAGGCCATGGTGACAATCAACCAATTCCCTTCAGTGATTTATATATAGATGTCTTTCAAACACTCGTATCTAGCCCTCTGCACACCGTTTTTTTCTTTCAAATCTAGTCTCCTAATATATGATTTTGCAAAAATAGCCTCCTTCCCCATCAAGAAGGTGCGGTAGAGGGACACGTATCTCTTTGCCACGCTCAGGGAGTGGGGAAGCGCTGGCTCCGCGGCATGACATGCCAACTATGGCGACGGAATGGTAAATTAGCACTCTAGCTTATTGTGAGCACACAAATCGTGCAAACATTTAATGTCATTCAACTGAACATAGTAGCACTACCTGATTAACCGATTCGTATCTAAAGCCTAGCCTTCTTTATTTGTCTGGAATCACCATAAAGATCGACAATCTGAATGTCTAGCTTGCATGGTTTATTGCTGAACTACTGATGGCTAGGTGATACGCGAAGGCCATAGATGTAATGCGAAGGGCAGTCCTGAAGTCCAATTCCAGGTACTGATCCAACAAAATCTCAAGGGTTCATGGACAGATGAACATCCTACCTTCTCCCTTGCTTCAAGGGACATCGCCGAGCTTCGTCGTCGGGTCCAGGGTACCCTACTATGCAGCAAATTCGTATCCTGAATTATACAGCAGGCTGTATGGCAAGAAATCACAATCAAACTCAGAAATAGAAGCAAAAAAGAATGAAAATTCATGGGTGGGAGGGAGGGCGGCGTGACCAGAAGAACATCGACAACCACACGCTTGCCTTAACCGACTCCACCTCCGCTCCTGGAGGCTCTCCCTCGGCGGAACGTGACCCGGTGTGGCCACCCTAGCCCAGGCTGCCGCTGCCGCGAGGACGACGCACCGGCGAGACAAGCCACTGGCGTCTAGGGTTCGAATTTCGTTTTTTTAAAAAAATTCGGTGTAATTTCGAGACAAAACGGTTGGACGAAGTTTTGAATTTTAAACAAAATTTAAATTTTTAGATAAATTTCAAATAAACCCACCAAAATATAACTAAGACATATATATTTCAAGACCCACAAAAAAAAACCGAGTTTCGCCAAATTGGAAACCCTGCTGGGTCTGCTGGGGAGAGGAGGCATTGGGTTTAGGCTAACGGAAGGCCATTAGCCGATTAGGCGTAAAGGACAGATGCATACAGAGAGCCCCTCTAACAACTCATCTTTTTTTTGCATAAATAAACCATCCTTATCGCGAAAGGCGCGGCAGAGACACATATTCTTTATCACACCTGAGGAGTACGGAAGGCATCCTCCCCGTTGCCCTAGCACAGAAGCGAAATGAGCATATAGTGCACAGCGCATAGTTCGTCCCCTCATGCGTTGCCGCATCTGTCCGTGCGTTGGCGCACTCGCCTGTCGAACCGCGGAGCTAGCTAGCTTCCACGCTTCCCTAGCACGGCAGGGGTCTGTCGCAACTTTCGCGGTGGGGAGGGGGGCTATTTTTGTAAAAAAATACGTGTATTGAGGATTAGGTTTGACAAAAAAAACCCGATGTATATGAGGCAGTATTTGCCAAAAAAGAAGAAGCAAGAACTACCAACGGGCGGCCAGTCCTAGCAAGGCGCCGGCCAGCACCGCCAGCGTCGTCATCACGACGATGATGGCCGGACTGGCCACCGGAGGGCGCGACAGATGAGGCAAGGCTGGGCACGATGGGTACGCCACGGCGGTGCTGTTTGCGCCCCACTCGGCCATCGTCAGAGATTGGGAGGTAACGAATTTTAGCTCGGCGAGTGCTTGAATGCTTCGGCAGCGTTGCCGCGCCATGGTTCTTATATGATACCGGAAGAGTATACGGCGGATACGTGGAAAGCACCGTCGACAGAAAAAAAAACATCAAGATTACGCTGAGAAGCTACACTCGTAAGAAATGCAATGCGACAATTCTGTGATTGACAGAGCGACAGATGCAGGTGCAAAAGATCTCAGACCTGTAGTTCCACCGATTTGGCCAGAGCGACGGGCACCAGGGTTTACATTATCATTTCGATCTGAAAAATCGCCCTCTGGTCGGTACCGATTTTCGTTGAAAATCGTCGAAAATCGAATGGTTTCAAAATCAAATTTAAAAAAATAAAAAAAAATCGAGTTTCACCGATAATCGTCGATTTTTCAACAATAATCGACGATTTTTCACCGATAATCGACAGACCGATTGTGTCCTTCTCGCGATCGATTTTTTTAGCGATTTTCATCGATAATCACTCGATTTTCACCGATTTTCTATCAATTTACGAAACATAATTTTTTCCCGATTTTTTGATTTTTTTAGTTGATCGATTTATCAAGCGGTTTTAAAAATCGGACCGTGACAATAAGGACGAAAATAGACGGATTTACATCGATAATGTGAACCTGATGGGCACCAGACTGCGCTCAGTACAGTGGTCCCTTTTCCTTTCTTCTGTTCTTGGACCTTTGTGGCTCCTTTTCACATGCTATTACTTCAAATAAGAAGAAGAAAACAATGCACTCTCTGTACTCCAATTAGTGGAGGAAATATGTATCAAACGAATTCTTCTTTTTGTTTATATACATGCTATTACTTCAAATAAGAAGAAGAAAACAATGCACTCTCTGTACTCCAATTAGTGGAGGAAATATGTATCAAACGAATTCTTCTTTTTGTTGCAATATATACATTTTATTGCAACGATTTTTCTTTAACTATTGGTCGGGGTACCTATTCGTTGCAGCAAGGAAGTACTAGCAATGTTTCGAGCCTCCACGTTTTCTGTGGTTGGTAATGGTCGTAGCACCCTGTTTTGGTCTGGTAATTGGCTTGATGGAATGAGCATTGTCAGGATGGCCCCAAATCTTTTCAAATGTCCGGATAAGAAAGGATCAAAAATTCTTTTTATATCTCTTTCTTGATTTAAAATCCTGAGTAAAACCTTGGTATACGAGGCATTGCAGAATAGTAAAACCTTGGTATACGAGGCATTGCAGAATAGCCACCGGGTTTCTCAAATCCGATGTTGTTTAACCGTGGCGGCTTTGGCTGAGTATTTGGGGTGTGATGGAAAGTGTATCTCTGCAGGAAGAGGTGGAAGGAAACAAATAAAGGAAAACCAAAAGATGAGACTCTACTAGTTTTCACTCTTATGGTTTTCTCTGTTTCAGTTTTCTTATTTAGGATCTTGCTTTTCATGGTTCTCATCTCTGCAACTCATGATTTTCACGAGAGAACTAAATCCAAGTTGGTGAAGATCATGATTTGAGCGGATTGGTGTGCCCTGCACGTATGCGTAGTGTTCTCTTGAGTGAACAGCATCACCGTGTCTTCTTAATCTGGAACCGGCAGTTCGTCTTTTGTTAAGCACACGGCCGTCAATCACAGAATTGTCGCATTACATTTCTGATGACGAGTGTAGCTTCTCAGCGTAGTCTTGCTGTATTTTTTTCTGGTGGTGCTTTCCACGTATCCGCTGTATACTCTTCTGGTATCATATAAGACCCATGGCTGGTGAAGCACTCAAGCACTGGCCGTGCTAAAATTCGTTACCTTCTAATCTCTGACAATGGCCGAGTGGGGCGCAAATAGCACCGTCGTGGCACACAATCTGGTGTACCCAGCGTGTCCAGCCTTGCCTCATCTGCCCGCTCGCCGGAGGCTATTTCTGTAAATTTTAGAAATTCTAGATCATGATCAAACTTGTTAGAATTTCTGCAAATTACGCTAAACGGTGGCTATTTTCGGAAGAATAAAAACCGGTGCATATGGCTAGTACAATAAATCATTCTTTCACCGAAGAACTTTGTGTACGTATACTGCGAGTCTGTGTAAGGGTAAGGATCCATGTAACACGGCTAAGATTAGCCCGCTAGCATTTGGCCACTTAAATTACAGGCTATGATAATCTTGTAAAAAATATACGCAGGTAAATGCCCCGTAGTAAGAGGGGTAGTCATGAAATCTGTGGACCACCCCCGTGGGGGTGCTGAAGGAAAGTCCTCACTGGTAGAAAAAAAATCCACAACTACTTGGGGTTATCCTGTGCTTGGAAGAAGAATTAGGAAAAGAAAAAAAATATAGTGATAGTTTTATTCTTCGTCGCCGTAAATAAATACGTAACCGGGAATAGAGAAAATTGCATTCTGGGACGATAATCTTTCCGGTTTCCACTATAAGCATCCACGATTATTCAACTCTGTTGATATACTACGCTGATGCTTACTTATGTTCCAAATTCGAGAGTAGCAAAGATAAGAAGCGACTTTCTTTTTTATCTAGGAACATTATTTTTGTAACCAGAAATTTCAAGCTTTGGGAACACCCAGTGCCCCTCCAATTGCAGGAGATGGGGAGGAGGCCATTTTTGACACAGCTGGCGAGAGCAATGGATAATTTTGAAATTGAAGCACATTTTGAGTAAGAAAGATTAGTTACTTGGTCAGGATGAGTAAGAAGGATGGTGTAAAAGCCTGCGACTAACAGGCCAATTGCTATGGAAGTATGGACTGATTGCCTCTGCTACTAATTGGCACTAATGCCGGTAACTAGCTTGCTATGTTTTATTGCCCATATGTTTTTGTTTGTTCACTGTTTGATGCAGAAAGCTTCGAGTGGTGATTGATTACCTTTGACTAGCAAGGCATAACAAATTAGCATAAAATTAGTGATTTAAGTTGTGTTTTTGGAAACTGTGTCGATGTCCAAAACGATAACTATTTGTGACCGGAGGGGGTATATTTATGTAAAAAATGTATAAGATGTCTCGTGCCTATGATACTCTCTTTTGTTTAACTTCCAATTGACCAATTGTTTTTAAGAATATTGGTTGTACAATTTTTGAATATGTCAATGAACTTGCTTTTACGTAATTTGCTTGATATGTATAAGAGAAAATTGATGTTCGTTGTACGGCTTGGTATCATGCTTTGATGATACGCTTTGATGATATGTATCACCCTTTTTGGAATCCTTTGCAACACACTGGACACTCTACTAGTTATATTATTAAAGCAGAGACAAAATAAGTGTTAGCTCTCAAAGCCTAGAAATTATCATTTTTATTGGAAGAAAAAGAGAAAAGATTCAGCCGTCTATCTAATGAACCCAAGTTATAACAGTTTAAATTAAAAGAAACATTCCATGTCAAGTACAATAAAAAATAATTATAATTCAGAATAAAAAACAAAAGAAAAATTAGTAATTTGATCTCAATACGAACTTCAAAGTAAAATTGAAATTTGGAATAAAAACTAAACGAAAATTAATAGTTGTATTTGTATACGGATTCCAACCTAAAACTGGTATTAAAATTTTTTTAGCAATTTGATTTTCATACGAATTCTAAATCAAAATCCTTGAATAGATTAGATTTCAAATAAAAATAAAATGAAAAAAATGCCAGTTGGATTTGTATACGATTCCAACCTAAAGCTATATATAAAAAACTCCATATCATGTACAATCTAACAATATGCAAATATAAAATAAAAATGAAAGAATAATTAGCTATACGATCTTTACATGTATTTCAAATCAATTTGATTTCTATATAAACTACAAATTTAAAATGAAATTTGAAATAAAAATTAAATGGAAATCAGTAGTTGTATTTCTATATGAATTCCAACATAAAAATGGAATTCATAGTAAATAAAATTAGCAATTTGATTTCCATAGAAACTTCAAAGTAAAATCCCTAAATAGCTTCCCTTAAAAAATCCTTAAATAGCTTAAATTCAAAATAAAAATCATTAGTTGGATTTGCATATGATTCCAACCTAATATAAAAAATCCTCCATGTCCCCTACTCTCCAACATTATGCAAATTCAAAAGAAGGCACACATTTGCTATGAAAGGCTAGATATTACCATGTTAATAGGGAAAAAGGAGAAAGATATACATCGCCGATTATGGTGGATCCAGATTATAACAGTTGAGATTAACTGGCTATAAATAGACGTACACTTTGATAACAAATAGGACTGATGTTGTGGATGGATACAACATATAACATCAATCTATATATGTAGTATCTAGGAGCGAGAGAAGCTATTGCATCATCCAATTGCAAAAATAACTTGTTTTATCAGAGAAGCTTCGTCTGATCACAAGATAATAAAAATCATCCAAAAAACGTTTCATTATGTGAATGCATAGGATAAAATTGGACATGGCTAACAAACAGAACTCTCCTGTTGTTTCCCGCGAGATTGATCGACGTGATTTGAACCAACTAATGTGGGAGATTATGCTGGAGAGCGATATTGAAATCTTGATGTAAGAAATCACTAATGGCGACACAACACGAGATTGCATTGACAGTGTTAATGCTAGGCAAGATGTCCTGGTTCTAAATGCAAATATGATGTAAGGTGGCCACACATGAATGCATGTTTATCACAAGAAGACGTTGATTAGGAGGAGCAGAAGCTGGGCATGTGCCACAAAGCGAGATCGGAGTGGTCATGGGTGAACTTGAGGACAAGCATGGCACTTCTCCGATGACGACGGAGAGATGGACGTGCATACAAAGGGAGCACAATAAAGCACTTCCTATAGACACGATGTCGTGCTATCAATTAATGCAGCTGCAATGTGATGAGTGGTGGGGCGGGTCGAGAAAGAGGATATGGGGTTTAGCAACCGCAGTAAGAACCGTTAGTGTCTTGCTTTCTTGGTGGAAGGATATGTAGTGAGAGAGAAGAAGAAATGGATGAGGTTAGATGGAAAAGTAAAATGGATAAAGTTAAAACAATAGTAGATTTCTAAAATAATACTTTTAACTAACTGTGTATTTTAATAATATGTTTCTATTACCCTAAGAATATAATACACTAGATGAAAAAATTTATACTAAAAATTTTAATTAATTTCATTCAAAATGTATTTTGGCTAGAAGCTTTTTTTTCATAATTGTAAATGTTTATCTAATTACATGTAAACATCTCAAAGCTAATTTAATTACTAGTAAAATTGACTTATAACTAAGGGGAAAAAAATCAAACATTTGTACATGATATGTAACAAATCTAACTGTGCAAATGCTAGACCACTCTACTGGTTAGCCCATCGATAATAAACACTGGGAAAATATCAGCATTAACATTCCACTTCCCCCACAAAATTACATGTCTGCAAACGATCATTTTTGCTCTAAAGCTTGTGATTAGCCTGGCAAGCGCTGACAGCTGACACAGTAATTCAAGATTGAGTTCACTTACAAACATAAATTGATCCATGATTTAATTCTTGGTCACTGAGTTTGGATCTTATCCTGTGCAAGTGATTTTGACGTTAATTTCTGTAGAGGCAGAATGACAAGGGTGTATGTAAAAAAATTCTATTTGAGAAGGTTGAAACTGCCAAAAAGCACAGAAAGATTTGGGTCATGCTAACGCTCGGACATGCGATAGGAATATTTCCATCGTACGCTTCTTCGCACCATCATATATCACATATAGCCATCTCTCAGCCGTCGGATTCCCATTCCTCTAAACCATTGTTCAGCAAAGGCCATGCTACGAGGAAAAGGAGGCTCCGGAAGTGAACACATCCCATTGTTCCTTCGGTCACCAGCCGTCCTGACACATCTAGAGAAAGTAAGAGATATAGGAAAGAGGAGGAAAATGTGTGCGACGGTGGCTAGCTCCCTATCAGAGACTAGCCACTAGAGGGAGAGGAGCTAGGATGTGAGAACACGGACCGGGAGGCGTAGGCTTGGTCAGTAAATGGAGGATGAGACAACGGATTAGATTCAGTGCAACAAAAAATTTCAGAAGTGTAGCAATTAATTCCTAAGCTTATAACAAATCTTTGGTCTAGATTTAACAAATATGAAAGTAACAAATAAAAATGTGCAACAAAACTGAACTATTGGGACAACAAATACAAAATCCTATTGCAAAAAAAAAAAACTAATCCTTGTTGTAACTACAAGGAAACCATCAAAATATCCAACATTTGATGTTTTATCATGCAACATTTGAAAACAGTTGCTGCAACAACTCAACTTACTTAAAATCAACATTTGAGGTGAACATAGGAAAGATAGGAGAGGAGCCACCCTATTCATCAGGAGGCTCAAGATCTAGCGAGGCAATGCTAGCACTCTTTACCCTAGCTCCTCTTACCTCGGCCTCACCAAATCCGACAAGATGCCACAGTAACAACGACAAACTCTAGCTTCTTCGAGGAATGGAGAATATCCACGTGAGCTCTAGCCATGGCACGAGGCTTTTCTCACGCGCAAGCTATGAGGAGAGAGAAGCCGAGAGAGCGAGAGCACGGACGAGAAACACTGCTCAGAGAAGCTGAAAAAAACAACAACTATCGATTAGAGAGGATAGAGATAATTTTTGTGTGATAGCTGCTGGATCTCGACGAGGCGTCGGAAGCAAGAACCGTATCATTCCCGTAAAATAAACTATCTCAGGATCTGTCCTTATCCATTCTACTCTTCCAGTTCCAAGCTCCAGCTACTGCTGCTTATATAAAAGTCTTCGAACAAATCCACTAGCAAGCTCTCCACGAGAGCCCCCAATTAACCGACAAGCCAAGAAGCGAACCGCAAAATGCTGTCCTCCACCGCCCTTCGGCCGCTGGCGCCGGCGCACTCTGCCACCGCCACTTCAGCCGCGGCTGGGCGGCGCGCTGCGGCGGCGGTACGTGCGGTGCGGAACTACGACTCGATCCCGAAGCGGGAGCCCTTCAGCTCGAGCCGCAGCATCCTCGACGAGTTTCTCAAGCAGGAGAAGCCTGTCGTCCAGCGAACCAAAGACCAGATCACAGGTATCCCCCCTCCTATACCCTCCTCTTTACTGCCTGATTTTTTCTTTTTACATTTTCCGGAATTCTTTAATGCGTGTGACGCGGCTTCCTGCCAAGGTTTTTTTTTAAGAGTGGCAGGAGCGCTCCATTCATTCAACAGGGATAGAGAAACAGGATCCACAGAAGTACAACCTGCCGATTATATTTACAGGAGGAGTAGGGTGGAAATTAGCTAAGTAAACCTAGAAATTGGCTTCCTGCCAAGGTTTAGGCCAATTGTGGTTTGGTTTTAGTAGCTTGTTCCAATTTCGAGATCTTACTGTACTTTGGATGGGAGCTGGTTGCTTTGCTGAATTGGGGTAAATTCTTAGGACCAGAGAGCCTGCCAGGTAAAAACTAAATTATACTCCTCCGTTTCACAATATTTTACCCAAAAGGCACAATATTTAAGTGTTATTTAATGGAATTGAACCTTGCTGTCTGTCTATCTAATAAGGGCAAGCATGGTCAAATTCTATTAAATTTTGTGGCCTGACAAATATTGTTAAACGGAGGTAGTAGTAGCTATGTTTAGTTGCAAGGTACATAAGGGAAAACCAATTAAGGTGTGATGATGAACAAGCACACGAAACAGTGGTCACTTAGAGTGGTCTGCACGATGTAGAGGCACATCACACTTTGGTTCAACTCATTATTCGAGCTTCTTTTGAGGCCGTCGGCATACTCTGTAAAGTAACATACTGTGTACTGTGAGCAAAGTTGCGCTTTAATCAGATGAGGCAGAGTTGTTTCATGATTGCCGGATTTTAAGTCATGATGTGCAAGCGCTAATTTCAAGCGTCACAAAATTAGAAAATTATAGAGTGCTAACGAAGCAATCCTTTGCTTTTTCAATCAGACATTTATCTTAAATGAGGAATTGAGGATCGCAAGTCATAAAAAAATTCAATTAGCATGAGTTGTGACTTGTGCCAAACAGTTAGGATCTCAATCTGAGCAAGTTTTTGTGTGTAATATCACTGTGGCATTGCATAATAAGTTGCTGAATCGACTTCTTAACAATGGTTCTTCTTGTCTGGCTACAGATTATTGCACGACTCTTGAGGGTGATGAACGCTGCAGCTGTTGGGATGCTTACTTTGAACTCAATAAACTTGAGGTACTTCATAATCTCTGTGTTCGATTTAGTAATTTTGTGTACTACTTGGACTCGTCCAGCTAACTGCTTTCCTCCATTTGTAACACAGCAAGAGCTACCCAAAGAGGAAATCGCAAGGATGGTGAAGAATTCAGAGGGAGATCCCCGGTACCTTATTAGTAGCATCCATCACCGTTCAGATTTACGGAAGAGGATGGCCGACAAAGCTCATAATTCAGTATCATCAAACTCCCTGGGGCAAACGGCGAAACCAAGACCTTTCCCTGTGCCTGACGGGTTGCCAAAAACGCAGGAAGAGCTCGACGAAGAAGAGGAGGCTCTAATGCCAGTGTCTCCTTACACAAGGCTACTCAGAAGAATGGGAAGATATCCCGATTGGTATACCCCTCGCCCAGATCATGAAACTGACTGAATCAAGTCATCAACCATCCAAATTGTTCCATGTGAAAATTTTGTATGCAACACGGGAGGATAAATGTGCAACCTGAAGTTCTGTGCGTTATCTGCTATGTACTCTAAGAAGGTTCAGCTTGGCAGCTGATCAGATTAGCGTCTTGTTGCCTGCTTGCTAAATGAACTGTAATGGCGTGTGTTTTATGTTGTTCAGCTCTTCCCTGCAGGATAAAGATAGCCACCCCCTCTACTACTCAAGCTTTGGTGCCATAAGATACGAAGTGGCTGTTAATATAACTTTGTATATATATATTCGGGAGTAGAATTTCTGGATTTGTTACCTGTTTCACTGTCAAAGAGGAATCGCTTTGTTGGCTGATTATCTGGAAGCCGTAGGCTTTTTTTTTTGTCCCGTGTACACTTTTTTCCTCTAAATTTGACCGTGCAAAAATAACCTCCTTTCCAACCGTGAAAGCAATGGCAGGTGGCCGGCCCCGCGGTAACTCAGCCGACAGTAGCAGCAGCAACGACGGCGCGGTAGCAGGTCCCTGTCGAGCCAGGGGACAACGACGGGTTGTTGCCAAGCTAGGGTGCATGGCGCCCTTTCTGCCGAGGTGGGTTCGGAGCTATTGTCGCGGATAGTTATGGTGTCGCGGTACACAGGCGTGGTATGTAACATGTCATCTACTGCTGCTTTTGCAATTAGATAGGGGTTGTTTTTATTTTTATTCGTACGAAAGCTAGATTTGAAAAAAAATGTAAAGGGGCAATTAATGCGAGGCTTATCTGATTTAGACATTCTTAGATTATTTCCCCTCCCTAGCACAGGGTACTTGCAGTGCAGTTCATGCCGCATGCGGGGCATTTTCCTGTACTTGATTAAAAATTGATGTTTCAGTCTGCATTTTATGGAGTGAGATGGTATAAATAGATAATTCCATTTGCAGCAAGAATCTGACATATTTCTGCCCAGTATGATTTGAACTGCCTACTTATCCAGCCATTGGAACACGAGTATGGTTTTCGTAAGAATGCGCTATAGGCCTGTTTGTCTATTTGAACGCAGGAATTTCAAAAGAATTCTACATAAAACCATTTAATTTACATGGAAATAGAGAAAAAAATCTCACGTTCCAAATGGGTCGTAAATTCCTTTGGTTTTGGAGGTCTGTATTAGGGTTTGTACAATGCAAAATACCTATATGTAAGTGCTTAAATGTAACATTCAGCCTTTTTAAAATTTTGGTGAATTAAAATTTCTTTTAGTGCTAGCAAATTATTTGAATCAAAATTATAAGTTTAAATAAGTTCAAAATAATTTATTTGGGGTCAAAATGCTTAAAAGTGTTTTTGAGAATTTTCTGGAATTTTTCCTAATTTATTTGCTATTTATTTTGGCTTTTCTTAATTCTCTGGAATTTTCTAAAATGAAAAAGACCATTTCTTTTTCATTTTTCCTCTCGGGCCGATTTTCTTCTGCGGCCCATTCCTATTCCGCCGGCCCGGTCCATTTCTCTCTCCATGGCCGTCTTCCCTCCGCTCGGCTCGCCCGTCTCCTCTCTCACCAGCCAGACGGCGGTCGCCTCGCGCGCGCCCGGCGACGTGGGGCCGCATGTCAACGACCGACGCCGTCGTCTCCAAGCCGGACTCTCACCGCCGTTCGCCCGCACCCGCCACCGCCTTTTCCGGGTCGTTGCAGCCGTATTCGCGCCAGACTCCTTCGGCGTCCGCTCCTATTTAAAGCGCTGCATCTGTTCCTCTCTCTGGTTTCGAGGTTCGTCGCCCGTGCGCCGCTGTACCTTTGGTCTTCCCCGCCGCCGTCCGCCGCCACCGGTGAGCCTCCGCCGCTAGTTTTGGTCTCATCGAGTTCCCCGTGTCATCCCCCTCCGTTTGCCCCAAGCCCTGTGCCATTTCATCGTGTTTTTGCGCGCGGCCGAGGTCGTCTTCCCCGCCTCCGGCGTGGCTGCGCCGTCGCCGCTGAATCGCTCCGCTTCACCTCCCGTGCCACGCTGGCGCTGTGTCAGCGCCACCTCGGCGGCCCACGCCGCGCCGCATCACCGCTGCGTGGCGGCCCGTGGCCACGCGGCCTAATCGCCGCGTGGCGCCCACGTCAGTGTAGTCCTCCACGTCATCCCCAAGCCTCTCGGTGGACTGCGTCCACCGTGGGCCGTTTCTTTTTCTGATTTTCCATAAATCCAAAAATTCCAGCCAATTGCAATCTGTCACGTATCAGCCTTTCTGATTTTTCTGAATTTCTTATCCGAGAAACTTCCAGGAGCCCGTTCTCCTTCGTTCGAGCTCCGATTCCAGTGATTCAAATTTCTAAATTCATGATCTATCTTCCAGTAAAATTCTTTTCAATTTTTGAATTTGTTTTATTTATTTGCTCTCGTTTCGCGTGTAGACGACGCAGTTGAAGCTCAAACGAATCAGCAGTCGGAGGTAGAACTAGCAGAAGGCAGTGAAGGCAAGCCTTCCTTGAACATATTGATCCTAAGTTTTATGGGAAGCTTATATTGTTTTAAATTATGCATGCTTACTTTATGCAATGTACTTTAAATATAGTTTTAGAGTATAGTTAAATGCCAGCTTTGTTATGCCCTCATTGACATTAATCATGATGAATCTTTGTCACTCTAGATGATACTGACTATTTTATTCGGTGATAACCAGTAGATTAGCATGGGATGGTAGAACTGCTTAGTCCAGTTTAAACGTTTCGGTATTATGTCATTATGGGAATCGCTTCAAACATTGTTGAAACTTATTTGTGAAGTCGCGGCAATTGGTGTTGCTGTTGTTATTTAAATGAAATAAAGTAGAAAATATGGTTTAGATCGGACGGATGTATGTTTGATGGGTGCAGAAGCATAAGACCTTAGTATGTGAATATTCCACCCTAGTCAATTAATGACCGAAGCATGTGTTATCATGGACCAAGCACTACTGTACAACCACAAGTCTATATAGGTACGACCTGGATAAATAATTTGTGGGTATCGTTATTAGCTTCGCCAGTTGGTGAGTGCCAGATGATAGCAGGCGCAAGAGGGGGCTTCCGACTGGGCAGCTAGAACCCATCGACGGTGAAACCTTAGCGGGCGAGGTTAATAGTGGGGTTGTACATTGTAAAGGCCTTGTCATGATCTCTCTGCCGACACACCAAAGGAAGTGTGTTAATTGCATGGCAACAAGAGTCGATCATGTCTTGTAGGTAAAGTGTACACACTCTGCAGAGTTAAAACTACTTAAGTAGCCGTGCCCACGGTCAAGGGCAAGCGAGGTACGCTTGCACATTGTAGATTTTATGGTTTTGTTTTAAATGAAAATGGTGGTTTGGGAATCCGTGAGCAGATAGAACTCTCGGGTTATGGTTTGGCAGATAGAGCCAGTCAGGTAGCTAGAAGTTGTTTTAGTTGTCATATCAAATTCAATTACTATGTAAAAGGATACCCCAACGGCTGAGGCGGCAGGCGTGCCTCAAGCATATCTCCAACAGCAGCGCCGCGCCATTGCGCCGCCAGATCGACTACGAGACCGCGCAAGGCATCCGCTCCCGCCCGGCGAGGAAGCGAATCAGGCAGACGGCGCTCAGGCCCCTCTCGGCGGGCGGGATCTCCGACTCCAACCAAACCAAGGTGACGAGCGCCGAGTGCGCGTGTCGAGTCCTCATCGGTCTACGCCACGTACCCCGAATAAGGTCAATCGGGCGACTATACAAGGGCAAGTGGCTCCTTCCCAAGAAGATCGGTGACTGCGAAGACAAAGCTTCGGCCCATCAACGATCCACGTGCGGTACGGCGCACGCGCTCCCTCGGCGGCACCAACGTCACGCACCTCGGCGTCGGCGTCGCAAAGAGTCACAGAGGCAAATGCGCTATTTTCAGGAAATACCTAACCTCCACGACCACCAAGGCTACCAACCCGGCATGGGCAAGGCGGTGGCGACCAGTCCACGGGGACGAAGGACCGGAGCTCCTAGCATAGGTCACCTCGCTCTTCCTCCTAACTCTCGATGTAACTGCCCCTTCCATACGTATAAAAGGAGGCGGGGCTATCGATCAAGAAAGCGAAGCGAGAGAGAGAGAAGCGCTATCAAACCCATCTCGCTAAGCCATTGGCATTCTCGCTTGTAAAACTTTGTGCGATCATCTGTACCAAGAGTAATACAACACCACCACACGCCGGAGTAAGGACCTTGGCCGAACGGTATACATCTTGGACTCACGAGTCTAACCATTCGAAGTGGGCACGCGCCCCCTAGACTTACAAATTTACTTGCCGGCGCTCTCGAAAACGCCGACAATGCTATTTACACTTTGATCAAATGATGCTTTGTGAAATTACTATTGGTATTTACAGTTAAACTTTGCTTTATGCTAAAAGAGAAATATTATGCTTTCAATTGTTTAGCTTTGCATATAGTTATCATGCATTATGTTTTCAAGACTTGCGGAGTATATTCTATGCTCACCCTTGCAACATCCCCAACTTTCCACAAAGGAGTTCGCAGAAGTTGAAGGTGACTACGAGTTCTATGCTTTGGTTATGACGAAGGCGATCCGGAATGCTAGGACGCGTACCCCAGTCGATTTGCCTGTTGGACAAATGGATGAGCTTACTTTATTGCTGTTATTTCATTTTCGCTGTTTCTTATTGAACTCAAGCCATGATGCTGCTTATTTGTAATAATTGGCCATAAGGCTAATACTCTTTTGCTTAATTAATATTATATGCTTCGTGATATGGATGTGTTGTCATCACTGTTTTCACTGTGTGTGCTAGTTTTTTCTGGACTAACACAGGTTATACACAGAGGGTTTGGATTTAAAAATCCGATCCCGACATTAAAGAGAGAGAATATGACCATGTCATCAATCACCTATATAAAAGTCATTCCCCCGTACAAGCATATCTTTTGTGGATGTTGTGAGCTTGCCTCGGCAGTCATCGCGTCTGCCGAGCTCGACAACCTCAGGAGGGAAGCCTCCGAATCCGCCCCTGAGTCCAGCAAGTCGGGGGCGGGATCCTTCAAGTCCGCCGAGGACACGAAGGAGGTCGCGGTCGATCCCTGTGATCCGACCAAGACCGTGCGGATCGGAGTCACGCTCCCCGCCAAATAGGAAAGCCGCTCGTCGACTCCCTCCGCACCAACAAAGGCGTCTTCGCATGGAGGTCCTCAGAGCATGCCGGGAATCCAAGGAAGTCGCCGAGCACTCCTTGAGCATCAGGACGGGCTCAAAGCGGTCGCCGCGCTGCGCCCGCTTCGGCGAGGAGAAGCGCGAGGATCATAGGGAGAGATCGCCAAACTTACGGCTGCGGGGTTAAGTAAAGAGGTCGCCACCAGGTGGCTAGCCAACCTGTACTTGTAAAAAAGAAAAATGGGCAATGGAGGATGTGCGTTGACTATCGAGTCTCAACAAAGCATGTCCCAAGATCAGTTCCTTTGCCCGCATCGACCAAGTTATCGACTCCGCGCGGTGCGAGTCCCTCTCTTTACGGATGCCTACTCGGGCTACCACGGTTGCGCTAAGAGTCCGAGCCATTTCGCGACTTCCTTCATCACCGTTCGGCTCATTACGCTCGTTACGATGCCGTTCGGCTAAAACGCGGCGCTACATACGGCGATGTATGCAAGCGTGCTTCAATAACCATATCGGTAGTAACGTTGAGGTGTCGTCGGCGATATTGTCGTAAAAACCAAGAAGGCCGGCGACCTTGTCCCCGACACGGAAGAGACCTTTGCGAACCTTGGCGATTCCGCATAAAGCTCAATCACGAAATCGTTTGGGGTCCCCAAAGGAAGCTCCTTGGCTTCATTGTCTCGGCGAGGCATCGAGGCCAACGGGAGAAGATATTAGCAATCGCGAGGATGGGCCCAATCGGCAACCTCAAGGGGTCGGTGGCCGGATGCTGGCGGCTTTGAGCGTTCGTGTCTACGCCTCGGCGGCGGAATGCCACTTCTGAGCTACTCAAGAGATCCGTCGCTTTATTTGGACCCGAGCTCGGGAGGCCCTCGCGCTGAAGGCCTTCTGTCCTCGCCTCGATCCTGATCGCCGGCACGAGGCCGTGTTTCTCGTCGCGCCGCTACCCAAGTCGTCGGCGCGGCCCTCGTGGTGGGCGGCGGAAGAAGGCGCGAACAAGGTACAACGGCGGTTTACTTCATTAGCGAGTCCTTTCCGAGTCAAGACTTCGGTACCGCGAGTCGCGAAGCTTCTCTGGCGGTGCTCATTGCGAAGAAGAAGCTCGTCCACTCGCCGATCGGCACAACATCACCGTGGTGACCACGTCCCGTTAAGCGAGATCGCCCGCAACGCGGCGCCTCGGGAAGGATAGCCAAGTGGGCACTCGAGCTCGGTGACCACGACATCACATCGTCCCTCGGACGGCGATCAGTCGCGAGCCCTAGCGAGGCCGTCGTTGAGTGGACGAAACTTCGGGCACCACGGTGATCGAAGACCCGTCTTGGGCGATGTACTTCGATGGGTCTTACAACAAGAATGGCGCGGCGCTGGAGTTATCATCATCTCCGGCAGGAACAAGCTCGATGCGCCATCGGTGCTTTGAGCGCCACCAACAGCGTTGCCGTCGAGGCCCTCGTCAGCGGTCTCGGATCGCTGCCGACCTCGGTGCTCGCCGACTCGTCCACGGGGACTCTAAGCTTGTCGTCGACCAAGTCATGAAGGCGCGGAGCCCCAAGGCGCCCGTATGGCGCGTCTTGTCGAGAAGTCGCGGGCTCGAAGTGCGGTTCAAGGGCCGAGCTTCGCCATAGCTCTGGCGCTTCAATAGCGGCGAGACTACTGCCAATCGGCCTCGGTGACCGGTCCGCCCGAAATCTTCGTCTGCGACCTCCTGCGGCCTTCCATCCGGTGGGCGGTGGCGAGCGGTCCCAAACCTACCTAACGCAGTCGCCCGACCGCCGTGTGTCGGCGTAGACTTGCGGTCGAGCCACGGCGTGCTAACAACCGAGTCCGTGGAGAAAGCCATTCATAGATCGTTTGACGGACGGTCGCTTCCTCCGCCGGCCAGAGGCCCGCGCCTCGCCCGGCGAGCAAAGTCTTTCGTCTGATCGGTCGGACCTTTACAAAAGCCCCTCGGGGTCCTCAAAAGTGCATTCGGCCGACCAAGGAAAACAACTCTTGGGCGACATACGGTGAATTTGCGGTCACCAGCTGCGCCCGATCTCACAGTGGGAAAGGCCTTTGGTGAGGTTTCTATTGGCCGGCCCGCGTGTCCGCCAGCGAGCACATCGCCGCACCTGCGAAGGATGCCAATTCTTTGCGGCGGACACATCTGCCGGCTCGGGCCTTCGGACAATCCCATCGCGTGGCCTTTTGCGGTTTGGGGCTCGATGCGGTCGGGCCTTTCAAGAAAGTGCCGGGGCTCTACCCATTGCTCGTCGCGGTGGACAAGTTCACCAAGTGGATAGAGCCAAGCCGTCGTAAGCGTCACGTCGGCACAAGCGGCCATCTTCTTCGCGACATAGTCTTTCGATTCGAGTCCCAAACTCCATCATCACCCGACAGCGAACGCGGTTCACGGGGAAGAATTCCTCGAGTTCTGCGATGACTTCAACATCCGCGTCGATTGGGCGGCCGTGGCCCATCCAGCGGACCAGCGGCCGGTCGGCAGCGCCAGCGGCATGATCCTTCAAGGGCTCAGCCGCGGATCTTGATCGGCTCAAGCGCCCGCGGCGCTGGGCAGCGAGCTACCCTCCGTCCTCTGGAGTCTACGGACCCGCAGCAGGCCGGCGACCAGTTCACCGTTCTTTATGGTATCACGGTCTTGAGCCGTCTTGCCGGCAGACACAGGTATGGCGCCCCAAGGCGCAAGCCGAGGAGGCTCGGGGCTCGCCGCACAACAAGACTCGTCGACCCGGATCGGCGAGGCGCATAGCGTGGCAAATCTGCGATCGGCGGATATCAACAAGCTCTGCGGCGTTACCACGACCGCCCGAGTTGAGGAGAGTCTTTGATCTTTGGCGACCTGGTCTGCGTCGGGTCGAACCGGCAGGATAAGCTGGTATCGCCCCCAGGAAGGCCCTTCACCGTCGTGCGTGATCCTCGACTGGCACCTTTGGCTCAAGGACACCGGCGGCGCATCCTTCAAATGCATGGAATATAGAAAAGTTAAAGCGATTCTATCCTAAACTTTTTCCTCTTCCTAGCATGCTCTTTACTTTCTTCCTTAGAGCACACAGTAGCCATCACGGCGACTCGAGTGCCTTCGGCGCCCGTTGAAGTCTCGGTCGGCGGCTTGCGGGTTGATGACCAACCGACCACAAGGTCCTTCGGCGGTAACCCCTTTGACCCAAGTGCTCGACCTCGCCCGGTGACTATGGTTGCTAACACTTCACGGAAGAAGGAGTGCGAGTGGAGTGACCTTTGGGTCGGCGAGGACACTCCTCCCACAACGAACTCGGCTATCCGCGGCTTATGAAGTGCGTGACCCGCGGTCATGAGGTCCATCCGGCGGTAACCCTCTCAACCCAAGTGTTCGGCCTCGCCCGGCTATGGTTGCTAAGTAGCGCCGCGGAAGAAGGAAGTGCCGAGTGGAAAGATCCTGGCGGTCTAGAACACTCCTATCCCTCACAAGTCGCCTAACCTTGCATAGCCAAGTCTCCAATCCACCTCGCTCCTCCCAAAGCGACCCGACCCTACGCGCCGTGACCCTGCGGTCCTTAAGGCTATGGTCGGCCAAGCGCTCATCTAAATACGAAAAAGGGCGAGGGCGATTCGGGACTTGATAATTTCAAGATTGTTTAAATAGCGGTCTTTACAATCTAAGAAGGATAAAGCTAACTTTTCTATTCTTCTTGGCGAGCGGCCGGTGGCGGCGGAGAGTTGGTCGCCTGCGGCTTCTGGAGGCGGCTGCTTGGCCAGGATCTGGTGGCGATCTCGGCGTGCGGCTCGACCGGAGCTCGAGCCGGTCGATCTCTCGTCGATCCGGTTCCCAGCTCGCCGCTCCCACCACCGCGAGGTCGTCTGCGTCGTAATGCGAGATGGTGTTGACAGCGCCGATGAAACTCAAGCGCGCGCCGGTGACCACCGCCTCTTCTCTGATCGGCTTTCGGGCGGTAGCGGGGGCAAGGGCACTCGGGCTGCCCGGCTCCAGATCGCGATCGCGAACCTCGGCCGGCCTTGCGGAGGCCTCGGTTCGGCGCTCATCTCGGCCCGACCATCCTCGCAACCTTCAGCGCCGCCGGGCCTGCGTCGAACCACGATCACTGCGTCGCGGGCATCGGCCGCCGTTCTGCGCCTCCGCGGCGGCCTTCGGTTCTTCTGCGCCTCTGCGGTGCGGAGATTTTGGATAAGTTCGCCACGTGGTCGCACCCCCAAACTTAAGCGAAGAATTGAGACACTACCGGTGCGAGTTGGTCGGATTGCGGCTTCCGACTTGACGCCTCGTGTGAAGTCTTGACTCGGCCGGCTCATACGGCGATCGCGCTCGGGCGAACTCGAGGCGGCGTCCCCAGGCCTTGTTACGCTCGGTCGCGGGCGTGTTACTGCGTCTGCGCGATCCCCTCCCGGCAGCGGCGGCATCCTTAGCCGGTGACCTCCGTCGAAGGACTCGGTTCGCCACTTTCGCCCTCAAAGCCTCGGCTCCTGGCGCTCATCATGAAGAGCCTTTGTGGCCTCTTCAAATCCTTGGCGGATCACCACCGCCTCAGACCGCCTAATGCCCGGGGCCTCTGGGCTAAGCGTGAGTCAAGCGCGACCATTGCACTCCTCATTGCGATGCGCGCGTTGGCTGTCGGGGCCTGCGAGAGCTCAACTTTGATACGCAGCGAGCCATAAGTTTGCAAAAATGTGGACACTCTGTTAGTGCGCGGAAGAACTATAAAAAATGTGCAACAAATCGAACTTTTGGTGACCTACAGGCGTGGGTGGACTCCCAGACCATCATATCCAGTATACGGTGGAAGACTTGAGTAAGGCGGACCTTCACGGATCGCCCTATCTCAACCGGCGTCGGCGCGCCTTCTTAGAAGGCGGCCGCTCGCTCTCCTCGCCTCACCCATGATGCAGGCCGGAATTACACCGGCGGCGCGCCTCGCTCGCCCGTTCGGGCGGGGCGTCGCCGTCCAAAGCACCATGGGCAAGGGTGATGAGGTCAACCCTTGAAACCCCTCGGCGACTGCGCTGAGGAGCATCGGTCGGCACCTCCCACTGGGGCGAGGTGGGCACCTCCGTCGCCGCTCGCCACGGTGGCGCGATCACCGGCGGCGCCATTGTCTCATCCTCGGCAGCGATCACGTCGTCGGAGAATCCCCGCCGGGCGCGGAAGTTCTTCTTGGGCACGACCTCGGGTGGGGCCGTCCCCTCGGCGACAGCGCCCTCGGACACCGCGCGCGACCTTCACCGAACCCAACGGGTCACGAAGTCACCGGCCGTTACTTCTGAGCCGATGTGGCACGCCCCACGGTCACCCGATATAGGCGCCGCGCGTTGCAAAGATTCAAAGTCGCTCGGGCGGCTTTGCCAAAAGAAAAATGCTCCAATAAAGAATACACTTACAAGGTAGGCGGGTGCGTGCGCGCGCCCTCTTTGCCGACCCCGCCAAAGTCAAGTCGGCCGATCGCTTCCTGAAGCCACCTCGGTAGAGACGCGCTGCGACGGCCTTAGCGCAAGATCACCCGCTTTGAGGATCCGTGCCACGGGCCCGTGATCCGCCCTCGTAGGAGTCACGCTTTCGCCGCCGCCGATCGGCGGTCGGAAAAAACCCACCATAGGGGTGGCGGGAGGCACTCCGCCATTGTTAGTGGAGGTTGTCCCCACGGCGGTGGTCTCAGGACACATCCTCACCGCGCTGGCCTGCGCCGTAACGCCAGCCAGCGTTCCTTACTTTCTTCCTCCTCCTTTCCTCCTTCCGCTTCTTGTAGGAGAGTCGACCTCTGCAGTCCTCGCGGCGCCATCGCTTCCTTATCCCGGAGCGGCGCTGGGAAGAACATCCCCATGAGCCCTGAGAGGATGCGGGAATGTCGGTCAAGTGCTAAGGACAAAGAAAGAAGCGAAAGGAATTTCACGGCTTACGGTTGGCGGAAAAGCGCGAGAATGGCTCGGGTGGCCATCCGCGACCAGTGGCGCTTCCGCCCGTAACGGCCGCCACCGGGCCTCCACCTCGAGACAGCGGCGGCTCGGGTTACGCCATCCTCGCCCGGTCGGACGGCCCGCATACGGAGCGAAGTGCGGCACGTGCGCAAGTGGTTGCACGCGCATCCCCATGGCGCGCGACAACCACGTCCCGGTGAGCCCGCCTCCTTTGAGCCCGATGCGCTCCACGATCGGGGCGGGCTTCTTCTTCTCCCTCTTTTGGCGCCCGGTTCCACGCTCCTCCACCATGGAAGCTTCGCGGTGAAATGAGGCGGCTGTCGCCAACGTTTGAACATAGAGCCATTGAGCATGACCCTTGTTGGACGAGGCGGCTTTACCTCCAGTACTCCGGTTGCTCGGCCAAGGCGGCTGGAGGGCGAGCCACCGAGGCGCGGCGTCCAGCGGCTGTCCTTCGAGCCTTGCACGGAAGAAGTGCCTCCACAGCGCCCGGTCGCGGCTCGATCCCAAGAAGGCCGCAAAGCGTGATGAAGATGGCGATGTGGAGGACCCCATTGGGGTTGAGATGGTGCACCTCCACCTTGTAATGAAACAACGACCCTCGGACGAGCAGGTGCGTGGCGAGGCCAAAGCCGCGCTCGAAGAGCGGCGGGCACCGATCTCGTCACCCCGGCGGCAAGTAGCGACCGGTCGGCACCCTCCGGTAGGAAGGTCTGCGGCATGAGAAGCCCTTCTTCACCAAGCGAAGCGCGCGGTTTGTCTTGGCGAGCACTCGGCCACGACATCTTCACGGGGAGGCAGTGGAAGGTGAGAAAGAAAGGTGGGTTTTCTTTCCTTAGCTCTGGTGCTTTTCTTGTTTGACGAGAGAGAGAGAAGGCAAGAAAGCGTGACCACTCGAAAGCACCAGCAGGCGTATTTATAGAGACGAGCGACGCCGCCAGCGAGCGCCCGTCAAGCGGCGTCGCGACCACCCTCGCTGTCGCGCCCGCCTGGTAACTCCCAGTTTCCAATACCACTCCGCTTTTAATCCCTGTCTTGTCAGGCGACAAGGGCCATAAAGACGCCGCCCCGAACAACGTGTCCGTAACCTCTCGGTCTCCGCCTTTAGGCGGAGCAGTTGCTCGGGCGCGCGAAACCACCGGGCAGCTGCGGCCCCAAGGCGGCAAAAGCTTTGTGGCTTGCGCCAGGCCCAGTGAGGAGGTGTGGGTTCAAAGGCCTACCCGCGAGATGGGTATAAAGCGCCCGACAAAACTTGAGCAAGGGCAAGTATGAGGTGAGCCCACGGTGGGCCCTCGGTTAGGTCGGTGACGGCCTAATCACCTCTACTCGCGTCGAGACCATACTTCACACTCTCGGGAGCTCATCAATGGCGGCGGCCAGTGTCTCTGGGTCGTGGACGACCTAGAGTCCATCTGGGATTGAGTAGAAAGGTTTTTATGGGTCGCCCACGGCGAGGCAGGACACCCTACTGCAGGACCGTCGCTCGGAAGGGTCCCCCTTGGCGGGACCTCCCGGGACCCACTCGGACTACGCTATTAGCTCCACGAGCACGGCGTTCAAACCAGCAACGCAGCTTGCGCGCTCATCCCCTCGGGTCCCACACTGCGGATGGGGTATACATGTGGGATAGGCGGCGGCCATTCCTCTCGCAGCTACCCTCGCGGCGAGGACTCGAGAAGGATGCCCCCGTCCGGCTCTGACGATAGCGAGCACTCACGTCCGGCTACGACCGGTGAGCGAGCACTCACGTCCGGCTACGACGGTAGCGAGCACTCACGTCCGGCTACGGCGGTAGCGAGCACTCACGTCTAGCTACCACGTTAAGCGAGCACTCGGACACCGAACCTCACGAGGCATCCGGTCGTCCTGCCGACCAAGGCACTCGGACACCGAACCTCCGCGGAGGCATCGGTCGTCCTGCCGACCAAGGCACTCCGGACACGAGAACCTCACGAGGCATCCGGTCGTCCTGCAGGCCAAGGCAGCTTTGTCTGCTTCTGACGTTAAGCGAGCACTCGGACACCGAACCTCACAGAGGCATCGGTCGTCCTGCCAGGCCAAGGCACTTAGACACCGAACCTCACGAGGCATCAGGTCGTCTGCCGACCAAGGCACTCGGACACGAGAACCTCACGAGGCATCCGATCGTCACTGTCGACCAAGGCGATCGGACACTAGAACCTCGCAGAGGCATCGGTCGTCCTGCCGGCCAAGGCCTTGTCGCTCTCGACGTTAAGCGGCTCGGACACCCGAACCTCCGCGGAGGCATCCGGTCGTCCTGCCGACCAAGGCACTCGGACACGGAACCTCACGAGAGGCATCCGGTCGTCCTGCCGACCAAAGCGATCGGACACTAGAACCTCACAGAGGCATCCGTCGTCCTGCCAGGCCAAGGCCTTTGTCTAGCTACGACGTTAAGCGAGCACTCGGACACCGAACCTCACGAGGCATCCGGTCGTCCTGCCAGGCCAAGGCACTCGGACACCGAACCTCACGAGGCATCCGGTCGTCCTGCCGAGCCAAGGCGCTGTCTCAGCTCACGACGTTAAGCGAGCACTCGGACACGAACCTCACGGAGGCATCCGGTCGTCCTGCCGGCCAAAGCGATCGGACACTGAACCTCACGAGGCATCCGGTCGTCCTGCCAGGCCAAGGCCTTTGTCTAGCTACGGCGTTAAGCGAGCACTCGGACACTCGAACCTCACGGAGGCATCCGGTCGTCCTGCCGACCAAGGCGTCGGACACCGAACCTCACGAGGCATCCGGTGCGTCCTGCCGAGCAAAGGCCTTTGTCTGCTCTGACGTTAAGCGAGCACTCGGACACCGAACCTCACGAGGCATCCGGTCGTCCTGCCGAGCCAAGGCACTCGGACACCCGAACCTCACGAGAGGCATCCGGTCGTCCTGCCGAGGCCAAGGCGCGTCTAGCTACGACGTTAAGCGAGCACTTTCGGACACGAACCTCACGAGAGGCATCCGGTCGTCCTGCGAGGCCAAGGCTTTGTCTAGCTACGGCGTTAAGCGAGCACTCGGACAACCGAACCTCATAGAGGCATCCGGTCGTCCTGTGACCAAGGCACTTTCGGACACCGAACCTCAGCGAGGCATCCGGTTCGTCCTGGCAGGCCAAGGCTTTGTCTAGCTCTGACGTTAAGCGAGCACTCGGACACGAACCTCACAAAGGCATCGGTCGTCTGCCCGACCAAGGCGATCGGACACCGAACCTCACAGAGGCATCCGGTCGTCCTGCGACCAAGGCACTCGGACACCGAACCTCGCGGAGGCATCCGGTCGTCCCTGCCGACCAAGGCCTTTGTCTAGCTCTGACGTTAAGCGAGCACTCGGACACGAACCTCACGAGGCATCCGGTCGTCTGCCGGCCAAAGCGGTCGGACACCGAACCTCACGAGAGGCATCCGGTCGTCCTGCTGAGACCAAAGCGATCGGACACTAGAACCTCACGAGAGGCATCCGGTCGTCCTGCAGACCAAGGCACTATCTAGCTCACGACATTAAGCGAGCACTCGGACACGAACCTCACGAGAGGCATCCGGTCGTCCTGCAGCCAAGGCACGCCCTAGCGATTAAAATTAAAGCAAACTCATCATAAAGACATTTTCATAAAGAAAAGAAAATTTCATTATAGGCCATGAGCTCAAACTTTACGACTTTACACGATTACCCAGCAGATACAAGAATGGCCACAGCGCACCGGCGAGGACTCTACCACGCCTAGAACCTATCAAACATCCGTGCGGCATCGGTGGCACCGGCGGCATCTTTGGTAGGCCCTTGCACAGTCGACGGGAGACGTGCCGCGCACAGCGGCAACTTCTGCCGATGCCTCGTGCCGTTCGGCGACATCGGCGGCGGCCGCTGCTTCGGTCGGCGCCCTTGTGCCATCGCCTCGAAGGGCCCCCTTACCACCTCGAGCCTCGGGCGGCCTCGGCGGTAGCGTCAGCGAAGCGGCGTCACGAGTGCGGCTTCTTCCTCCTAAGCTCGGCCATCGCTGGTCGAACTCGACCCAAAGCTTCGGCGGAGGATCATCTTCTTCCGCCGCGACGCCATCGCGAAGCTAAAGACTAGAGGTGTCTCGAAGCTATTTTGAAAGAACAAAAGAAAAGCTCTCATCCCCTTGAGGCAAGCTACGGCGCACATATATATATCCGGACGAAGGAGGCTAAGCGTCTCGAGTAAATGTGGTCTTGGAAAGCGAAGCATCCTTCACGAGCAAGCGGTCAAGAAGGCGGCGGTAGCGGCGCTAAACTATACTCGGCATGCGCAGGCGAGATAAAGCCCCGACGGTTCAAATGCCCCGGCCAAACTCGGGACAGCCGTCGGATCAGCGAAGCACACACGACGGAAATCGCTTACCGGATCGGTGGACCGACCTACGAGCCGGCCACCACTTTCGTCAAGTTCAACCCCAACCGAATCTGCCGAAATCGCTTGGGAGTTAGGGGCTCTTGGCGAATACTAATAAAAGGATACCCCAACGGCCAGGCGGCGAGCGGTGACCTCAAGCATATCTCGAGCCAACGAGCGCCCGCCCGCCGCCAACCGAATCATTGCGAGACCGCGCCAAGGCATCCGCTCCCCGGCCGGCGAGGCGAATCCGAGCCCGACGGCGCTCGACCCTCTCGGCGGGCGGGATCTCCGACTCAACCAAACCAAGGTGATGACGCCGAGTGCGCGTGTCGAGTCCTCATCGGTCTACCGCCACGTACCCCGAATAAGGTCAATCGGGCGACTATACAAGGGCAAGTGGCTCTTCCCAAGAAGATCGGTATTGCGAGAAGACAAAGCTTCCGGCCCATCAACGATCCACGTCTGATCTGACGAGCGCGCTCCTCCTCGGCGGCACCAACGTCACGCACCTCGGCGTCGGCATTCGCAAAGGGTCACGAGAGGAGCAAATCGCTATTTCCGGAAATATGCTATTTACACTTTGATCAAATGATGCTTTGTGAAATTACTATTGGTATTTACAGTTAAACTTTGCTTTATGCTAAAAGAGAAATATTATGCTTTCAATTGTTTAGCCTTGCATATAGTTATCATGCATTATGTTTTCAAGACTTGCGGAGTATATTCTATGCTCACCCTTGCAACATCCCCAACTTTCCACAGAGGAGTCCGAAGAAGTTGAAGGTGACTACGAGTTTTATGCTTTGGTTATGACGAAGGCGATCCGGAATGTTAGGACGCGTACCCCAGTTGATTTGCCTGTTGGACAAATGGATGAGCTTACTTTATTGCTGTTATTTCATTTTCGCTGTTTCTTATTGAACTCAAGTTATGATGCTGCTTATTTGTAATAATTGGCCATAAGGCTAATACTCTTTTGCTTAATTAATATTATATGCTTCGTGATATGGATGTGTTGTCATCCTTTGTTTTCCTTTGTGTGTGCTAGTTTTTCGGACTAACACAGGTTATACACAGAGGGTTCAGATTTAAAAATCCGGTCCCGACATTAAAGAGAGAGAATATGGCCATGTCATCAATCACCTATATAAAAGTCATTCCCCCGTACAAGCATATCTTTTGTGGATGTTTAAATGTTATATTATCTATTAATTAGATATAGTCATACACATAAGCATCAATGCACTGGTGTCTAACTAAGCATCAATGCTACCAATGAGCACCTTATCTATTATATGTGGTAATAAAAATCAGTTTTTCATTGCTAAGCACCTCCCTTAGCATATTGTTGTACATGTTTTTAAGGCATGTAGAAAATTATGTGATGCCAACCTGTCTTTAAGCTCTATAACACAGGATTTTACTGACATGAATGAGATAAAAAGAGGAGATAGTATAATTATCTCTTCATAGAGAGACAACTCAAGTATACGAAGTTAGGACATATAGACAGCACAAACACCATTATGAGTTATTGTCTCTAACAAATACTTTTTTCATGATGTAATTAAAAGGTTGTGGGATCCTATGAAGACAAATTTAAAAGACAATCCATTGTAGAAATTGTTTTAGTTTTATCTCCAAATGACATAAGGACATCTACAATTGTACAATGTCAGTCGTCTATAAGATTTTGCTACATAGGTTTTTTGTTGATATGGGAGAGAGGAGAAGAAATAGTATAGCTGTCTCTTCACGAAAAGAGACGATCTAAGCCGATAAATTCTAGGCATACAGACATCATGGCTTAAGGTGATGTCCATAACAAACAATCTTTCCATTCTGAATCCTATGGAGACAAACTTAAGACAAATCATTCTACAAATTGTCATTCATTTTTTCTCTGGATGAAATGAAGCAGTGTATAGATAACAATAGCCAGTACTAAAGACCGACCATCCTTTGAAAATTTATAATGCACCTAAGCATTCTTTTCTACGTCCACCCCAAATAATGCACCCCACTAGAGATGGTCCAACCTTCATGCATCCAGCGAAACGTCCCTAGAAACTTGCCTCCATCAAAATTAACCTCTCAGATCTTTCCTCAGCTTTACTCACCCACATCCGATGGCCATTGTTTAATGTGTCTAACTCATCCCTGTGGCCCACAACAGATCTCCCCCCACCTCCAGCATCATCTCAAGGAAAAGGAAACAAATATACTGGAATTAAAGAAAAGGAAACAAACGTTCTAGAAAAAAAAAGACCATATATTACGTGCTGGGAAAAGGAAACCGAAAGACGGGGCACTATACTATCCTTTGAAAAAACCTTAAATACCTCACCATTTCAACGAAAAACCTGTCGTACCCACCACCGATTTCGCGCAATTCGTAGACTCCCTGAGGAGCAAACTCGACCAGTCACCCATCTCGTGCCGGAACCCATCGGTTTCCTCTCTTGGGAAAGAACCACCATGCTGGGTTTCCTAGACCTGGACCTCGAGGCCACGGCCAAGCAGAGGTGTAGCCTGTAGGGGGACTCTGTTAGGCTGGAGCTCTCCTCTAGCCGCTAGACCTTAAGTACTCTTTTAACATCGGTGTTTAATTTTTGGCATAGCAATAGCGAATGCACACGCGCTATATGAGCTGCTTTGCTAGTGGATGAGCTGCTTCATGTAACATGTGGTTTGGTGGGCCACTACTTATTAGAGATCTAATTTGGTAATTGTGACTTCGTTTACTGCTTGCACAACTAGATTTGAACACTAGATGCGCACAAAGATCATAGAGCGAGAGAGAGAGGGCGCAGCTCAATGTCTCTCCTTCGCGAAGACATAGTAGCCCACTAAGTCAAGGGCGCTTAACGTGCGTCGTGGAGAATTGATGCCGGGGAACTAGCGAGGGTGCGTGCATGTGGCGACGTGCAACCCACCGCGGCGATGATGAACGGGTAGGGAAGGTAGCGCAGCATGAGTCAGCGAGTGCTTGATAAGCTAAGTGGACTGACCAAAACATCAAAGAAGCAATATGAGCATCCTTCTGATTTATGATTTTTTCTTGTCAATTGTAACTGTGTAAATGGGTTGAATAGAGACAATAGCCGATTTATTTGATTGATTGGTGTTAACTTGTTCATAGATTTACAAAAATTTGACAAGCAAACATTATACAAGTATTTCTTAAATAATAAAGTATTATTAGTAACTCTCAAATAGATAAAAATACAACACAAACTGTTTAATATATTTATATCAGTTTAGCCTAATTTCTTGAACCCACACTCTATTTTTTGCTTCACCACTGCGCCTAGGCACCTCAGCTTCAACCTTTCTCCCTCCTCGTCGTAGCCCAATGTTTTAAATTTAGTTTTCGGATCACATTTCGGAGGCGTCTGAAATCCGAGATTTCGGCGAGATTTCGGAATTTCAGCCAAAATCAGATGAAATTCAAAAGGAAAATTTGAAATCCGGTAAATTTGAAACCGAGAGAACTGAAATTTCGGTGATTTTTAAACTCCTGTGAAATGGTCTCCCGAGGCTAGAAAAAATTGGGAAAATATGAAAATTCATGCAAATATTTATCTACATTTTCTATCTGTTTGAATGCAAAATACTAAGTATTTACACATACTAAGTATTTTCACATAAAATACCCTTTCAAATCAAGCCGGTAGGTAACATAAGTATTTGCACGTACTAAATATTTTCACATAAAATTTACCGTGCCTTGGACGCTCGGTAGGATCTTTTGGAACTTTGTATCCTGCTTTATGTTAATCACGATCACCAGATGCAGAGCTAATGTTTAACCCTATATGCATATGCTGTGCATTTCTTTTCAAATGAGATTATTTAACTCTGGAGTTTCAAGACAAGAAAAGAGCAAGATGTACAGTTCTCCTTCCTCATATAATCATGTGTGTACTAATGCGCATATGCTCATGCGTTTGTGTATATATGTTCTTCAGTTCTTGTGAGTTCTTTTCTTGAATTTGCACAGGGAAGTGCATGCATGCTTGAATCATGTTTTAAAATTTTGGAGTTTCGTTGTTTCCTTCCATAGAGATGGGCAATTGAACCTCTGGACATGATAGTTCATAACACTATAAATCAAAGATCTGTTAATTTGTATATGTTTTTTTTTGCAAAATTTTCACATATATTCTTTATAAAAGGCATTACAATTCTAAAAAATTTGAAGCAAAATCCGATCCTAAAAACATCAAAACCGGTCCAATTTCTAGCAATTTCAGTAAAAAAACAAAAAATTGGCAAAATTTCGTGAAATTACTGTAACAATTCGAATTTTATTTTTTTATTTGCCCGAGATTTAGAATCTAGGTCCCACTGAAATCTCGACCACATTTTAAACCTAGCGCAACCCCGGTCACGTTCGCCTCGCTCGCCCCGGAGGCTGCCGGCTCTCCCGCCGATCGCGGAGCACTAGGCGGCGGAGACATTCGCGCCCCCTTCACATGGACCATGCCTCCGTAATCGGAGGCGCATCGATGACAAATCATCGAAAATCGATGAAAATCGTTGAAAATTGCTCGAAAATCGGTTGATTTTTGAATTTTTTTGACCGTCGATTTCAAATTGTTTGACTTCAGCATTCATGTGATTCTAGCGATTTTCGACGATTTTCGGTGCCGAGGCGCTGGTGATTTTCAGGGCTAAATCGGTATTGTTAACCTGCTCGCACCCCATCATCCGGAGGTATACATAATGTACTATCTGCAACTGGATAGAGGCTGGAAAAAAAACCACTTGATTCAGAAATTACAGTTATTTAATTGAAGTAATAATCAATGTGGACATATCATAGATGAATCTGGAGGTATAAATCAACATGGTCAATATCATGTACCTTTGTCATTCTAAATTTGTAAAACGGATGCATTCTATTGGTGAATGAGGAAGGATAGATGTTATTTTCTGGATCATTGGCATATTCGAAAAGAATCTTATCAGAATTTGAGCAATCCTGTATGCGGTATTATGACATATATTCAGCTGCATTCAGCGAAAGTGGTCAAAATGAGAATGCATCTGCACTTTGTTTTGTTCATATTACTTTGCAGCTGTGATAAACTTCGTGCATTGCACGCTGATTATTAATTTCGTTACTGACAGGATGGAATCAGTTTTGCCAAACCCTAGTTACTTTCATTTTAATGCTTCAGATAATTTTTATCCTTGTTTCTCTTATTTGTGGCGATCATAACATTGTACCTTTGTGTTCATTTAGGTGGAACAACAGCTGGCTTCAACCATGCACCTATGACTGTGAGTAAACCTCAAATTTATATAGCAGTTCTCAGAACCAACGTCTCATGTAGTCATGTTAAACTGTATTTTTCATCCTTCCCGCTTGATTGGTTTTTCAGTTTTTCATTTGTTTGATGTCATTTTTCTTTGTATGTTGCAGAGAGGGAGGAAACGCTCGAGAAGGCGCTAGATGTGTGTAGGATCAATATACATTAATATAGCAATTAGAGAAAGGTGAATGATTGTGTGGAAGTTAAAACTAATTTTTTAGTGATTCTCAGAACAGCCTTAAACGAATTACGAGAGATTGCTTCGGTTTCCACGAAACAGATTGATATACGTTCACTAAAACAGTAATTACCGAAGATCCCACCATTGGATTGAAGTGAAATTTGGACTGTAGAAACTAGAGTCAATTGCGAAACTAAAACAATAAAAATCAGCTCAATCGGATCTACAGATCTAGAGTTATGATCTTCGCTAGTTGACTGTACTAAATAATGATGAAAATCGATCAAACCCTAATTACGAGATTAATCAGGATCTACGAGAAATTAACCAATCAAAATTTTCAAATCAATCACTTGATGCCCTAGAAATATTTTTAATGGATCAAATCAAAATTATCATGGTAAAATAATGAATCAATCTAAAAACAAAACAAACATGTAAATGAAGAACGAAAAAGAAAGACACATTCCACTTGTGCGTAATTGATCACTAATTCTTACCCTGCTCTCCAGTCGCAAGATCTTCCAGGCGCAACAAAGTGTACAGCAACCAGGAGCTATCCAAGTGATCAGCCGCAAGAAGCACACAGCCGCAAGAAGATTTTCCAAGTCGACAGGAACCTCACGCAAGGAGCACAGCCGCCAGAAGCCCTTTTTTTCCCCCCGCATGGCACTCCCTTTATTTGTGGCCCAAAACAAAACTTGTCCTATTAAGCCTGATAGTTATTAATAATCACATGCATGCATACACACTATGCCTAATTATACATAGGACAAAATACATGTATACAGCTCAAAATTCATACATACACGTGTACGGTCCATCTGCCGCTCTTGCGTGACTCACTCGCCTCCATGTGCACTGTTCTCTAGTCCAAACGTCTCGCATGACATCCTTGATCACTAGGACTTCGGTTTCTCCTTTAACCTAATCTCAAACCTCAGTTCCTCTATGAACCTAGTTCCGGTCCCGTCACCGACCACGTTCGCCCTCGAGCAACACCTACATATGAACAAACACGAAATCGTATACGAGCACAAGTTCACAACTTGACTCAAGATCAATCCATATAACCACTCACACGAGCGCATTGCATCAAGCAAAATCATTACCATGCTATCACAAGCATATTAAGTAATCATCTGAAACAGCACATGCACAAGCACCACACATACCAAGAGCACAACCACTTTGCAATGCCAATTTCATCACTAAACCAATTTTTCAACACACATGATTTCATAATGTGTAACTAAATCCGCTTGAAGTTTCTCCTTTGTCTTATATGTCCTTTTGACTCCATCCCTCCTTTTCTTTTGCAATAGCTTTCAATCATCTTGTTTAACGAGCAACTGTGGTTTGTCTGACTCTAGCTGTTAATGGTAGAATTTTCTTTTAGGGGTGTTTGGATTAGAGGTATTTCATTGGAATGTTTTAAAAAAATCTCAAAACCTCTCAAAAAATTATCACTTATCCAAACAAGACCTTAGATGTAAAAATACCTGATATCGAAACCTATAGGACTAATAGGATAATTCAATGGCTATAATCATTCCCCACTTTTTGAGGCAAAGCTAAGACTACTTCAGTAGTATAGCTCATTAGAGAAAACACTGAGTTGCTGACAATGACTTCTGTAAATAAATGCTTATTAGCTGCGCCTTAGTGATGAAGCCTTTGCAGTCATCCAACAACTTAGAAAGTATAATTAACTTTTGAAGTTGCTTTACGCGATTTTTCTTTGACCAAGCTACATAGTAATGTAAGGAATATCATTATCATTTTCATGTTTGACTTTGACATAAAATCGACGCTAATTGTGGAGCTAAGCTTCAAGTATAGATTTACCATAATGCATCTAGGTTGTGAGTTCGGATATCAGATTCGATGTGATTGTGAGAACGGCTCCCATTTGTCTGATTATATATGCCATAAAACCGAGAACAATGAAGGTTTTTAGGTCCAAGAAAAGTGGAAGGGACTAGAAGGTGTTTGCTGTTGGGTTTTTTCACTGAATAGTTTAGATTAGCACTTTTCATTACAGTGCCCTGATGTGCACAGAAAAGACTTGGTTGAACAGTGTCGGCGTTTTCGAGCGCCGGCAAGTAAATTTGTAAGTCTAGGGGGTCGCGTGTTCCACTCCGTGAATGGTTAGACTCGTGAGTTCAAGATGTATACTGGTTCGGGCTGAAAGTCCCTACTCCAGTTCAGATGGCCGTATTGTATTGCTTTTTGCACTATGTTTTTACAGACGAGGCCCCTAAATGACTTAGTCTCCTCGTGTTCTTATGTCTCCCTCTCTTTCCTCGCGCTCTCTTAATCGTTTAGTCCTGCCTCCTTTTATACAGAAGGAAGGGGCAGGTTACATCGAGAGTTTGGGGGGAAGAGCGAGGTGACCTATGTTAGGAGCTCCGGTCCTTCGTCCTGTGGACCGGTCGCCACCCGTCTTGCCCATGCTGGGTTGATAGCCTTGGTGGTCAGGGAGGTTAGGTATTCCCCGGGAAATAGCGTACTTGCCCTCTGTGATCCTTGCGAATGCTGACGTCGCGGTGCGTGACGTTGGTGCTGTCTCGGGAGGGAGCGTGCGCTCGTCTTGTCGCGGATCGGTTGATGGGGCTGGAAGCTTTGTCTTCTGCAGTCACCAGATCTTCTTGGGAAGGAGCCACCTGCCCTTGTATAGTCACTCTGATTGACCTTATTCGGGGGTACGTGGCGGTAGGCCGATGAGGACCTAACACGTGGCCCTCGGCGTCCGTCACCTTGGTTCGGTTGGAGTCGGGGGATCCCGCCCCGCCAAGAGGGTCGGGAGCGCTGTCCGGTCGGAGTCGGAGATCCCGCCCGCCAAGAGGGGTCGAGGCGCTGTCGGTCGGATTCGCTTCCTGGCCGGGTCGAGAGCGGATGTCTTGTGCGGTCTCGTAGGCGATTCGGTCGGTGGCGGGCCGGGCGCGGCCTGTTGGGCTGGAGATATGCTTGAGGCCACTGGCTCGTCGTTTCGGGTTGTTGGGGTACCCCTGTTATTAGTATTCGTCAAACAGTATTTAGCCTTTACAGATGTATCTAGGGCCAAATTCTCTGTTTTATCTCTGCTGTCTGGATCAAGGTTCCAAATTTCGCCGAGATTTCGGATTTCGGACCACCCCGAAATCTCAAGTACCGTCCGGGGATTTTTTTTGAAATTGCTACAGTAAAAAATCAGAAATTTCGGTTTTTCGGCAAAATTTCGTGTTTTTTGGCCAGTTTTGAAAGTTTTAGGGCCGGATTTGACCAGATTTGGTCCAATAACCCTTAGGAAAGTCATCTCCTATGAAAATTTGTTGAAAAACCTAATTTTTTAAATATTTTAAAATTTTGGCAGAAACACTGTCCGATTTTTATAAAATTTTACAAGATTGATAAACATCTGAAAATTTTATGGTACTATTCTTAGTAGTTTAGGATCATACATAAAAAATTTCAAAATAATTTAACTTCATTTGTTATCTTTAAAAAATAAAAAACAGAATGAACATAATTGGGACAGTTATATTGTCAGAATTTTATAAATTTTCTTGAGTGTGATTATGATCTAATTTTTTTTAGAGACTAATAATTGACTCAGTACCATTATATAAATTTTTAAAAAAATTTAAACTTTGTTTGTTTGGTCAATCAAATCTATGCAAGCATTGAACTTCGTTTGTTATATTATATTTCAAAAATCAAAAAGAAAAGAACATAAATGGTACTGTGCCTTGTAAGAATTTTATAAATTCACTGGGGTGTGATAATGAATCAAAATTTTTATTGGATATTAAGAACTTTCTTATCACCGTTCTGTAAAATTTTCAAAAAAATTTATGGTTTACATAATTTTTAATTTTGTTCAAATTTGCCGGTAAGCCTTTTAACAGGGCAGTAGTACTTTTCGAATTTTTAAAAATTTATACAGTTTGATCATCATCTGAAAATTTTATTAGAGCATTATAGATACATCATAAACACGCACAAAAAATTTCAACAGTTTCTAACTTCATTTGTACCATTTTCCATTCGGATCAAACTTGTCGATTAGTGTTCTGTCTGGACAGCGCCACTCTCCGAATTTTTAAAAATTCCTCACATGTGATAATCAGCTGAAATTTTTATGATAATATTATTTATGGATCATAACCATGCAAAAAAAATTTCAACAGTTTATAACTTGATTTGTACCATTTTCCATTCCGATCAAACTTGTCGGTCAGTGTTTTATCAGGACAGTATCACTCTCCGAATTTTTAAAAATTCCTCAGATGTGATAATCTGCTGAAATTTTTGTGAGAACATCAGCATTGTGTCAGGAATCTCCAAAAAAATTTCAAAAATTTTCGATAACGTTTAGACCACTTTTCAGCCAGTGCAAAAAACCCGAAATTTCGGGGTTTTTCGCCGAATTTCGGTTTTTTTTTTCCGGATTGAACCGGATTTGAATTTTCAAATTCAAATTTCATCCGAAATAATTTCGAAATTTCGCCGAAATTTCGTTATGCGGCCTGAGACGAAATTCGTTCCGAAACCGAAATTTAAAACCTTCGTCTGGATGACCTTTGGAGTGCGTGAGGACATGTCGCGTTTCGAGTTTCGAAGCTTCCACACAACTTGGAAACTTTGAGTTTTACACGTTCTTGTTACCTACCATAACTGCACGTTCAGCTTCTTTGATGATGTAGTAGATTTTAGACAAATTCATGTTTTGAGGATCGTCTTTGCTGCACACCTGCGGCAGTATAATTGGTCCTATTTGAAGGCTTTAAGTCAGTTTCAGCTTGTAAAAAGCTATTAAATCCCTCAATAAGATCAACTTTTAACCGGCTTTTGGCATAAGCTAGAAGCCATATATAACTAGCAAAAGTCAAAAACTGGGCTGAAACTGCTTTCGCAATTTATTGCTGAGAAAAATTAGTTATTTGTTGAACGGTCTCTTATAAAAAGCTACAATTGTTTTTCAACCTAAAAAAACAAAAAAGCAATTTTTTAGAAAAGCTAGAGCTCCCCAAACATACTCTTGTTTAGGAGCATTGGCTTATCTAAGGGTATGTTTGGGAGAGCTGTAGCTTTTCTGAAAAGTTTTTTGTTTTGTTTTCTAAACTAAAAAGTGGCTATAGCTTCGTTTAGTAAATAGATAATTTTTCTTAGCAATAAGCTGTAAAAATAAATCCAATCTAACTTTCAGTTTTTGATTTTTTTTTGTTTTATATGGTTTTTAGTTTATATAAAAATCACTTAAAAGCTAAGCTTTCAGAGGCTTACTGGACCTAAACTTGAGTGCTTCTGTTGCTTTCTTGAAAACTGCCACATAAGTAGCCGTAGAGTATATGCTATCACGGAGGGTCCTGACTCGGTTACGACACGTTGTCATTTCATTATCAAATTCTGGTGGTTTGCCCGGTCTAGCTGCCCTCTTATACTTTGTTGATGTCGCCTTAGCTCAATATTAAATATTATTGCCCCTGTGCAACGTAAGAGCTGACGGCAGTTCATGTCACATGCCCAAAAACATAATGGAATTTTAGATGTTGGGCATTTTGCTAACGGATGATTTCTGGCTCGTGATTATATACTAACCATGTACTAATAATGCCCATCCAATGTTGTTTAATCTTGTTGGAGTCTTTACTTTTTCGACTTTAAGATGAATCTAAGTTTAATCTCATGATCTATTTGTTTTTGCTGGATTTTAGATTATGGTCTTAAAAGCTGAATAAGAAATAAATGGTTCGATTTTAGAAGTTGATTCTCATAATCCAACCTACTTATATATACTAGAATCCATAATCCACTTCAGATGTGTTTCTGTGGATTCTGAGGAATACAAATATGAGAATACACTAAAAGTTCTAAGTAATTGCCCATCAAATGTCATCTCAAAATCCAGAATCAACTTATCTACAGCCACATTCTAAAATCAGCTTTTCGAGAGTCTACAGCAAAAACAAACAAACCATTAGATGACTGTATTTCTTGAATTCCCCTTGTAGTTTGGAGATCAGATTATGGCTCCACTTATATCCGGTGTTACTTGGACACGGGAGTCAGAATCTGACTCGGATTCGGTTGTCTGATTCAGAAAAAAAAATTAGACATAGGAAATATTACTCGGAATTATATACGGTTTCGAAATCAACTCAGATTCGAGATTTTGATTTGGCAATTTTTTTAACACGGGTGTCTGATTTACACTGCTATTATCCCATATGACTTTGGACTCGTCGGCGGCAATCATGTGAGGTAATCTGTGACCTGGACTGCGACTGGGGAAGCTGCGGCAACGCCCCGGCAACCACTTGGGACTGGTCAACATATTAGCGTTGCTTTGCTTTGCTTTTAGGCGTAGGAAATGGTGGTCACGTACAGTGTCAGTGATACCGAGAGTCTGTTTGTTTTTGTTTTTTATTCTGGATTCTGATCTTAAAAGTTGAATAAAAAAGAAACAGCTCGATTTTAGAATCCTTCTCACAATCTAGTCTACCCATATACATTAGAATCAACAATACACTTTATATATGCTTTTGGATTCTAATTTTCGAAGAATCAACTTCTCTACAACTACAATTTAAAATCAGCTTTTAAAAAATCTAAAGCTAAAACAAACAAACCCTAAAACCAGTGAATACGTGCTTGAGGCCGCTGTCTCCAAAGCGGAACCGATTCAGGTCATACAGCTTCCTGGCTAGTGCGACAATTCGAAGTCCAATTTGACCCATTCTTTTTTATGGTGGGATGCTCCGATTTTTGCACGTCTTCCCCATTCTTTTTTGAGTTATGGAGACTGTGGTTTTGTCACTTTTGGAATCATTTACGTGCCTGAGTGTGAAGTTGACGATCGTAGCCGCGATTAGATAGAAAGTGCACATACAACTATACAAGTTGAAGTGGCCAAAATCCCTCAAAAGTTTGGGAGTGGCTACAATGAGTTCTCAGCTGTTAGCACGTTAGTATCTCATGGATTTGAAATTGTACTATTCTTTTGTGTAACGAAGTTGGACATTTTTGTCGAATGCAATTGTACTGTCTTTTGAATGCTGAGCACAGTGGCTGCTAGCTGCAATGGTGGTGGTGGTGGACCTGGTGGTAGTACCAGCAGCACTTCATTGAAAAAGAAAAATCACTGTAACTTCATGAGCTGTTGAGCCATCATATGGTAGGATAGGACACTCGAAAGGAAAACCAAGCAACATGGAAATCAAAGATGCGAGAATACATCCGAAAAGCGCTGCTTTTTGGCCCCTTTTCAAATTTGAAAACTATCGAGTTATCCACCACACTCCAACCTAGTTGGGGTTCAACTGTTCAAGCCGTAAGAAGAAAAAAAAATCCCCACAATCTCCACGTGTCCACGCCGACCGAGCATAAAAAAGCCGCCGCTTCCCTCCCTCCTTCCCCAATCCCCATCTCCCTCCCACTTCTTCCCCCACCTCGCCGCCTCCGCCGTTGACACCGCGGCCGGCGAGGCCCCGTTTCGTCGGAGGCCTACTCCCGCCTCCTTGATCTCTCCTTCCTTCACCCCCAGGTACCCTATAGCACCCCCTTCCTGCCGATCCGCAGAGCTCTAGATCTACGATACCTCGCGCCCCGTTCCGCCGCCGTCCCGATCGCCGCGGAAATGTCCCGCCATCTCCAGTAAGATCCAGCCAGCAAGACTCCACCGTTGCAAGGGTGCGACGCGCCGCCGCGATGGCGATCCGCATCACCGTGTCGTACTCCGGGTACGTGGCGCAGAACCTGGCCTCGTCCTTCGGCCTGCGCTGCTCCGCCGCATCCGCCGGCGCGGCGCCCGGCGCCGGGTGCCGCTTCCTCCAGGACGCGCTCTCCCGCCCCTTCTGCCTCTTCGCCTCCTCCCGCCGCTCCGACCACCACCATGACGCCGAAGACCACAACCACCCGAAGCCCGAGACCAAGTCTCTCCCGAAGCCCAGGACCAAGGCTCTCCCCGCCAACGCCGCCGCCGGAGGCAGCCACTCGTTGGTGCTCTCGCGGTCTTGCTCGACGAAGGCGCCGGTGAATGAGCCTCCGGCGTCGCTGGCCGTGGGGTTGCTGTCAGTGTTTGCGTCCGGGATGGGTTCGACCACCGGCATCGTGGGCGCATCCTCGCTTTCGGCGTCGCCGTCAATATCATCCGGGTTCAACCCCGCGGCGCTCCTCCCATTCTTGCAGGCGACCAAGTGGCTCCCTTGCAGCGACATCATCACCGCCGTGCCATCCCGTAGGTCGGCACGACCAGCGGATGCGACGACAGCGCCCACACTGGCGCCTTCGCCTCGTCCTGCACCTGTGCCCTCCCCTGCTGTGGCCGCTCCTGCCAAGGTGGGCGTAAAGGCACTAGTTGGTAATGCTGCAATTAACTCTGGTGCTGCTGGGATGGTGAGAAAGAGCAGTGCTGCTCTTGGTGGTGGTGCTGGGGTGAGCAGGAAGTACAGTTGGTTGTCAAGGTGGGTGAGCTCCTGCTCGGATGATGCAAAGACTGTCTTCGCTGCTGTGACTGTGCCGCTTCTCTATAGCTCATCCCTAGCTGAGCCAAGGTCCATCCCATCCAAGTCAATGTACCCAACATTCGACGTTGGTGACCGAATTCTCGCCGAGAAGGTATAGCTAATCTCCAGTGTTCTGTGATAACAGTATTTTGTGATGTATGTTTGCTGATGTCGTTGTGCTTGTAGGTTTCATACATTTTCTGGGAGCCTAAAATTTTGGACATTGTGATCTTCCGTGCACCACCAGTCCTTCAGGTATGATATTCTTTTTCTCGTTTTTGTCTTCTCTAGGTCATAATAGAATGTGTTGTGCTTAGAACAATTTTTTGCAGGCATTGGGCTACAGCTCAGGTGATGTGTTCATCAAGAGAGTTGTGGCCAAGGGCAGGGACATTGTTGAAGTAAGCTTTTATACCAATGGTAGTGGCTTCTATTTGTTTTCCTTTTCCCCCTTTTATTGTGGTGAAATTTTTTGGTATTTGCATGAGTTATAATAATTGGTATTTCCTGTTTTTAATAGGTGCGTGATGGTAACTTGTTAGTTAATGGAATAGTTCAGGATGAGGAATTCGTGCTGGAGCCACTCAACTATGAAATGGATCCAGTGGTATGACAACTTCTCTTCTTTGTAATTTGTATGTTTTGCCTTCAGTTTGACAACATCCTAAGTTAGATGACATCAAGTGTCTCTGACTAAACTGTTGAATCTGTTAGAGTTGATGTTAAGATGTTAACATCCTGAGATTAGTATTTGTTTAAAACGTCAAATTGCCTGCATTTTTGCCAATGTGACATGAAAGTTTCTCTTAGTAAGTATCAATGTTCTAAATAACGGTAAACAGTGAACGAACGGTCACCCCACATTTTAGCGGTTATACGGTAAGTGGCCTTATAAACGGTCTTGTAAATAGTTTTACTATTCAAAATTCAGATAAATATATGTGTTTGTAGTAGCAAAATAAGCTTCTAATTTATCTTCTTTCATGCATATAGAATGAAACTACTAGGCTATCAACATTGTCCACGATGGTGACATAAAGAAACAACATGACATAATGTGAATGTAATTAAAGAATCACAATTGAATGAATGAACAGCTTAAGTGGCAATGAAAAGCAAAGCTAGCATTCATCTCATGTATGTCATAATGTTCCATGTCATATGGCAATCTTGCAACTTTACCTAAATAAATGGCCCGATAAAATGGGCTTGTTAAACATTAACGGCCGTTAAACCGAATAAATAGCCCGATAAAGCGGGCAATCCTTGAAATGTCCATAATCGTAATGGGCAGGGGACCTTTTCCATTTTGACAGCCTTTATTTAGAACACTGCTCAATATGTTAATTGATGGTTCATATGTGCCAATACGAGTTGATAACATAAAGCTAGTACTTTCATTTCGGAAATTATAGTGGAGTATACATATTGATCAGTTGTAGTTGCTTTTGCCAGACTGTGCCTGAAGGCTATGTGTTTGTGCTGGGGGACAACAGAAACAACAGCTTTGATTCACACAACTGGTATGCTAAACCTCTAATAGAGGATTCCTGCTACAGCTCTTTACCCCATTTTCCACGACATGTAGCTCATGTGATATGTCATTGCAGGGGACCACTCCCAGTGAAGAACATTCTTGGGAGATCTGTGCTTCGATACTGGCCACCATCGAAAATCACAAATACAATCTATGAGCATGGTGAGGTTCACTGCACAGCAGGCATCTCCTGAGACTTTGTTCCTGTGGCAACACCACAAACCAATCCATTTTTTTGGCCGAGCTTCACTGATGAGCTGAGCCACATTTTTCTCTCATATAGCTATTTATTGGATGCCGCCTTGCATGTAATGCCCTTAGGCGTTTAAAAGCAACTATTCTTGACTTTCTGTACTCAGTAACCAAAGAAGGAGCACACCAATCTGTTCATAAAAACGGATGAATGAGCATCCATGGCTGTAGGCTTAGCAATGCATGGAAATTCTGTTCTGTTTCTGACAAAAGAAGGGCAGAGACGATGTTCAATCTTGATGTAAAAGAAATAGAAAACAGGAAATGTTATTCATCCTATTACTACTGGAGCTTTGTGGTTCTCTTTTCAACTGTATATCTTGGATCAAGACCAGCATGGAGAATTTTAAACTCGTTTGAAATATGCAGTACTGACTGTTGAGTGAGGACAACCTTACCCTTTTCATGAATTCATTTATTCTGCCTGTCAGTGAATTGTATTTGTATGATGGTAAAGTTTGTGCTTTGTGTGTTGTGGATTTTGAGCCTGTATTCATGGGATACTTAAATAAATTGTGAATTTGAGATATTCGGGCTTCTAGTATCTGATTCATTTTCATCCTCGCTAAGGAATCTACAAGTTTTTTTACCTATTTTTTTTTTATTACGGTGTATATTATTTATGGGAACACATCCATCTCATAACTGATTAGAAACGGGCATTGTTAGACGGTACATAATGGAGCGATGCCTATGCGCAGTATCTGCAGCATTAGAATTGAACAAAAGTTTCATTAAACTGTATCAATGCTAACGCATAGAATAGCAGTTTGATTGACTTCCCGTGTAGAGAGCCCAAATCAGCCAACCCAACGTGGTCCAGATGAAATGATATTAAAGGTGAGATTGCCATTGCACGATACAAAATTTTAACATATATGAGTATTTACAGTGAAATCCCATTTTCAGGTACGCTTCCGGCCTAGTCAATTATACACGTAATCAATGTATATGTGCAATTTCCTACCAACCCTATCAGAAAAAAAAGAGAACAAATACCATCACCAGTTCACCACTCTACATCCAATGACAACGGCTCAGGTGGCAAAACAAACGCCATGAACATTGTGAAAGAAACGTTTGAAGTCAACAAGCTCCAAGAAGTAGCCTCCACTATTGGAAAAGGTTTTCTAACCTTCTTCACGGATAGAGCCTTCAGCCTCCCCTCTTCTTCAACCCTAGCTACAATGTCAAGCGCAACTCGCTGGACGGCAGGTTTTGTTTTCCACTCTGAAATCTTTTCCCAGATGCCATCCTCTTGAGTAATGTCTCTCTCAAGCTCCAAACGGAATTTTACCAAAGGTATTGATGTCACTTTAGCTTCAATGAAGTTTATTGATCTACTCTCCTGATTTCTCTTGCTAAACCAAGCCTTCAAGGCTTTTTCAAGCCTTGTCAGTCTTGGACTAATTGAGCAGAACACACATGCTGAGATCAACCGATCTGACATGTTCACTTCACATTTGTCTGCTAATAACTCCATAGTGTCACGTGACCTCAACAAGGGCTTCACATGGCCTCCAGACACATCGGTTTCATGCACAACTATTACAACTGATCCTACAACACTCGCTTGAAGTAATGGAGCACAAGTTGAGTGGCTGAGAGGCGATATTTGGCCAAGGTCTTTGTTACTAGCCAATAAGCTTCCATTTGCTAAAAGACCTATACTGTGAGGATGGGTAAAGGAAACTTTCTGTGCACCAATAATCTTTAATGCAATGCCAGCAGCAACAAGTACCTTCTTCAGTCCTGTATACGTAGCATTCCACTGCATATGAGGTGCAACATAAGATTTTGCAGCGGTCAAGAGGGAAATTACAGCATTTACGAGTTGCTGAAGCATATATTGCATGAAACACAGTACAACAAAAAATCTATGAAAAATATGAGTTTAGCCTATGAAGTTTTCAGTAAACTGTTTCATGAAAATATGGTAATACATTTAACAAAGTGAATGTCATAGTCATGGCCAGCGTGCCAGAAATGCCAAGCACAGCATGTGAGGTGGTAACTCTGATGACTGTTATACACAGAGAACTTAACACATATACGGCAAACCAAGAAAACCAAAAGGAATATGTCTCATTCTCAGGCATATATGACAGTTGAAAAATGAGTTTATAACACAACTAGACAAGCATTAAAAAACCACGTCGATGGCATAACTACAAGTCGATATCTAAAATCTAGCTACCAATTATAACCAGTAATTAACTACAAAAACAAATCTGCATATGTCTAAATATCCTATTCATGTCCCATTCTTTCTAACCAGAACAACCGGCAGTGTCCATATTACATGGCAAACCAGAACAAAATGTCTGTGTTATGTTTTCACCAGTCATTCCTTATATTTTGCCATTAAGCTAAATTCCAGACCAAACAATCAGAAAGTTACATTTAAGTCAACTACATCGCATCCATTGAAAAGAAGAGTCCAAAGTTTTAATATCTAATAAAATGGAACTGATTTGTCACTGTTAATAACACATTTCCATATGTATGTTTATGTACGTGAACGGATAGTAATGACTCTGACAATTTACATGCACGTAACATATTACATCCTGTGCTTAGATAGCCTCATTCTAATAAGGTCAGAAAAGCATCTGGAACCAAACTGAAGTTCTTAATTTTGTAGTGTATCGTTACCAGCAAATTTGGAACAAAATTGTTCAAATTGGCATACTAAGACATCGATTTGTGCAGACAACATAAATTAAACCTGAGATCCTTACTGATTAACATCCAAACATTGCACCCCAGCAAGCAGTTCAATGTCAGGAACAAAACTAAAAAGGGGGAGAAATATAAATGTAGTTACGCTTCTTCAATTGAACGGCAGCTGCTATATCAATTCAGCAATAATCATCTAAGCTTAGGAGTTAGATCCAACACAACTTTAACTCCACACAAGTATCATTCAAAACCTATAACATGTAAGCAACCGATCGGAAGCAAAATCTGAAGCTCGAAGTCCACCCTTCTTACCGACGGCAACTGGAGCTCGACGAGGCCGCTGGCAACCCTCACCTCCACCGGCCCGACCAGGTCCACGTCCCTGACGCCCGGACTGAACCCCACCGCGCCGTCGCCGGCGACGACGTCGAGCCCGTCCGGCCCGTCCACCACCTCTAACGCCGGCGCGGAAGGGCGCCTCCACTCCACGGCCTCGTCGGCGAGCCGCGCCAGCGCTGCCGACGAACCCGCTCGGGCGCGGAACTCGTAGTGCTGCACGGCGCCGACCTGCGCGGCATCGGCGTCGAGCGGCCAGACCCGGACCTCGGCGTCGGGGTCCCAGTCGTACTTCTCTGAGGCGGCGTCAATGACCTCATCGAGGAAGGTGGGCTCAGGGGCGGGGTCCGGGAAGCTGTCTGCGAAGGTGGAGGTGAAGACGGAGGAGGCATTGGGGGAAGCGATGAGGAGGGAGAGCAAGGCGGAGAGGGAGGGGGAGGGGAGCAACGAGGAGGAGGAGGAGGAGGAGGAGGAGGAGGGGCAGCGACGAGGAGGCCATGGGGGCGGAAGGATCTGGAAGCTTCGAGAAGGGTTGGGGTTTGGAGAGAGGTAGGCCTCGAGGCTTCCTTCCCCCGAAGGGACGGATCTCTTCACGGGAGGGAAGAACCGGGACGATTGTGGGATTGCGCTCGTGGGCAGGGATGGCCATCTTACCGATTACCGTGTAACTGTGGATAAAAACACTAATAAAGATAGTTATGTCAAGTAAACGGATACGGGTATAGAAAAGCTTCACCCATACTCGTTCCGTTCAATTGCGCGCCATCTTCTATTAGCATATCTTCTATTAACATATGGACTAAATCAGACGACCAGTTGACCCTTTGATCCCCAATTTGTGGTATCTTATATCAATTTTATTTGAACTTGAGCATACGTGTGTTATTTTAATTCTTATTCTCATGTACATTTGAAATTTTTTGAATAATTGATAATCATTATTCAATTTACAGAATGTAGCTAATTCTTATAATTTCATCAAAAGGATTGTATTAGCACCATAGCTCATTAGCTTCTAGTGTCATTTGGTTGGAAGAATTGTTGATGGTGGTGGGTAAACAGGTATACCCGCGGGTATCAGGTACCCACGGACGACGTGTATGAGTAAGATTCTTCATCCGCGACTCTTCACGGGTATACCGGTGTGAGAGATTTTGATTCGCATGTATAGATATGGGCGAGCACTCCCGCTCGCCACATCGATTGCCATCCCTACTCGTGGGGACAATTAAAGGTGTAAAGCAATGACTGACTTGTGGGCCCAGCGAACTGGATTAGTCAGAGCTTTGGGGGTTTTACCGTATCTGTTTAATTTGATGGCTCTATCCTACGTTTCTATTGGTAGTCGTAGCAACGTCTCTTGGTCGACGAAGCATCCAAGTGGTAGGTGCTGGGTAGCTTGCGTGTTGGCAACTTGGCACTTGGAGTGATGACAGTGATCGCTGATGTGGATGAGGGCCATGACCTGACACGTTTGAAACAAGAAAAAATCTTCTTATTCTTAAGAAAAGAACTGATTTTTTTGTTAAATTTCTGTGTTCCAAAAAGACCCTAATTTAGTACCATGGATGGAACTTACTATATTGCTATGCCAATGTTCCCGTGTCCCTCGCTTCCATGTAAAGAAAACCAATCAGTGTTCGCAGTAACGGTCGTTAAAACGGTAAAGATGCTCTGTCTGTTACTTTTATAGGCATTTTAAGGTATGTTCGTTTTATTGGACCGTTTTTTCGGTTTAACGGCCGTTAACGTTTAATAGGCTCGTTTTATCGGGGCATTTATTTGAGTAAAGTTGTAAGATTACCATATGACATGAAAACATTATGTATATATTAGATGAATACTAGCTTTGCTTGTTCTTTTTGCCACTTGAGTTGTTCATTTATTTAATTATGATTCTTTAATTATATTTACATCATATCACCTTTTTTATTTATGTCACCACTGTGAACAATTATTGGTAGTCTGGTAGTTCCATTTTATATGCATAAAAGAAGATGAACTAGATGTTTATTTTGTTACTAAAAGCACATGTATATAGTTCTCAAAATTTTAAATAGTAAAACCGTTTATAAAACTGCTTATCGTATAAACAATAAAAGGTGGCATGACTCTTCATTAACCGTTTACTGTTATTTAGAAGGTTGAAACCAATTACACACTAGATGCCAAGGTTGTCAGGTCGATTTACTGCATTGACAATATCCAGACAAAGACCTTTTTGTATGGACAGGAGAATCGGTCGTAGGGCTACTGTAGATTGTACTATTGTACTTCGAAAATCGTTATTTTAATGATTATGAAATATGATAGCACTACTCCAGTACGATCCTATGAAAGATACAGATGGTAATGATTCGATACGATCGTAGGATTGATATGGATAGCAATCCTGATAATTCACATCATTTGTTAGATCGTGTCATAAGTTAAGGGGAAATTAAAGATTCGCGTCATCGAGAGGTGCACTTTTGAGTAGTTTGAAGGTGGAGAAACATGTGATGAGACAGGAAGTATACATATACATACAATTAATCTTCTGTAAGACTGAAACTTTCCCAGTAAAATAAGAACTAGCGGAGACATGTAGTGATAACTCTACAGTAACATCATAAGTTGAAATATCAGAGGGCATAAGTCTATTCCCGGCCCCAACAGGGTATTAGGTAAGAGATTCTCTAATAAAGCTACCTCCAATTGTCTAACTAAGATTTCAACCTATGAAAGAAATAAAAGCTCAGTTAGTTCAGATGCTAACAACTAGCACCTTTTACATTACATGTTGGCACCGCATCATTGATATATGTGAAATTGTGGGCCAATCTTAAACAATTACTTCGCCAAAAACCAACCCGTACCCAACGGCAACAGGTAGCCTGTAACAAAAACCAAAAGAATTTTTACAGATTAATTATCATCTACAGCTAGAGTACGTGAATGGTAATTAGTGAAAAGCCAGTACAGCAATGGATAGCACCTAATCTTACAGCACACTTTTACATCTAGACATTGCACTTGAAAGTTCAAATCTCACATATGATTTGAACTAGCTAAGGATGATCTTACTTGCATTCCCCACAACCCAAATAAAAACTCTTCGTGTATAAGTGAAAAAAAATGACCATTTTGGTTCATAGAATGATAGAAAGAATGAAGGATGAATTGTTTTGGCGCCAACTGTAACTGTAGTAGACGTTGTTTAAGGGCCTGTTTGGGGAGCTGTGTTGAAATTTGAAAAAGTCGCTTTTGGTTTCTTTGGTTGTAAAGCAATTGAGGTGGAGGTCGTGGCTTTTCTTGTTATGCTGTTTGGCAAACTGCCTGTTGTAGTTGTAGCTTTTGAGGGCTAATTGAAATAGAAGGTAGTAACATAGTGAAGTACAGCAGCATCCGAGTGGGGAGGTGACGTGGAGGCAGCGAGGCGGGGTGACAAAGGTTGGGAAGATGGAGCGAGCGAGTTAGGAGTTCAAGTGAAGCCACAGCTGAAAAGCTCCTCCTCAGCAGCTGCAGCTTTTGGGGGTGCTTCTGCTGTGGCTTAACTTCCCAGCTGCTTTGCAGCCATGCTGTTTGGGGGAGCTTTTAGCCTAAAGCTGAAGCAAAACTGAAGCACAGCTCCCCCAAACAGGCCCTAAGAAAAACAACTTTAGTAGCCTGCTAAACACTAGGCCACAAAGATACAGACCATCTTAACATCCAATCCAAAGACACCAGGCCACAAAGATACATGCCACAAAGATACTCTGACACATAAAAACCTACAAAATTCCACTATACATCACAACATTGCTTACCAAACTACTACCTAAGCAAATATGAACGATATATATAATTTGGAAGAAAATGCTAGCCATTTATTATACGCCTTATTACTAAATCCCTGCCAGTATGCAACAAAACCGTAGTAAAGTCTGATTCCAATAACTATTGATCGGTTTACAGCATGGTAGTAAGGTGGCATTAAAGCATGTAATGCATCTTGATTTCGAAAGGGTTCAAATTTGGTAGTAATGGCATCAAACTATTTTTCAGGCAATGTAATTAGGTAACCTAGCTGGGTATGAAAATGTATTACTACACAGAAATGGATACTTGTTGTGCTGGCCCTAAATATGAATAATCTGATGCTTGTTGATGTAGTCAATCATTCTAGAATTTGCATGTCACAGGTAATTTATTCGGTTATAGCAAAAAGATATGCAAAGTTAACATCCAATTGTCTAGAAACTAACCCCAGATCATCAAACTTGTCAAAGAAAAATATCAAATACCACTTTAATGAGTCAACATACTGAGTGTTAAAATTTATAAGTTCAGCACAGAATAATCGGTTGACCAGTGTTTCGATTGGAAGAAAACAGGTGTATGCAATTGGCATTTTTGTTTTAACACATACCTTGGCTTCTGGAGACCTTATGCATGAGCCTTTTGCTCAATGCAACTCCCTGAAGGGTCTGCATTCTTTACAATATATGGATGCTTCATAATGTCTTCAAGAGAAAGTCTCTTGCTTGAATCCTTCACTAGAAGCTGCATACAAAATTCACAGCCCAAAAGTTTAACCCACTTTCATCAGCTTTATAGGACATAACAAATATTTCCATGTTGCCTTGGAAATGAGATCTTTGGCTTCTGAAGATACATAATGAGTTGAAGGGAACATCAAATCTACTTTGATTATCCTCTCAAAATCCATGTTGCACAGAATGTAACAAATGAAGATTGGGCAAAATACAAAGTACTTAGTTCTTACCTCCTCAGGGTATCATCCTGCTCTGCAGCTTCAAAAGGTAGTGAGCCATATAAGAACTCGTAGCACAGGATTCCTAAAGTCCAGTTGTTGACAGCATGGTCGTGAGCCTTTTTCTCCACCATCTCTGGTGCCAGGTAATCAATGGTACCACAAGTGTTGTCGTTTAGCATTTGACCGAACCGCCCAACCAAAATCTGCAATTTTAAGTCGGCCCTGCAAAATGGAAGTTAACTAACTATTTCAAACATAACTCAGCATCTGAAGCACTGAGACACAGTTAAAGTGGTTAGAAGGGTATCGGTAAGAAAAGTACAACAACTGCAGAGAGTACAACCAACCTCAATATCAAGGAGTAAGTTTTCCGGCTTGATGTCCCTATGAATTACCTGCTTCTTGTGACAGTATGCCAGTGCACTAGCAAGGCTCGCAACATACTAAAACAAAAAAGGTACTGGCTCAACACAAAATCCCACGGAAAGAATGGTAAATCGGAAGAAAAGCAATATCAGAAAGACACAAACTAAGTTGGTGCCATGCTAAGGCAGATATTGTTCTCTGTTCAGGAACTATGAATCATTGTATTGTTTTGTCAGTTTCGTGTGTGGATGTTTAACTTTTGTCCTTGGGTGGTTTAAATCTCAGAGTGAGCTACAGTGAGATATAAAGATCCATCAAACCCTAATAAAATTGCCACGAAAATCGTAAACAATTTACTACTTGCAAACAATGCACACAAAATCAATATGAGTATACGACTTATAAGATGGTACTAAGAGCAAGTTGGGCTCTTTACTGATCTTCCTGCCCTTAACGACTTCAATCGCAGTAATACCTCACTAAGATAAGATGTGCTATAAAAAGTTTCCTTTCGAATTCTGTGGGGTTTTTCTGCGGAGATGTCGAAACTTAACATGCCCAGGTTTATGCGGGTTTGGATTTCAGATGGTTTAGGGCACAAACGGTGGCAACAAATAACAATTGGCCTAATCCAATCAAGTCCCACGCAACTGGGGTAAAAATAACACGGAAGAAAAGGGACATGGGGAGGGGGTCTCACGGTGGCGGCGGTCGGCTCCGAGAAGCGGCCGACGGTGCGGAGGAGCTTGTACAGCTCTCCACGGGCGGCGTACTCGAGGACGAGAACGACTCGCTCGGCGTCGTGGAACCAGGCGAAGAGGCGGAGCACGTTGGGGTGGTCGAGGCCGTGCTGGATCTCGATCTCCCGCCGCAGGTGCGCGTGGAAGCGGTACTTCTCCAGCTTCGCCTTGAATATCACCTTGAGCGCCACCACGTACCCGCTCTGAAATCGCCGCGGTTTTCTGCGCAGGTTAGCTTCCGCAGAGGCGAAAATTTGTTTTGGGGAGGTGGGTGGGCGTCGAAAAAAATTTCGGGGGTAGGGTTTCGAGTGGGCTGACCTGCTTCTCGCGAGCCATGTAGACCTTGCCGAACTTGCCCTCGCCGATGTACTTGCCGATCTCGAAGTCGGAGAGGCTCCACTCCGGCCGCTCCATCGCAGGCGAGACGGTGGTGCCGGTGGTGGCGGCGGCGGAAGAGAGACCGAGAGCGAGACGGGGAGGCCGACGAGGAGTCGGAGGAGGAGGCGGCGGCGAAGGGCGGTTTGAAACGGAAGCGGCGGAACTATTGGTCTGTTCGAATGGGGGATGAGATCCTTTTGAGTTGGGCGGCCGAATTTTGTGCACAAAGCCTACCAAATGCTAACTCAGCCCAATAAACCGAATCTTTGGTCGCCACCGACGGTAAAATTTCAAATACAGTCAACAGTATACCGTATAATTTCACTTTTGAACTACTTCTTCGCGTATTCTCCCAAATAGCAGCGATAATCGCAAGATCTGGGCACCGGCAGGCATAGCAAGACGTGGTGTGCCGGCTATGCCATAGCCGCACCCCAAAATCGGCTATGGCATAGCCGCAGACACCATGTGCCGGCTATGCCCGTGGGCCTCGCCGTCGCGTCGCGTCGCCACTTGTTGTCTGCTTGCTTTGGCATTTCTTTGCGCCAAAGCTCTTTCGTCGGATCAAGATTATTTGCATGCATGCATGCGGGGTTGTCGGTGTCTTTGCTAATCACCTCGCTTTGCTTGCATGCATGCTTGGTCGTCTCCTGATGCGCTTCATCGCAAAGATAAATAGAGGGACGGAAGGAGCCGGAGTGCGCGGATGTAAGGTTGCAAGCGCATGAGGAGGTGAACGCAATTTAAGAGAAAGAAGAGCGCCGGCAGAAGAAGAAGAAGACGACCGGTACTGTAAGTCTTTGCCCGAGTAATTACCCGCTTAGATTAATTATCGCTGGTAGGTAATTATTAGAGTAATTATCCGTTAGATTAATTAGCGCTCGTAAGTCGCTGGTAGAGTAATTACATTGTTAGGTTAATTAGCCTTGGTAAGTCATTGTTAGAGTAAATACCCTGCTAGACTTATTCGTAATTACCGGTTAGATTATGGCCTCATTAATGCATCTCATTCGCTCCTCACGAACGTAATCACCGTTAGGAAGTTAGTAATTATAGTCATTGTTAGATTAACTAGAGTAATTATTTGTAACTACCTAGTCGATTAATAGCGCTTGTAACTCATTTGTAGATTAATTAGCGTAAGTATTTAGAAAAACCTAGTTAGATTAATTAGCGTAAGTATTCGTGAGTTACGTAGTTAGATTAATTAGCGTGAAGACGATACCAAAATTAGAGAGCGATTATAGTTAGTATGTTAATTGCCCTAACTCATGCATATGCGAGGCGAAATAAAATGCATGCATGTGAGGCCAGAAACATGCATGCAACGTGGGCTCGGCGAGTCACGTCAAATGTCACCATTTGTTTGATGTTTGGTGGTTGCTTGAGATGCATGTATCGATACTTTGCATGCCAACTTTGCACGCAAAACTGCTTATTCTGCATGCATGTTTCTTGGTTGATTGCTTCACATGCATCCTCACTTTCATGCATTTTTTCTTGTCGACTGTCTCACATGGTTAAGCGCAACGCAGATAAATAGAGAGGAGAGCAAGCATAACTCGCAGAGGAGCGCCGCACCGAGAGCCCGCATAATCGAGGATTTGCGAGTGAGAGGAGCTTGGCCACAGAGGTCCTAGAGGTGTGAAGTGCGAGCAAGGAGAAGGAGGCGCCTAGTGTTGGTAAGTCATTGCTAGATTAATTTGCGTAATTACCTAGTTAGATTAAGTAGCTACTGTAAGTCATTGCTAGATTAATTAGAGTAATTTTTCGTAACTACCTAGTCGATTAATTATCGATGGTAAGTCATTGTCGATTAATTAGCTTAAGTATCGAGAATTACCTAGTTAGATTAATTAGCGTAAGTATTCGTAATTACCTAGTTAGATTAATTAGCCTTAGTATTCGTACTTACCTAGTTAGATTAATTAGCGTGAAGACGATACGTAAATTTGAGAGTGATTATAGTCAGTATAGCGATTATAGCGTGAAGACGATACGTAAATTTGCATGCACTTCACATAGCATAGTTAGATAAAATTAAACGTAATTGTTAGTAACTCTAACTCATGGGTGTAGTCTGAGTAATTAGTCATGAACAAAAAATTTAAATTGTTCAGTAATTAATTTTAACCCTCGGTATAGTTAATTAGTTGTTATTTTTTGAAACATTTTTAGGTACCATATTCCACGTGTCCTTTGCACCATGAATTTTCATATTTACTACGGTGAACGGCCTGTCATATTGCACGAGAGAATAGTCACAGTGCAAAACTGCGAACACACATATAGTTCAAGTGATAGTCCATTAGACTTGGAAGGACTTAAATCACATGTTATGAGCGTGTTATTTAAGCCAGGAAACACATACAGTTTTCCTGGAGGCGGTGCGACCAAGGGAAGTTCCAAACAACAACGTCATTGTTCACACTTTGTTCGCACTGAGAAGTAATAAGGCTTGGTTATTGTATGCACGAAAGGCCATAGAGGGCGGGTTTCCGATGGGTGTTTACGTAAACATACCGCCACTAGAGGAGAATGCCGATCTTTGGTCCTAGCGGCGAAATTTTAGGCCACCAGGAGAGGGAGAAGTGGGCCAAGGACATGTCGGGAGGGTAGTTCGGTGCAAATGAAGAAGAAGTACTTCCTGTGAGGTAGATGCGACATGTATGGATGACGAGGCGGGTGGAAGCGAGGATGAAGAGGGCATCGATAACGATGACCCAGCCCAAAGCAAGCCCAAGATTCCGTGGTAATGGCCTTCGGGTGTGGCATTGCCGACTATAATAACCTAGCTATGTGGGGTACCGTAACAAATGACATCCAGTTGGGAGACGCTCCCAACAAGTTGGAGCTAATCCATTTCATCGCAATTATGCCGTCATCACTAGAAGAGAGCACAAGTGTACCGTGTCGAAGCCCATCGAGTATGAGGTTTGGTGCACCAAGGCCCTAATCGCCCTTTCTACGTCCGTGCTCACCAGCCGAAACACGAGCACTACTTTGTGGTGAGCCGGAACACACCTCATACATGCACGGAGGAGTCGATCAGAACCATGAGCCACGTGGTCGACGCTAGATTCATTGCCCAACTAGTTGTGACCCAGGTTGGTTCAGATATTGGACTATCACCGAAATCAATTATGGAGCAAGTGCAGAGTAGAACAGGGATGCACATAAGCTACCTAACCGCGTGGCGCAGCAAAGCGTATATGCGTTGAAGATGCTTTTGGATCATTCAAGACTCAGACAACTATGCCCCGAGGTTGCCGCAGAAGATATCAATTACCAACCTGTGGACTCGGGCCGCAATGGCGACGAGCCTACTAAGCTTCAAGATGGTTCGCTCAAAGACCGCAGAACGATACCGATTAGGGTATTCTGGCTTTTGACAATGCATTGAGGCTTTCAAGCATTGCGGGCCCGCTATCCGTGTTGATGGCACATTTCGAGCGGAAAGTACTATGGCACCCATCGACCGCGATCACTACCGATGCAAACAACCAGATAATACCAATTGCCACGATATGTGGAGAGGAGAACAGCGATAGCTGGTTGTGGTTCCTCACTTTGGTCCGGACGCTGTCGTGGGGATGAGACAGAGTGTGTGTTGTGTCCGACCGCAATGCGTGTCTTCTCCACGCTTAGAGGTGCCGCATGGCAAAGACGGACCCGTCAGAAGCGTAATGATGATGAGAGAAGGTGGTGCATGCGACACTGGTGCAAACCTATATTCACTGCACCATAACAGTCCGTAGTGAAGAAGTTCAAAGGGTTGTGCCTTCGTAACCAGCCGCCAAGTTTCGTGAGATTTGGAGACAGCTTGAACGAGACGACAAGGAAAATGATGGAAAATCAAGAATCACAGGAGGAGCAGTGCAATGCAAATGGTGGGAGGGCAACCGTCATTAATCATGATAGTCGCACCTTTAGCCAATGGATAGCAGGGAAGCAACGAGCGTTGGGCCCTTATGCACGACACAAAGCGCGCGAGGTTAGTTGCGCTTATTAATTTGTGAGATTAACTTTGTGTAAGAGTGTTTGACCCATTCATGATAAACTTTGCGTGTTTGCTTGTTAGGTACACCATTATGACGACGAACATAGCGGAAGCCTTCAATAATGTCCTTAAGGGCGTTGGCGGGCTTCCGTTATGTGCCATAATAGAGCCGACATTCTACGTAATGCAGACTACTTTGAGATCGTGGTCGGGCCGACCGGCAAAGACTCAATTCTCAACCAAGGTAGAGGAGATCATCAAGAGTAGGAGGAGCAAATCCATGTTCCACCGCACGAGGGTGTACGACCTCAGAACTACATATTTGAGGTGATGTGCCAGAGGTACCACTGCTCTGTGGCGGTGACACCGGCCCAAAGAATGTACTCTAGGCACGGAGGAGGTGGTGTGCACGCAATAAGCCAAAATCGCATCATATCCCTTGCTCCCATGTATTCGCGGCTTTGTGGATATGGGAGGAACGATGCATCCCAATACATATCGCCAGTACACAAGAGAAGCCCCGAGAGACACTTACGCCCCAAGATGAGTTCCTTCAATGTCGGTACTAGTTACAAGTCGATCGATGGGCTTTGTGGGTGCCTTATCCGTTAACACGACGCAAAGAGCTCGGGAGGCCCAGAGGGACAAGAATGCACGGTGATATGGATGCACCGATGCCGCCCAGCGCAGAGGAAGTGCAAGATTTGTGAAGCGAGTGGACATGATCGGAGGACATGTCCTAATAAGCGAGACGATTTAGTAATTTTTGTACGTGACGGTGTTGTATTTAAAACTGGATTTCTTATGTGTTGTATTGCACCGTCTTGTTTAACATTTGTTCCGTCCCAGATTGTGAATGCTAACTTGTTGTTGTACCGATGATTTTTGTTACACTGACCTATGCAGGTGGTATTTTCAGCATGGCTACCTGTGGTCTTCCCGAGCTTCTTCAGCAGCAGTACGATGATCAGCATCGTGGGAGGATGATTTTCACGCACGCAGTTAGTTATCTTGTTGTATTTATTGCGTTAGCATCGTTGTATTTATTGTTCCATATTTCGAGTTTACATTGTAACCATTGATTGTAACATGATCTTGTCCTTTGTAGATGGTTCCATTGCGCGCGAGTCTTCCACAAGATCAAGGCATTGACCCCGCTTCTACCGTGCTCAGCATGAGTTGGACTACTCCGCTCGTGCTTTTGATGGATGGGACCATCGAGCCATTACCGCAGGGGTGGGTGCGACGCACAACTCTCCCGCCATGGATGTGTCCTCGATGATCGCCCTAGTAGATCGCTGGCGCCCGAGACGCACACGCTCCATCCGCCCTTGGAGAGATGACAATTACTTTGAAGGATGTGGCAATGCTTACTGGCTTGCCGATCAGAGGTTGCCCCTTAGTGGGTACGCGGCCACGTAAGGATCAGTGGAGGGAGTACGTGCAACAAAGGTAAACATGTATGCTGTTACATGCGTAAAGTTTTTACTTCGAATTAAGCTAACATTCATTTGTTTCTGTTGCAGGTTTGGTCGTCCGTACGCAGGCAAGGACCACGGCCTCTCCTTGAAATGGTTCCGCGAATTGCCCGAGCACGCCCATGTCTTGAGGCAGCAGACGAGGACACCATTTCCAGGCACCTGGAGGTGTACCTCTATGATTTACTCGGAGGTATCATGTTCTGCAACGCAGCGGGCGACTATCTTGAGCCACACCTCATCTTGTTAGCGCGTCATCTAGTCGCGCAACCGGATGAGGTCCCACAAGATAGCCGGGTTCCGCCGTGTTAGCAACTACCTACGAGGACTTTGTGATGCTTCGCAATGGCCACCGCGAAGGGGTCGATCACGTGTTTTTGCACTGCATGATGTGGAGCCGAGTATCTCCTATCTCTCGCCCTAGGGTGGAGAACGCTATGTACCAATGGATATCTCCCAGACGTGCTCGAGAGCATGAGGCCCACGATGGGCTATAGGTGGATCCATGCTAGGTTGCGATGGAGCCACCTCCGTGATCACGAAGCTACCCACGCTACCGTAGCGATCTTGACTTTCGACCGCCGAGCACGTGAGTGGGATCCATGGACGCAGGGAGATTTGCGGAGATCACAACGAGCGACGATCTCATCGCTCGCATACGTGATGAGCACCGTGGATGACTACATGCTTCATTGTGTACCGCACTGCAGGAAGTCTACTCCCCGAGCGCAGGTGGCGATTCGGATACGGCAGTAGTCCCGGCCCCCACCACGGACGCAGCCGATCACACTTGTAAGTTTAGTAGAAAAATACCGCATGACACACGTTATGATCCTTCTTCCGCTTGTGAGTTGTAACCCTTCAAACTTCGTGCGTGAGGAGCGCAAAAGGAACGGAGGCACGCTGGATTGGTCCACCGCCCATCGTGATCACATATCGCGGTGGAACGAGCAGCCGATGCTTCGCCAGAGTCCCTACAGGCCGCACGACCCTTCCTCTTCATCGAGTACTTCTCGTGGTACCGCCTCGCACACGCCGCCACTCTACTTAGTGGTCTGTGGAAGATGCACCAAGACCGCCTCGAGGACTGCTCCCGCCGACTTCACGCCCCGGTTAGTACTTTGATGCATGCAATCCTTTCAATTTGTCATAAACAATACATAATTACACGTGAACCTCGCTTTGTAGTCGCAGAAGCGACGAGATGCACAAGACGGAGACCGCGACGCTGCGTGATGAAGGCGAGTCATCATCGCTTCACAACAGAGCGACCTACGAAGGTACTTCATGAGAGGAGGGTGAAGTATATATTTATATTTCGTGGCCGTCTATATCAATTTCTTAATATGATATCCTACAATGTACGTTGTCTTATTGGCCAATGCACGATACTTCAAGAGCGAGGGTCTCGCTTGGTCTCGCTATCCGCTCTTTCGGTGGATGCGCACCTAGGCCAAACAGGGGTACGGTTCGGTTATGGATCCTTCACGCGCCTCCCATGCCGTGCAATCGGTGGATACACATTCATCACGGAGTGCTCGCCCTCCACAAAGGTCCGCCCACATCTTGTGCACATCCAGATCCTCACCGCGATACTCAGGTTCCCGTGACTTGCTAAGTTTCATGTATCGTTTTATTTTCTCAATTCAAGGCAACTGTTGTTAAATACTCTACTTTGTAACGTAACCCACTACATGTTTTACTACAAAGCAGACTACGGCGTCGCCGACACCCACATGTGACGCAACCAACAAGTTGTGCCACCATCACGACGAGGTGAGCACGACGACGCTCACCATAGCGGCGGTGATGACGCCAAAGTTGGGTCCGAGCAAACGCCACAATGGAGTGAGGATCTTGCTTTCACCGCTCGAATGGAGCAAGCGACATTCACCGAGCTCCTCGATTGTGGACGATGGATGCCCACAGAGGTGAATCTCACAAAGATCAAACCGCACAGCCAGGATCCCACGCAAGACATCCTACTACCAACGCGCTTCCTCCAGAGGACCCGCTGGCTGGTACACCCAGAACGCATGACGGTGCTAACTACACCTTCTCGGGGGTCCGACGCAACAAATTGATGAGGACACGGAGAGCTTCCACGCGGCAGGCCCTCACAGTGCGGGACAGCGGCGCACACATGCCCCGAGACGCTCACCCTGCAGGACTTCACCGAAGGCGGGGTGGACGACGCGAGGAGGCAATCGATGATTTTTTACATCCGTGTGTATCGATTTATTACTTTGACCAAGCTTTAATGTCAAATACCTATTGTATGGTCAAATTTGGAATACAAGTTTTTCCTTTCAGAATGTAAAAATCATAGAAAATCGGGAAGGTTCACGGTGAGTGTTCACGCTATGCCGGACCGATTCTTGTTTGCGCGGACCGATTCTTGTTAGCACTTTCTTAGGGTCTTCCGTGCTCGGAAAATTATTTGGTCCATACGAAAGTTGTGGGAATTTTACAGGCGCATCTTCTTCATGTTGACAAGTTTTTCCTTTCAGCAATGTAAAAAATCATAGAAAATCGGAAGGTTCACGGTGAGTGGTCACGTTTATGCGGACCGATTCTTGTTTGCGCTGGACCGATTCTTGTTAGCACTTTCTTAGGGTCTTCCGTGTTGGAAAATTATTTGGTCCACACGAAAGTTGTGGGGAATTTCAAGGCGCATCTTCTTCATGTTGACAAATTTTTCCTTTCAGCACAGTAAAAATCATAGAAAATCGGAAGGTTCACGGTGAGTGGTCACGTTTTGCGCCGGACCGATTCTTGGTTGCGCCGGACCGATTCTTGTTAGCACTTTCTTAGGGTCTTCCGTGCTGGAAAAATTATTTGGTCCACACGAAAGTTGTGAGGAATTTCAAGGCGCATCTTCTTCATGTTGACAAGTTTTTCTTTTCAGCAACAGAAAAATCATAGAAAATCGGGAAGGTTCACGGTGAGTGGTCACGTTTATACGGACCGATTCTTGTTAGCACTTTCTTAGGGTCTTCCGTGCTCGAAAATTATTTGGTCCACACGAAAGTTGTGGGAATTTCAAGGCACATCTTCATCATGTTGACAAGTTTTCTTTTCAGCAATGTAAAAATCATAGAAAATCGGGAAGGTTCACGTGAGTGCTCACGCTTTGCGCGGACCGATTCTTGTTTGCGCCGGACCGATTCTAGTTAGCACTTTCTTAGGGTCTTCCTGCTGGAAAATTATTTGGTCCACACGAAAGTTGTGGGAATTTCAAGGCGCATCTTCTTCATGTTGACAAGTTTTTCCTTTCAGAAGAGTAAAAATCATAGAAAATCGGAAGGTTCACGGTGAGTGCTCACGTTTGCGCCGGACCGATTCTTGGTTGCGCCGACCGATTCTTTTTAGCACTTTCTTAGGGTCTTCCCGTGCTGGAAAAATTATTTGGTCCACACGAAAGTTGTGGGGAATTTCAAGGCGCATCTTCTTCATGTTGACAAGTTTTTCTTTTCAAAGAATGTAAAAATCATAGAAAATCGGAAGGTTCACGGTGAGTGGTCACGCTTGTGCCGGACCGATTCTTGTTTGCGCCGGACCGATTCTTGTTAGCACTTTCTAGGGTCTTCCGTGCTCGGAAAATTATTTGATCCACACGAAAGTTGTGGGGAATTTCAAGGCGCATCTTCATCATGTTGACAAGTTTTTCTTTTCAGCAACAGTAAAAATCATAGAAAATCGGGAAGGTTCACGGTGAGTGCTCACGCTATACGGACCGATTCTTGTTTGCGCCGGACCGATTCTTGTTAGCACTTTCTTAGGGTCTTCCGTGCTCGGAAAATTATTTGGTCCACACGAAAGTTGTGGGAATTTCAAGGCGCATCTTCTTCATGTTGACAAGTTTTTCCTTTCAAAGCAGTAAAAATCATAGAAAATCGGAAGGTTCACGGTGAGTGCTCACGCTTATGCCGGACCGATTCTTGGTTGCGCCGACCGATTCTTGTTAGCACTTTCTTAGGGTCTTCCGTGCTCGGAAAATTATTTGGTCCACACGAAAGTTGTGGGAATTTCAAGGCGCATCTTCTTCATGTTGACAAGTTTTTCTTTTCAAAGAATGTAAAAATCATAGAAAATCGGGAAGGTTCACGGTGAGTGGTCACGCTTATGCGCCGGACCGATTCTTGTTTGCGCTCGGACCGATTCTTGTTAGCACTTTCTTAGGGTCTTCCTGCTCGAAAATTATTTGGTCCACATGAAAGTTGTGGGGAATTTCAAGGCGATCTTCATCATGTTGACAAGTTTTTCTTTCAAAGAATGTAAAAATCATAGAAAATCGGGAAGGTTCACGGTGAGTGCTCACGTTATACTGGACCGATTCTTGTTTGCGCCGGACCGATTCTTGTTAGCACTTTCTTAGGGTCTTCCTGCTCGGAAAATTATTTGGTCCACACGAAAGTTGTGGGAATTTCAAGGCGCATCTTCATCATGTTGACAAGTTTTTCTTTTCAAACAGAAAAAATCATAGAAAATCGGAAGGTTCACGGTGAGTGCTCACGCTATGCCGGACCGATTCTTGTTTGCGCCGGACCGATTCTTGTTAGCACTTTCTTAGGGTCTTCCGTTCTCGAAAATTATTTGGTCCACACAAAAGTTGTGGGGAATTTCAAGGCGCATCTTCATCATGTTGACAAGTTTTTCTTTCAGCAACAGTAAAAATCATAGAAAATCGGAAGGTTCACGGTGAGTGCTCACGCTTGCGCGGACCGATTCTTGTTTGCGCCGGACCGATTCTTGTTAGCACTTTCTTAGGGTCTTCCCGTGCTGGAAAATTATTTGGTCCACACGAAAGTTGTGGGGAATTTCAAGGCGCATCTTCTTCATGTTGACAAGTTTTTCCTTTCAGCAGCAGTAAAAATCATAGAAAATCGGAAGGTTCACGGTGAGTGCTCACGCTTATGCGGACCGATTCTTGGTTGCTTACCGGACCGATTCTTGTTAGCACTTTCTTAGGGTCTTCCGTGCCGGAAAAATTAGACGCCGAGAGAATTGATAATTTTCATGTCTTTCAATTCGAGAAGCGAATGCCGATGCGCTGGTGTGCTACTCAATCCAATTTCGTGATCCCAAAGTGATACTTGACATGTTCCCCTCTCCTGTGCCCATCGCAAGGGTCCCGTGCTAAGTCGAGGGCAGACACAACAGGTCACGAAGAGCTAGAGGAAGTTGTGGGGAATTTCAAGGCGCATGTTCTTCATGTTGACAAGTTTTTCCTTTCAGCAACAGAAAAAATCATACAAAACCGATTTTTGTTTGCGTCTTGACCGATTTTTATTTGCGCCGACCGATTCATCAAAGCCGCATGACCTATCACTCATCATCGTATGTTAGGCATAACCTATCACACGGGGACTCCTGCAACAATGACAACTAGGGGCGAGCAAGTGACTTGCACGCAACAAGCCCTTAATAACATTCGAATTTCAAGTAGCCGGAAAATGTTCACACGACTCAAAGACTTGAAAAACTATATTTTTACAATCTTGGGATTGCATAGGTCATGATTTGTACAAACATTTAGACTTTGCTTCAATTCGCATTGTTTACTAGTTGCTTGAACATTCAATCAAGAAACGATCATTTGTTCGTGAACCTTCGCAAACAAGCCTCGAATTCGATCAAATAAAATGATACAACCTTAAAATAACATGTACTAGCTTTATGTACGAAATAACATCAATTTGGTCAATTTTGAGTTAGGCCATATTAAGCCCTAATGACCCTACATGTGAAAAAGGTCTCAAATAAATGCGTAATATCACTAAACTAACTTAGAAATATTTTGAGGGCAATCTCCGCTATTATATGAAAATGGTTAGATTCTTCCATAAGGTGCAAATGCAATAAGAATTAAAATTTGTCCGCAACCGCCGACGCTCGATTGTATTACCTTTTGCAAGTCATGAAATATCGTATATAGATGGAAAATAATGAAAGAAAAGATCAAGCACCATCCTCGTAACATTTACTCCACCGTAATATGGAATAATATTTCGATTACAACCAAGTGTACCATATAAAACTTATATCGCAAACACCTTCCAAGATTAAGAATCGCACAAACCGTAATGACTAAGTCTTTTCGCAATCGTAAAAATATCTCGCCCTAATGTAAAAGTAAAAGAAAAAGGGTCCGATCAAAGATTAGTATATATACTACCATATTCTATGAAAATATTTTAATTCAAGCTTGATTTGCATCGTAATCCAACCTAAGAAAACCCTAATCGACAACGCCGTGAAATCTCTTGTATGGAGTTTTCATTAGTTTGTTTAGTGTGTCGAAATAAACTAATTTTAAAGTCTACGTTAGAACAGATATCGAGATTATTTCTAAGCTATTCCGTGACTACTTCCTTCGCACAAGGTATTTCACAGATGCCTGAAAGGCTTTTATTACCATGAAAAAGATGCCACGAGTAGTGAATTATGGCTAAAGAAGCTCGGAGTGATGGTAGCTAATCGACTTACAATCTACTTCACAAGAATAGCTACCAAGACAACAAGGATAGCCACGCACACCATCTTCTCCAACCATTTCACATTATCTAAAATGCGGTCCATCTTGAACATCAAGATGTTCACCTTCCGCCGAGCATAGGGTCCATCCTATCCTCCATAGTACGATGCATCCTCTGTGGTATCGTGGTTGTCGACGCCCACCGAGGTGTCCATGGTGTCCGCCATCGGAAATATTGGCACCCTCCACCTACGTGATGAGATTAACATGCTTTTGATCGTGCAAAGAAATGAGATATCTCCAAAGAACTACACAAGCCCAACCTGAAAAAGAGAGCAAACGAACTTTTCACTTACGGAGAAAAAGGGCATTTGTAGAACACCCGTCGTTATTTGCCTCGGTGGTGGAGTAGAACACATTAGCTTGGACATGGCAATTAGGACAATCGACTTGCCTTGCAGCAAGCAGCGACGGGCCCTCCGATTTCCGAGCTCGCTGCTTGAGACATGGCCTTTGGAGGCAAGGAATGGGAGGAGGATGAGGATATGTGAATGGGCCGAGGAGGAGGAGGATATGTGCCGCTTAAGCTGGTATGAAGGCCTACTTATAGAGGCACCTGATACTCGCCGCCGATAGAGGCGAAGGCTGCATAATTGTGTAATCGCCCTACGGTCGCTCGCTTTTTTTCTACGCCGCCCACCGACCAATTTTACACCGGCCCGACGCGCCTACGCCCCGCCGCCCCACTTGTCCGCGTCGCGATCCCACCCCGGCCCTCGTCTGCCGCGCCGCTCCGCCGCCGCCACGCCACTGGTCCCCATACGCCGCGCCCAGATCGGCGACATGGAATCTCAGGCGATTTATCGTACAGTCAAATCAAGAATGTGAGAGCATCTAGGCTCCTATTCTTTTATTAAACTTATCGAGGTTTTGGTGTCGATGATCAAGAAGCATACTTAGTTATACTTATTATACGTTGTTCACCGGTGTTAAGTTAGAACAAACCATGTGTACGCCGACCAACTTCTTGGTCCGGCGAAACACGCTTTGTTTGGCTAAATCAAAACATATGCTCGACGGAACAATTTTTTGGGCCGTCGCAAATCTCTTTTTTGCCAAGTAAACCTCTCGCTTCTTCACTTATACGACGGACCGCTTTTTTTTGGCCCGCGTAGCTAGGTCATTCGGTTCAACAAAGCCTCTCAAGACTATGTACCTTGACCAAAATTTTAGGTCCAACGTGTGTAGTTGGACTTATGGTACATCACCGCACAAATTCTTGAGCTTGAGTCAATCATACCCATGGCATGCATCTTCACACGGACGCGACCAAAGCCTTGCAAATCACCTCCACGCGCGACGTAATCGGCGCAAAGTGAGGATGCATGCAAACAACCGAGGTGACATTCGACGAGACCGGCGGGCCCAAGGCATAGCAATCATCAACGCATGCAAATTAATTGGTTTTTGGCGCGCGGGCACTCGCAGACAAACGAGCAAGCGAGACGCGGACGCGACGCGACGGCCGGGCCCACGTGCCATAGCCGCACATGGTGTTTGTTTCCGTGAGTTGTCCGTGTCACGCCTTTTACTCCTAAACGCTCGTGCTATTTATAACGCCTTCTCGTTTCTCGCTTGAACCCTTTGACCGTAGTTTCATCTTTCTCAAGCTTTTCGCAAGAAATCTCCGAGTTTGTGTTTTCTTCTTCTTCGCCAAGCTCATCCCGAACGGGTGTTTGTCAACGCACTAAAACCTCGCCACCGCTACTAAGGTCTCGTAAGTTCTTCTATCTTATCCTCTTCCTTGCTAGATCGAAACCCTAGTTAGAATTCATCTTATAAGGTCATCTCTTCATTTCTTAGGTCGTTCTTCAATTTCTTGCGCTCGCATTGTCGTTGTTTTTAGCCTCGTAATTTCATCAAGTCACTCAAAGATTCTAGATCGATAAAAGAAACCCTAGTCGATGAGTTCACAAAATCCGCATAAAAGAGGTCTTTTGGAAAAATTGCTGATAAAGTTAAAGGGAAAAGAAAGCCAAAACGAACATATATCGTGAGCCTAGCGTGTGGTAAAGAAAGTAACAACTAAACCACCAAGAGTACCAATGCAATATGACTCAACCTCCTCTTCAAATGATAGTGACTATCACCTAGTGCAAGCATATCATGTGATGAAGAAATAGAACTCAGTGGTGAAGTAGACATAATTTGTGGACATGAGCTAGTCGTTCTAGGAGGAAGGAAACTAAGAGCCGCCAGATTAGTACCGAAGAATCTGTTTCGTTGATAGACCGCCTCAATGAGCAATTTATCACCACATTTCGAGAAACATCTATATGGGTTACGTAAATAGGACAAATAAGAATGGAAGCTCCTTTCAAAGACTTTGCGTGCATCAATATGTTGACTGAACCAAATTAGTTCGTGCTAGGATCGATAGAATTCTAGATTGTGTTAGATCAACTCCTGGACTTGCAACTCTCATGTCCTCAATGCACTAACTTGGAGTGAAAATAGGATCATGGAATTTATGCAACACTCTTAGTAAACAAAAATAGACACTTCATTATGTTTACTATTGATGGAATTAAGAGAAAAGTAAGAACTCCTCGCTTGAAGTCGCCATCGGGCCTCATGTCCTTTGGTTGAATGTAACTAGGATTCATGATAGGATGTTCCTGAAGTAGATGGAGACATTGGTGACATGCTCGACCTACAAGTATCCGCCCACATCTACGTAAATATTCATGAGGCTAGTTTTAATGCAAATAGGGTTCATTACTTAACCGCAGGCCAAGGCTCTACTCCTAATTCTCGCACACACTATTTACCCTAAAACCGTTACAAGGAAGGAGTAACCCCATGTCTTGCATGGTCGCTACACTGATATTATCAAGACAACCCATTGATTTAACAGATTACATCCTTGGTGAAATGGAAGAAGCTATATACGTAAAGATGGGTAGCCATCTTCCTTTGCCATGCAAATCACTCGATGCTTTTGGCTCAAGGAATCATTTCCCGATCGAGAGGGACAGAGAATTCAATTCTCGCCGTAAGCAATACAAATTGTCCAAGCCACTGATAAGAAAAATGACTGCAAGTATCTCCACTTTTCAACTACCATTCATGAGCCTAGTGCTCAAGAGAATACAGAGATCCTTGAAAATTCAGATGATGATGGAGGGCTCCAAGTCATAGCTATCACACTCAAGAATACACTTTCCCAGCCTCCTAACCTTTCATATACTCCCACGTATATCTTGAACTATAGCTCGTAACATCTAAGTCGGCAAAGGTTTGGACACCAACATCCCGCAGTTGTATGCTACCGTAGTCTCATCATGAAGATGAGGAAATTCATAGACTACAAGAACTAGCAATACACCAGATTCGTGGAAGGACAAAGATTTCCAGTGCAGCTCATGAGCATGAAGCAAAGGTTCCGTAACTCCTCGTGGTCATATACCACCTTTACACGTAATTCTGATGATAATTTCACTATTCTCATCATCCCGAGCTCAACCATTTCATCAACCATCTTGGTGGGACTCACACCTGTGGTGGTTCACATCATTCGAGCAACAATACAACACCGATCTCGTAAATGCTCAAGAAAATATAGAAGAAGAAAGGAAATTGGTCGCCCAGAGACATGATGAACAAATGGCAAGAATTCACCAACAAAGAAGTACTAATGCAAAAGATCTATCAAAACCAAGAAAATCTCGTAAATGAAACTTACACAAGATTTGATATGATCAGAGGAAATCGGTGGGACATAAGAAAATGGATTGGTGAAATTAAAACCGAACAACCGGTCATCAAAGAAAGAATGTATGATCTTAACAAGAAGCAAAATGCTCAAAATGCACAGATTGACAAGTTTGCTCGTAATGTCTACAAGAACTTCAAAAGACCGGAAGCTGCTTAGATTCACATGCGATCAATTAGATCATTTTCGGACTATATTGTAGACACTGACTTAACTCGACATCGAATCAACAGGACATTGCACAACTTTTGTTGACAAAATCAAGAAACTTAGAACTTGTCGAGATGTCCAACATGACTTCAAAGTGAATGTACTTTCAATCCTCACCGAGATCCCGATTATCCCACCGCACAATCAAGCAATGGCTTCTCCTCTTCTCGATAGAGACCGAGAACACCACCTCCTTCTCCTCCACGAAGAAGCACAAGCTCCAGAATGGCAAGATGTCAAAAGAAATTTTTCAAAACGCAAGAAGTGACCTTTGTGGTTGTTGATGCCAAAGGGGAGAAGAACAATCAAGAATAGTCTAGTTCAAGATAGTCTAAATAGTCTCTATGGTCAAAAATGCTATATTAAGAGTAATAGTCTTCGTGTTTGTCTCGCTTTCTTAAAACTATAATGTCCGAAAAGGCTAATGTTTTCTATACTTTTTCATGTGTGTTAAAACTATAAAATCACATTTTACGACGGACCGATTTTTTTGGTCAAAGCGAATAGGTCGATCTAAAGCTCGCAGGTTTAGAGGACCAATTTCTTGTGTACGCTAGGCTCAACTTTTTCGGTCCTAGCAAACATAAATCACTTCAGATCCTCACCGCAAACTCAGTTCCGTGACTTGCTAAGTTTCATGTATCGCTTGCCTTCTCAATTCATGGCAACAAGTTTTTAGTTGAGCAAATGTAAAAATCATAGAACATCGGAAGGTTAACGGTGAATTCTCACGTTAGCGCCGACCGATTTAAATTGCTGGCGTAATTTGCCTTTTAAGGGTCTTCCTGCTCTAAAAATTATGTGTTCTACATAAAAGTTGTAGAGAATTTCAAACACAACTTTTGATGTTGACAAGTTTTTCAGAGAACGACATATAAAATCATTAAAAATTGAGAAGATCCTATCAGTATTGAAAACAAATTACACCGCATTTGGTTGAAATTTTATGGTCCGCTTTTGTTCCTTTCTAACCCCACTAGTGATCCGAACAAGTCTTAGCAACATCCACAACATTACAATATCTTATCAAGTCTCACCAACATCCAAAGAACATTAAAACATTTTAACAAGGCTAAGCAACATCCATCAAGATTACAATAACTTAACAAGACTTAACATTAAAACATACTAGAACACTCCCAACCATCACTATCAATGTCGATACCTCATCTTCACAATATTGCCAATCCTCACGCTTACCCTCGCCATCGCTTGGTAGTCGTAAGGAAGACACAGATCGTGGTCTACATCCCTTCGTGCTCGTGATCCTCTTCGGCTCTACTTCATCTCTTTGCATCGATTCACGGATCGAATGGCAACTTGCTCAAGGTGCGAGCTATAGCTTCGATATCAATCACAAGACCATTGTGTGCATTGCTACATGGACATGTGTCCGACTAAAATTGTCTTGGGCAATTTTGTTAAGGTCGAGGCGATGCATTCTATTTGTTCCATCGTCCATGCCAATCTTTTATCGAGCTTCTCCCGATCCTTGTCCATCTACAAGTATTACAAGTGTGTAATTAACAAACCTATGTGCCGAATAGTCATCATATGGGTTTCATACCGACATGCATAAGGAGAAAGGGGAACATGCGGCGCATGAAAGCTCTATTCGCTGTAATCCCGAGTTTAAAGCTCACATCCAAGTCAAGTTAGGGCTCATACCTTGCGGATCCAATGATCCCGCGCACTTGAGGTCAAGAGGTCGATGGCGAGGTGGATCCGTTGACGATAAAGCCGGCGACGCCCACGCCGGATTTGCACCGGAGGCACTTGATGGCAAGGCACCGGAGGTCAAGAGAGCGCTGGAGTGGTTGCCTCCTTGCGGATGGGGAGGTGTTTGGAGAGTCCGATGGAGACGACGGACGGGTAAGCTATTTATAGTGATTCATCAAAGCCGCACGACCGTCACTACACATCATTAAAGCCGCACGACCTACCACCCATCATCAAAGCCGCACGACCGTCACTACACATCATTAAAGCCGCACGACCACCACACATCATCAAAGCCGCACAACCCGTCACTACACATCATTAAAGCCGCACGACCACCACCCATCATGAAAGCCGCACGACCGTCACTACACATCATTAAACTGCACGACCACCACCCATCATCAAAGCCGCACGACATGTCACTACAAATCATCAAAGCCGCACGACATGTCACTACAAATCATCAAAGCCGCACGACTAGTCACCCATCATCAAAGCCGCACGACATGTCACTACAAATCATCAAAGCCGCATGACCGTCACCCATCATCATAAAAGCCGCAAGACGGTCACCCGTCATTATAAAACCCGCACGACCTATCACCCATCATCCTTAAATCTTGAAATAAATACCATAGCTTCCTCGCAACCATATGTACTTCTTTTCTCGCAAAAATATTTATATTTAAATGCATTCAATCGCTTATGGCTAGTTCAAACCCTTAATAACATTCAAATTTCAAGAGGCTAGAAAATGTTCAAACGACCTCAAAATTGATAAAACCTGTTTTTACATTCTTGGGATTGCATAGGTCACAGATATGTAAAAACATTTAGACTTTGCTTCATTTGCATTGTTTACTACTTGCTTAAACATACAATCAAGAAACGATCATTTGTTCGTAATATCACAAACAAGCCTCGAATTCGATCAAATAAAATGATACAACCTTAAAATAACATGTACTAGCTTTATGTACAGAAATAACATCAATTTGGTCAATTTTGAGTTAGGCCATATTAAGCCCTAATGACCCTACACGTGAAAAACGCCCAAATAAATGCGTAATATCACGAAACTAACTTAGAAATATTTTGAGGGCAATCTCCTGCTATTATATGAAAAATGGTTAGATTCTTCCATAAGGTGTCGCCGCAGTCGAAGAATTAAAATTTGACCGCAACCGCGCGATCGGCTTGGTCGAATTAGCTTTTCAGCAAGTCATGAAATATCTTGTATAAATGGAAAATAATGAAAGAAAAGTCTGCACTCATCCTACAACATTTACTCTACCATAATATGGAGACATATTTCAATTACAACCAAGTGTGGCATACAAAACTTATCGTTGCAAATACCTTCAAGATTAAGAACCGCATAAACTATAATGAATAAGCCTTTCGCGGTCGAAAAATCTCTCGCCCTAATGCGAAAGAAAAGAAAAGGCCTCCATATCGAGTTTAGTATATATACTACCATATTATGTAAACATATTTTAATTAAAACTTGATTTTCATCCAATCCTACTTAAGCAAAACCCTAATCGACAACGCCGTTGAAATCCCTTGTAGCCTAACTTCTTTGCACTTTGACAGAGGGTGACACGTCGTCAAATTCTTTCCTGAGGGTGACACATCGCGCCTTTTGACAGAGGGTGACAGTCGTGCGCTTTTGACAGAGGGTGATAGCTCGTGCAAACCTTCGACATTGTGGTGACAAAACGTGCACCTTTGACCATTTTTTCCGACAAGGTGACAGTCGCCGATCGATCAGTGTCAGAGTTGTGTGGAGTAACGCCCACCACCAATATAAAACCTACCGAGGATACACATCCAACATCGCCAAACCACCGATAAATATCGCAGAATCTACACGATGTCGTTTATCGTCGCTTCAAAGAAGCGAAGTCATCTCGCCCGAGTACCGGATACCAAGAGCGTTGACGCCAGCTCACGAGCTGCCTCGACCCAAATGCGAATGCAACCTTCCGCGAAGATGATGCGATCTACCCACGGAGAGACGGCCGCCCGCGCCACTATCGCTGTGTTCGCCTACAAGGTAAACCTACCGTGTCTACACAATACAGGTAACAATACCATTTCATGCATCGTTCTTTCTTTTCTCAAAGACAAGGACCGTGTTGCTTCTTCCAATGGATCGATGGTCCGTAACGACGTGACTACGAATTTGTCTACAATCGCCACGACACCGAACCGCTTCGCCGAGAACTTCAACCGCGGGAGAGGCCGCCAGATACGCCCCGCTCTAGATCGACTCGAGTTCGTGACCGGTGGGCAAGGCGCCAACCAATCGGTGAGTTTCATGCGACCTACTCATGTTTCACTCACAAAGTAATAATTCTAAACCAGTTCATCGTGATACAGGAGTTCAAAAGGACATGTGCGAAATTGCTCGAGTCAAATGAGAAACCTCCTCAAGGGCCACCCAAAGCCCCGACTTTTGCGAACATGGCTCGCAGCGGTGGTTGATACCGCCACGAAGATCTAGCGGATCGGAGATTCTACCGGTGTTCTTTGGCCGAGGATGAATGGTGCGGCTACTTCAACTGGTGGATCCGAGACGCACCATCCACATCTCAAACTTCCTGTGGGATAACCGGGGAGCAACCTCTCCGTGGTGCTACTACCGCCGTAAAAGCCGGACTCGAGTACGCCTACGGTGTTATTCAACGATCGAACCGGGCATACCGCATTGATCGCAGGCACGCCTGGTTGTACAAGGATAAGCCCAACACACACCTCCTTCACCATGTAGTGGAGTGCGAGCCAAACAGAGCAGCGTCTCGGCAAGTCTCGCCAACGGCAAGAAGAGGGTACCTCCTCTCAAGAGGAAGGGACAAGGGAAGCAATGCATCGAGGTCCGCACCACGCAACAAATCCTTGACGTGTTGCGCAGATCGTGCGGGAATCCGTGGTATTAACATAGGGACGCTGAATCGGGATGACATGCCCATATGGGAGGGCGTAAATCCACATAAAAAGCCAAAAATTCAATCTTACACACCCGAGACGCACGGCATTGGCCACCCATCCGCGATAGCTGGAGCACCGCGATCCCTTGGAGTTCTTTCATAGTAGGGATTGAGCGGTGTCCGAGAACAAATCGCATAATTTACACGGTCATGTAATATGCGTAAAATGTTGGACATCATTCCCATTGCATCAAGATAGGCGAACGATCATTTGTTCCACCATGACCAACAATGCTTTCGTTAGTTGTTTCGATAAGCAATTTCACATCGTTGTAATGCCCTTGTACCCTTGTAATATAATCCAATCTATTGTTTAGTTTTTCGTTAAGCAATTTCAAAATTTTCTAACATGATTTGTTTCATTTTTCGCCGCTTAAAATTAACTTGTCAACCAAATTTTTATGAAAATTTCATTGATGTGTGTAATCCACGAGCGGATCGGTAGACTAAGTAATTAAGTGTGTAATCCGTATGACTGTAGTCAACCGTAAATAATTTACTTAATCAAGCTATGCTCCAACTAGCAAAGAATAATTGTTTCTTGCCCTACTCAACTCACGGAAGTTCAAACGCGCGCATGCATAAGGATTGACGCGACGAGATCAAGATTAAAGCAAAGCATGCATGCAAATCGCCTCCACGCGACGCGACCGATCGAGCCCAAGGCATGCATCTTCACACGGACGCAACCAAGAGCTTGCAAATCACTCAGCGTGATTTAATCGGCTCAAAGTGATACGGAACCATTTTGGCCAACTATCGCTGCTTTTCATGACATTCCAATGAAAGTTAGGGTTTATAGTTAGGTTCAAGTTAGGGCTTAGGTTAGGGTTACATAATTTGTATATGTATTTTTTTATAAAAGTTTCATATTTATTACTCGATAAGCATTACAATTCGCCATAAAATTTTGGTGATAAATCCGGTCCTACAAACATAAAACCGGTCGAATTTTTGATCATATCGGTCAAAAACCAAAATCTCGCTAAAAATACTGAAATCCCAAAATTTCAACATATCCAATCCATCCAAAATTGTAGTTAACATGTTCGCATAATTTAAGTTACGGTTTAGGGTTAAGGTTACATAATTTGTATATGCGTATTTCTTCCGCAAATTTTTCACATGTATTCCTTAGAAAAGGCATTACAATTCTTCACAAAAATTGGTGCTAAATCGACCCTACAAACAAGAAAACCGATCGATTTGTGATCATCTAGGTCAAAACCAAAATTCTCGCTATGCCAAAAATCCCAAATCCCAAAAATTTAGGCATATCCAATCCAACCCAAAAATTGTAGTTAACATGTTTGCGTAATTTAAGTTTCCTCTTCCACCTATTAAAATCGCTTACTAAAATTCCCGTACTCGCGATGAAAAGAAATCACCTCCACGCCGCGACGAATCGGCGCAAAGTGAGGAGGATGCAAACAACCGAGGTGACATTCGACGAGACCGGTCGAACCAAGGCTTAGCAATCATCAACATGCATGCAAATTAATTGGCTATCGGCGATACGAAGAAATCGCAAACAAACGAAAGGCAGACGGCGACGCGACGCGAAAGTTGGGGCCACGGGCATAGCCGGCACATGGTGTGCCGGCTATGCCATAGCCGGTTTTGGGTGTCGGCTATGGCATAGCCGCACACCAAGTGCCGGCTATGCATCGCCCGGTGTTCTGTGCCATTGTCACGCTATTTCCGCTAATAATACGCAAAAGTTGTCCAAAATTGAAATTATACTGTACAAAGTTGTCCGTATTTGAAATTTTGCCGCCACCGACTGGGCCATATTATATGTATACACACACTACTCCATTTGTAAGTATTTTCTTTTATCGTATAGATGAATAAGATATTAAAAATGACTTAACTACCAATTTATATTACTACCTCACAACTTTTTCGCTTCACTTCCGATAGCAAGCCTAATTCTTGATCGATCCTCTCAAATTGTTAACATTTTTAATGCAATACTATATCGTATAACAATCTTCTATTTTTCTCCAATTATTACTTAATGTTGAACGCTATGACATCAACATGCATTCATGTACAATCGCCGCTATCCCTATCGGGACACTCGTTACTCTCTCAAAGTGGTCCCAAGTCTATTCTATACAGAGCACCATCTCTCCTCCGAGCTTTTGCTCCTTGTTTTGATTGATACGAATTCATGAATATATATATATATATATATATATATATATATATATATATATATATATATATATATATATATATATATATACATGCAGAATGTTATACATGCTTGATTCCTGCTTGTCCCATGTCGGTCGTTTCTCTTATTTGATGTTGGCCAACTCAACAATGTTGTTTCCTCGCTAACTCTGATGACCTCCTATCTTTTCTGATTTTAATATATTTGCTTTAGTCGTTTTCTAACGATATGGAGAATCTTCCCACCATTGCGTGTGACATCATGTGCCTCAACAGCGATGGCACGTTTCTAACTACCCAATGAATATATATCCTCTGTAGCTCGTCTTACACGCAAAGCTTCATCTGCTCTCTACCAGAGCCTCCCTATCACCAAGCTTCTTTTGCCACCGACTTCTTCAACAACATAGATGCTCACCACTCGTCGTCGCACCTTTGGCTCCTTTGATTTTGACCTTTCTCTTCAATGACTCTGACGAGCAACGTGACGTTGTTCTCATCTCTAATGTAACGTCTCCGCCTATCACTTCCCCATGAGCCAATATCTTCTTGCATGACAGATCGACGCCATTGCACTCATGTGTGGTCTCCTCCGACAACACTTGTGATATCAATTTTATAACTTTTAGTTGTATTCAAAATTTTAGTTATCTTTTTTGGAGTTCGTATATAAATTAATTGCTAATTTTATTTAAATTATTCTGGATTTTAGTTATTTAAGGATTTTACTTTGGGATTCTTATAGAAAGCAAATTGCAAACCTTCTGTCGAGACCAAATTTCTAAACCAACCTCTGTGTATAATCGTATTTAGTCCGTAAAAGCTAGAACACATAGTGGAAATAGTGATAATAACACATCCATATCACGAATCAAATAATATTAATTAAGTAAAAGATACCGGCTTCATAGACAACAATTACAAATAAACAGACACATAGCTTAAGTTCAATAAAGTAGTAGCAGAAACAAAATAAACAGCAGCAGGATAAGCCATCCATTTGGCTAACAAGCAATCGACTGGGGTACGCGTCCTAGTAATTCGGATCACCTTCGTCGTAACCACAAGCAAAGAACTTGTAGTCACCTTCTACTTCTACGCACTTTTTTTGTGAAAAGTTGGGATGTTGTAAGGGTGAGTACAAAATGTACTTCGCAAGTTTTGGAAACATAATGCATGATAACTATATGCAAGGTTAAACAAATGAATACTTAATATGGCTCATTTAGCATAAAGTTATGTTTAACTTTAAATACGACTAGTAATTTCACAAAGTATCATTCGACCAAATGTAGTTGTAATAATTGAACTTGATATGACAACTAAAATAGGTTTCAACCACCTGGCTGGCTCCAACCGCCAAACTACAACCTGAGAGTTCCATGCACTCACGTATTCCCAAATCATCATTTTGATTTAAAACAAAACCATAAAAATTCTACAATGTGAAAGCGTACCTCGTCTGCCCTTGACTGTGAGCATAGCTATTTGAGTAGTTTTAACTCTGCAGAGTGTGTACAGCTTTACCCACAAGGCATGAACGTCTCTTTGTGCAACGCCATTAGCACACTTTTTTTGGTGTGCCGCAGAGAGATCATGATAAGGCCTTTACAATGTACAATCCCGCTATTAACCTCGCCCACTAAGGTTTCACCGCTGAAGGGTTCCATCCGCCCAGTTAGAAGCCCCCTCTTGCGTTGTGTGGGAAAAATCTATCTCCATCCGACACCCACATTCTACCAACTAGCGAATTCAATAACGAGACGAACAAATTAATTAGCCAGGTCGTACTCATATAGACTTGTGGTTATACGGTAATGCTCGGTCCATGATAACACACGCTTGGTCTTTAATTGACTAGGGCGAAACATTCACTTTACAAGTTCTCGCACTTTCTACACCGCCAAACATTCCATCCGCCGATCTAAACCATTTTTCACTTTATTTCATTTAAATAATAGCAAAGAATACCAATTAACGCAACTTCACAAATGAGTTTAAACAATGTTTGATCAACATGGTCAAGGAAGACTTGCCTTCATTGCCCCCTGTTGGTTCTACCTCTCACTGCTGGTTTGGTTGAGCTTTGGCGACGCTGCTACACGTGAAAGAAGAATAAATAAATAAAAGAAATACAAAAAATCAAAAATTAAAAGGATGGTACTGAAAGGTAGAGCTTGAATTTATATGAATTTAGAAATTTAAATTGTTGGATTTGGAACTCGAACGAAGGAGAACGGGCTCTCGAAAGTGGCTCGGATCAAGAAAATCAGGAAAAAGAAAAGGGAGAGAGAAAGTGACACGTGATACAATCTAATTGGCTGGGATTTTTGGATTTTTTGGAAAAATAAAAATGGAAAATAAACGCGTCAGTGGCTTGGTTCATGATTTACCGAGAGCACCAAGAGAGCTACGGGTTGATGTGGCAGATCGAGATGACGTGGCGTCCATGCGGTGGATTAGGGTTGACGTGTCAGCCACGCGGTGGGTGACGTGGCATAGCCTACACAGCCTGACACATCGCTTGATCCGAGGCGACGCTGAGGTGGCGACCACCGGGCGGTGACACGACTCCATGCGGCAGACACGTCGGATCGGACGGCTCGGGGAGTCGTGGCGAACTAGCGGTGGCTCGGCCTTGCCGGAGCCGAGGAAGAAGGCTTCGGCCTAGGGGCAAATCGTGACGAAACGAACCCAGGCTTGTGGCAAAAGGATGCACGCGATGAGATGAACCCGATGGAATCGACGGTCGCGGCGAAGACTCACCAACGGCGACAAAGCTTCAATGGCACGACGGTGCTAGGGTTTGAGCTCAGGGTGGCGACTCCATGCGGGAAACATCAGGAAAAGAAGGGGGAAAGGGGGCTTTATAGACGCCAAGACGCTTGAGGTCTCCAGCTTGGATAAGGTACTGGCATGGGCGGAAATCGCAGATGGCGACATGAAATCCGCATAAATGCGGAGTCTGTGTAACATCCCATAAAATTCAAAAATATGACAAATGAAAATTTTGAAATTAAAAAATGGAATTTAATAAAAATTTAAATTGGAATCAAGATTTTGATTTTAAACAATATCTTTTCCTCATTTTCTTGCATTTTAATCTTAAAAAAAGAACGATTATAATATTAAAACTATTTCTTCCAAAGCAACCAAACTATAAAAATGAATTTGAAATATGTTCATAATTATAATTATATTTTTTCTGAATTTTCTATAATTATTGGTTTTTCTTGAGTTTTTGCATTAAAAGAAAAGTCAAATATGTTGAAATGGTAAAAGTAAAAAGGTAAAAACATAAAATCAAAACAAAATATGCAAAACTCATACTAAAATATCAGAGCACTCCAGAATACCCCAGAACTGTAATCATGATTTTTGAGATAATCTGAATATAATAAAATAAAAGTTAAGATATGATAATCATGAGGTAAGATATCAATCTTATCTTGTCAGATTTTTATAGAATTATATAGGGCTTATCTGAAGCCAAGATTTTTAACATGCTGACCTCAGATCGTTATCTACCACTGGTAAAAATATCAGGAATTAAAAAAAATATTTATACCTTTTAAAATTCAAAAATTGAGAATAAATAAAGCTGAACATATCAATGTCAGAATTTTTAGAATTTAAATATATAATATAAATTTTTAAATTTTACGGTAGATAAGTGATACCATTTAATATTCTTAAAAAAGTTTCATAAAATAATAACCTAAATTTGATCTTTAATTAAATATAAAACAAAATATGGAGAAATTCAAAAGTCTCATTGTTAGAATTTTAATAAATTGTATACCCAAATTTTTAATCTGAAATTTTTATGGAAGCTTATCTATTCCTTTACGACTTAGATATAAATTTTCAAAAATAATTGAGTCGGTTTGATAGCTCAAATCAGTGAATATATCCCGTTTTGTCCAGAGACTGCAGTAGAGCTGTCCCTCTAATATCACTGACATGTGGGCCCGACGATCCCAGGCAGGGACCAGCTCTCCCTGCCATCTACCCCCACACGTCAGCCACTTTCCCCATTCCTTTTCTTCTCCCCCTCTCCCTTCTCTCGCGCGACACAGCAGAGCCAGCAGCCACCGCCTCCGATTTTGTCTTGCCTGCGCCGCAACCTTGCGCAACCCAAGGCACGCCGACCTGCGATATTATAGTTGTCCCTGCCACGGAGCTACCTTGATCGTCGAGCCCTGCTCTACCTGAAAAGCAAATCTCGCGTTGTTTCCAGCTCCACCGAGATCAGCCGTCGCAATTCAAGCCGTGTTCAAACACTGTTCAAACCGCCTCATTGGTCTATATAAAGATCGTCAATGCTTCATGAGGATCCTGCAACTTTCGCCATATCCCTTCTACTCACCTCATCTCCCAGCTCCACCGAAAGCATCGTTGCTTCGCCGCCATTGTCGCAAAAGCCAGAGGAAGGGAAAAACCCAATCAGCCGTCTCCAGTGAACCCCAAAGCAATTCACTCGTCCAAAACCCTCTCCATAGCATCCAGAATCCATCACTAACCTCAACCGAAGCTCTTCTTCTCCGGAGCACTGCCACACCGTGTTCTTCCACCGTGGTTGCCCGCGCACGGTGAGAGCCCATTTCCTCTACTCATTCTTTTGGAAAAGTAGCAAAACGAAGTCTATATAACCCACTAATTCTCGTCCCGGTGAAAATGAGCGGAGAAAACTTGAGTTTATTCTCCGCCATCGGCCAGCCTTGGCCACCGCCGCACTCGTACGATGGCAACCCACCTCTCGGCCATCTCCGACCACCGCGGTACCACCCTCGTGCGCGCAATCACGTGATGAAGCTCATGGTGGAACCCATTCCATCCCTCCGGTGAAGCCTCTCCGTCGGCAAGCCCTAGTTGCCCCTTCTCTGCTTCGGGTCACCACCATGCGGGACCAGATGTCAGCCTCTGAAGCAGTGCGCTGTGCCTTATTCCATTATCGAGCGGGCCCCGCCGGTCAGTCACTCGCGCTGCGCAGCTCACGCGGGCCCGTGCGTCAATCACGTGGTGCACAGCCTCTCCTTGCCGACTGGGCCCGGCCTGTCAGTGCCTCAGCTCGATGCCATCCAAAAACGGAAAGCATGTTTTAAATGCGAAAGTGTACTTTCCATTTTTTTGGTAAATTTTCTAATTTTCTGTATTTTTCAAACCCTAGTGTTTTCAAATTTGTATAACTTTTGAACCATAAATACAAATGAACTGAAATAAATTTATAAATTCATTATAAATCATTTAGATTCAGAATATACAAAAAATACTTTGAAAATAAACTCTGTTTAAATTTTGAATTCGAATTTAAAGAAAGAAGTTGAAATATGCCATTCATAGAATTTTTACAAATGAACTCCAATTTGAATGAAACAAGTTTTGTTAGACTTCTTGTATCCTTAGGAACCTGAGTTCACTATAGGAAATATTTGAGTTGTTGTATGTAGTAAGAAAGTAGTCCAATATTAATCCAAATGATTTTAGCCTCTTGAATTCATAACATAAATAAAAATAATTCATAAAATAAGAAGTAATATCTGAAAGGACAGGGGATGTCGCCTAGAGGGGGGTGAATAGGCGAATTAAAATATTTAAAACTAAATTGCAGCGGAATAAAAAAAATTGCAGCTAAATAAAATCTCCCGAGGGTCTAAGTCCGGAGTGTCCGGGACTTTTATCCGGATACTCCGATATGTCCGGACTGTCCGGGTCGAGTTCGATATCTCTGATTGGACCCGAGGGACTGAGATCGGAGTGTCCAGGACTTATCTCCGGATACTCCGAAATATCCGGACTATCCGGGTTCAGGAGTCCGGATACTCCGGATTTAAGACCTTGAAATGAGATTTTAAATCCCTGCAATTTTTCAACAATCTACTTGAATACAAAAGATCTAAATGCTATCAGTGCACTGGGATGATGTAGATCTAGAGCCAAACACAATAATAGAGTAGATCGGGCAATTTCAAGATTCAAAATCAAATACTAAAGCAAGAGTAAGAAGCAAACTTGGAGACAATGATTTTTCACCGGTTCGGATCCTTGAGGGATCCTACGTCTCGCTGAGGCGGCTCGGTCACACTTGAGCCGGTTTTTTCAACCCTCTTCCTCCCGGTGTTGCACAAATGCACTCACGGTCTTCACTCCTTTGATTCCTTCCCTTACGGAGGCGGAACTGCCTTCACAAACTTCCCACGGCCAACCACACAAAGCTCCGGTGGCTCGTAAGGCGACCTTCTAGCCGCCTAGGAGTCCTCAACCTCCAAGAGTAACAAATGCTCACGAAGAACAAGCTTGGAGATGAAATCAAGTGCTCAATCAACTCAAAACTCACTCAACCTAGCACCTCACTCCTCAAACTCTTCCCAACCCTTCTCACAAAGGGGATCACTTAGATCTAAGGGTAAAGAGGTGTTTTGGGGGCTCAAGAACAAGGGTATAGCACCTCTAATCAACAGGGTTAAAAGCCTCTACAAAAGAGGAGGATGGGGCTATAAATAGAGCCCCCAAAAAACTAGCCGCTTGAGACACACAAGACAACCCGGAGACTCGGATAAATACCCCGGACACTCCGGACTAATTCAACCTGGAGTGTTCGGACTTAACACCGGATACTCCGGATTGTCCAAACAGCACTGAGCAGCCCGACGAAAACGAGTATAACTTTTGACTCCGGACTCCGATTTCAGAGATCTTGAACTCTACCGAAAGCTAAGAACGAGGGCTACACAACCAACAAGGTCTCACTACCCAAAACTCAAAGGATAAACACAGATTTCACAAAGAATCCAAGGGAGACCTACAACCCTCACTTTCCGGCACCACTAACACCACTCTCTTTCTAAGTTTCACAAGGATGGATCACTTGAGCACTTGACACATCTAAAAGTCATTCGACATCGCATCCCTCTTAATAGTACGACAATCCTTAGACTCAAATTAAATCAAAGATAATATAAGTCTAGAAATAGTCACTTCCCGTCTTCTTTCTTAATGTCGATGCATGAAGACTTTCACCATATAATTGATGACATCTTCGCCTTGTCCAACTCGACTCGATTCACCTCATGAGACTCTCGTCCTATCAACCTTGACTTGATCATCCTCTCTGACGATCTCCACGCCAAGTTGATCTTGACTTAGTCCTCAACTCTTGGTGACACCGTTGTCTTGTTGACCTCGGCTTGACGATCATCCTCCAAGATACCTTGGTCATCATACATATACGGGACCTAAGTCTTTCCAATCCACTTATGATAGACATTAGTCCCAAAAGCTCAATAGATATAAACAAGTTGATATTTGTGAACAATTGATTACAACAAGTGTTTCATATAAAGAAGCACAACATAAATGGAAACACTTGACATAAGAAATGTTCTCTACTAAGTACATCATGATGAATATGTAATTGATCTATATGCACTAGAGAGATAATTGCCAATATGATGAATCAATTAAATCATGGCAAGGATCACAGTCTTTACTTAATTGAAGCACATGATGGAATATACACGAATTGTACATGTGCAAATAATATTTTGAATAAGAGTAAATATGTGATCCAACTCTAGATTAAACTTCACCAAGAGAAGTGCATGAGAAGATACACAACTAAGACATGCATGCACCAAATCAATCTATAGCAATATGAAGTTTAACTCTAGTTAATATATGCATACTAAAAACAAAGCACATAATGAACTCAAATGAATATATATGCACAAATAAATATGACATGAACCAATGCTCATATATATAATCAACATGCTACTTGGAGTTCACTATGCATTTGCACGAAAGGAATGCAACAACAAATATAGAATAGATACCAAAAATTGCATACCTTATCTTTGCTTAACCATCCCACTTGATTTTCCTCTAAATAGATGAGACTGATACTCAACTAGGCAATAACAAGTTAGTCTCATACCAATATAATCATATTAGAGGTTTGTCATTTGTTAAGCACTAAGTTAAGCATTTACTCAATTTCATAGATTATCATTATATGCGTTTGTCATTAATCACCAAAATAACATAAGTGCCTAGATGCACTTTCAATATCATTGCTAATGATATGAGATCAACAAGAATCCAAGTACCTAAGAAACCTAACCTTAAACCACATCAATTTTCTATAGTTTGTCTCTATTTGATTTTCTATCTGATTTCTTTTTGCCTTATTGAACTTTGTTACTTGCCGTATTTCCATTGAATGACGCATAGAACTCGATGCCATTGATTCTATCATCAACGTCATCTACAACAATGACTTTGTCGTAAACAACAATAAGCATGGCAAGCACCCCCTTTGACCATGTTGATCCTAGTTTTACAAATGTTTTATTAAATGTTTTCTTGCATACCTTATGTTATCTAAACACTGCTACTTTGTGAGTATTGGTAGCTATACCTGTAGAATCATAGAACTTCCTTGATAAGTATGGATTTGTGAACCTTGATAACCCTAGAATAAGGTAGACAATACACAATGTCAACATGAGTGTCCTCACAATTAGCTGTCATGCTTAGCCATGCTTAATAAAGACTCAAGTTCTTTACAATTTAAAAATGTTGGATATGACAAAATGTTGGGTAAGACCTTTCCTTATGGTTGGTTTTTTGATTAAAAATGAAAATGAAACTATGGTTTTGATGCAGACAATTATTGGCAATAGCCGGATGTACAAGGGACTTGTACGTAGTGTAGGGGGAGATTATTGCCCGTGTCGGATTAAGGATCGAACTATAGGTTGTTTCCAGGCCAAGAAACACGTACAACCACAAGTGCTGGTATGGGACAGCCTTAAACCAATTAAGTTATTTAGTTTAACTTTGCACATTGGTAGGCTGGAGTAAAATGGGCTTTTTCAGTGACTGATTGCTCGAAGGTGTACACCATACTATGGATATGCTTGATCACTTATTGTACAGTGACTGTACAAACATTTATACCATAGTATGGGTTTATCGTCACCGTGCTAGTGCAATGTTAACCTAGATAATGTAAAGGTTTTTGTCATGAACATTGTGGCCACTACGCCAAAGGTGCATGAAACATGCGGCAAAAAGAAAAGGTCATGACTTGTGGGTAAAGATATACACCTCTGCAGAGTGTAAAACTAATCGATTAGCCGCGCCCGCGGTCATGGGCACATGGTAAAGTCATCTCATAGTTAGATGTTTTTATTTTCATAAAATCTGGTTTCTACCGTGTGTCGGTGATTTCTACCATGTGTTGGTGAAAAATGGTTCGTGGATATGGTCATGATACCCAGGTTTGTGAAATTTACTTATTCGTATTTACATACTGTTATTTTACATATGAAATTGCTTTTACTTAAATTCTGTTTGTAATCTACTATTATGTATTTACATTTCAAATTGGCTTTATGCAAATTAACCATAGTAGCATTTCCTTTGAAATGTCCTGCATATATTATAGGTTTTGCAAAAGTCTCGCGGAGTATGAAAGTACTCACCCTTGCTTATTCATTGTTTTTAGGGTGAAGAATCAGATTAGTCCAATGAAACTTATTTGACGCAGGATTCGGAATTGTTAACAATGAAGCTTTTCTAGGGATATGCCTTGTCAGTTGCATGAGGGTTGGATGGGCACACTACAAGACTCTTGAATCTCTCCACTGCATTTCTCTGTATTGTAAGATTCTATTGTATAAATTACCATTATTATTTGTAACAAAGAGTATGGATGTGATATCAATTGTTGTAAATCTGTGTGCTAGCCACTGATCTTGAGACTAGTACTGTTTGCACATGAAATTTCCATTTTTGCATTTATGCTAAAATAGGGGTCGTTACAATCTGGCGACGAGACGGGCGGCGACGGCTGACAGACGGGCCCCGCCCATCAACGGCGCAGATGTGGATGCTGGCGTGGGCCGCACGAGCTGGGCCGAAGGAAGCGGGGCGACGACCTGAGCGGTGGCATGCCAACCGGTGGGGAAAGGGGGTCGGGCCGGGCGAAGGAAAAGGAGTGGGCAGTGGGCGCGAGATTTAGAGGATTAAAAAGGTTTTTCCTTTTACAAAATTCTAGAAAATTAGTAAATGGTGAAATAAATAGCAAATAAATGCGAAAAAATTCCATAAATTTCTCAAAATACTTTTAAGCATTTAGAACCTGAATAAATTGATTTGAACACATTTCAAATTATAAAATTTCATTTAATAAATTTCCTAGCACTAAAAAAGAAAATTTTAAATTCTCAAAATTCGCAAAATGAAGAAAAAAAATTAAAAATGGCTCTAAATTTCCTTTTTATTCAGAATTTCAGTTATTTCTATATTGTACATGACACGAAGTCTTTTTCGTTTGATCTAAACCATTATAATTTGGACCCACCATGATTAAAGTGTAGATCTTTCTCTTTTTTCCTCTGATTAGTATGGAAATTTCTAACCTATCAAGCAAACGTGGTGACTTCTTTTGCCTTTGCTTTTCTCATACATATGAAAATCAAGTTAAATTTATTTAATTTATTTTGAATTTTATTTATTTAGGAATTTTACTTTGGAATTTGTATGGAAATCACATTGCAATTTTCTTTATTCCAAATTTGAATTATTTTTTAAAACTCGTATATAGATCCAATTTCTTATTTTTATTTATTTTTTACTATGAATTGGTTTGTTATGGATTTTACTATACAATTCATATCTATATCAAATTCCCAATGTTTTTTTTCTATTTCCCCCCTAAATTTTAGTTATTTTTGTTGAATTAGTATGGAATTCAAATGACTATTTTTCTTTAAATTTATGCCAAATAATATTAATTTAGGAATTTTATTTATAAATTCGTATGGAAATTAAATTGGTGATTTTATTATATTTTATATTTTGGATTTAGTTATCTTTGTTTGGAATTCTTATGTAAAACAATTTGACATTTTTTGTTTATTTCTATTCCAATTTATGTTTGCGTATTGTTGGATCATATATGACATAGTGTTTTTTTATATAGTTTTTGGTTGGAATCGTACACAAATCCAATTGGTATTTTTTATCCTGAATTTAAGCTATTTAGGGATTTTACATTAGAGTTCGTATGGAAATTAAAATGCTAATTTTATTTATTTAGAATTTCAATTTTAGATTGGCATTTGTATACAAATCTAATTACTAATTTTCAATTAATTTTTGAAACGAATTTAGTTTTTATTTGATGTTCATATAGAAATAAAATTGCTAATTTTATTTTATTTTTACTGTGAATTTTAGTTTTTTATTGTACTTGATGTGGAATCTTTCTTTTAATTCTATAGAAATCAAATTCTTTTATATTTTATATTTCGAATTTTAGTTTTTTAGGTTGGAATTCGTATACAAATCTAACTACTAATTTTTATTCTGAATTTTAGTTTTATTTTGATGTTCATATGGATATCAGATTATTAATTATAATTTATTTTTATTCCACATTTCAGTTTTATTTTGTTGTTTTTTTCGGAAATATGATTACTTATTATATTTTATTTTTTAGTGTAGTTTACATGGAATTTTTATTTTAATCTATGGAACTCAAATTTCTAATTTTCTCTTAATTTTATTCCGTATTTCTATTATTTTTGTATTGTACATGACACGAACTCTTTCTATTAATCTAGACCGTTATAATCTGGACCCACAATGATTAACAGTGTAGTTATTTCTTTTTTTCTTTGATTAATGTGGGAATTTCTAGCTTTGAGTGTGAACGTCGTGGCTTCTTTTGCCTCTGCTTTAATATTTAATAGATGTAAGGCCCCCATTTTCGATAATGAATACCAAAAATGGAAAACATGTGCATACAGTACTAGTCCCATGATCAGTAGCTAGTACGCACAAAAACAAATTGATACCACAGTCATACACAAGCTTTATTACACAGCGGAAGTAAGATTACATAATATTTTTACAATACCAAAAGTAAAACTGCAGTGGAGACAACTTCTTGTAGTATGCCTTTTAACCCATTGTTCCACAGGCAACTGACAAGGGAAAGATCCTTAGATAAATTCATCGTTAAATTCCTCGTATCCTACATCAATGTATGAATCGTCGGGGAAATCTGATTCTTCACCTAAAAACATCAACATGGGCAAGTTGAGTACTTACGTACTCGCAAGACTTATGCAAATCCTAAAATACATGCAAGTCATTCCAATGGAAGGCTATTAAGGTTAATTTTGCATAAAGCCAGTTTGAATGGTAAATACAGAATAATAGATTGCAAAACGGAATTTTAAATAAAAGCAATTTAATACTGAAAGTGATAGAATGTAAGCGTGAATAAATCACAAATGCCTGGGTATAACGACCATATTCAAAATCAGTTTCCACCGACACACAGTGGAAATTTCTAACACATGGTAGAAACCATATTTTATGAAAATAAGCAAAACTGCTAACTATGTGATGACTTTACCAAGTGTCCATGACCGTGGACGCGGCTAATCGATTAGTTTTACACTCTGCAGAGATATACAGCTTTCCCCACAAGACATGATTGACTCTTTGAGCAATCGATATTTGAATACTTCCTTTGGTGTGCCGCAGAGAGTCATGTTATAACCGTTACATTATTTAATCCTAACTTTGCACCAGCACGGTGACGATAAACCCATTCTGTGGCGTAAGAACTCAGAGCATAGAAATGATGGAACTACCCACAGTATGGCGTACACCGTTATATTGGTAGACATTTATTCCATGATCACCTCGATGTGGACGTCCTGTCGAGCAATTCATTAAGAAACAGCCCGTACTACTCCGGCCTTCCAAGTGCAAAGCTAGTTTTAAATAACTTAATAAGTTAGAGCTGTCCCATACTAGCACTTGTGGTTGTATGAATATTCTTGGCCTGAAAACAACCCATAGTTCGGTCCTTAACTCGACACGGGCAATAATCTCCACCCTACACTACGTGCAAAAACATGCACTCCCGGCTATTGCCAATAATTGCCCGCATCTAAACCATACTTTTATTTTCATTTTTCCAACCAAAGTACCAACCACAAAAATAGTCATACCCATTTAAATGTCATATCCAAAGTCTTTAATCATGTCACAGTTTTATGTTCATTTAAGCTTGGCTAAGCATGTTACTAAATGTGAATAACCTAGATTGACATTAAATAATGTCTAAGCTATTCTAGGGTTTTCAAGGATCACAATTTTCTACTTATCAAGGAAGTTCCATAAGTCTACTGGTACAACTACCATTACCCGAAATATAGCAGACTTTAATAAAATAAAGTATGCAGTAAAACATTTAATAAAATGTGGCGACCCCCATTTTCGCAAACTTGCAAAAATGGAAATCTAATGTGCATTCTGTACTAGTCCCATGATCAGTAGCTAGTACGCACATACACACCAATTGGAATCACAACCATACAACAAATATTATTAAGCGGAAGCTATTACATAAAGAAAACTCTTACAAATCATAGACATAGCAGCAAAAGAAGCAAAGTCTCGTAGTGTGACCATCCAACACCCGCAGGCAACTGACAAGGCATAATCCCTAGAAAGGTTCGACGAAAAAAATCCCGCAACCTGCGACGGAAGAAACCTTCGAAGCTTCGCTAACTTATCCACCTAAAAACCACATATAAGCAAGGGTGAGTACTTTCGTACTCCGCAAGACTTGAGCAAAGCCTATAATATATGCAGGTCATTTCAAAGGAGGCTACTACAGTTAATTTGCATAAAGCAGAATTGACATTGTAAAACAAGTTATTTGCAAACGGAATTTGTAAAAGCATAATTAACTAATATGAAATAAGTAAAGCATAAGTAATATTCACAACCCATCGTGAATATCGAATAATCCAGAAATGGGATCCATCAATGTCGATCCTTTGACATGAAAACAAAAGCTTCTAAACAAGTTCCAAACCACAACCCATTTTAGAAAATTAAACATTTAACTAGTGCAAGTTCACCAAGTTTCCCATGACCGAGGGGACGGCTAATCGATTAGATTTACACTCGCAGAGGTGTACAACTTTACCCACAAGTCATGACCTTTTCTTTTGTCATGAGTTTCACGCACCTTTGGCGTGTGACCGAATGTTCATGACTAAAACCTTTACATTATCTAATTTAACTTTGCACCAAAGACGAACGATAAAACCCACGCTATGTGGAAGAACTCGAGCATAGGAATGTTGGAACTTCCCATAGACGTGGCGCACATCGTTGTATTGGTAAGTGTTGTTCCCAACACCTCTGTGGGCACCCGTGAGAGCAAACCTCGAAAGGAGAGCCCGTACTACTTCACCTACCAATGTGCAAAGTTAAACTAGATAACTTAATTGGTTTAAGGAAGCCCCATAACAACACTTATGGTTGTACGGATTATCTTGGATCATACAACATTGAGTTCGGTCCTTAATCCGACACGGGCGATACTCCACGCTACACTACATGCAAATCCCTCTCGCACCTCCGGCTATTGCCAAGAATCGCCGCATCAAAACCATAGTTTTATTTTGGGTTTTAATCAAAATACCCATAACCAACAGCTACAATTACAACATTTTCCATTTCTCAAGGAACACATTTTGATCTGATCATCATCATCATCATTTGTTCTAAAAGCATGGCTAAGCATGGATAAAAGTAATCGCATATACCCATGATGACATTAAGTAATTGTCTAAGCTTAATCTATGGTTATCAAGGTTCACATATTCATACTTATCAAGGAAGTTTCATGAGACAACAGTATAACTACCAAGACCACAAAATAGCAATTTACGTAAAGTAAACGATGCATGAAACATTTTAATAAACAATGCAATTTAAATTCGGGATCAAGATGGTCAAAGGAGGGTGCTTGCCTTGCTTATATATCGCTTATTTATTTAAGACGCTGGCCGCAGATGACGGAGGCAACGACGGAGGAAGGGACGTCGAATTCTACACGTCGATTGATCGGAAAATATAGCAAATAATAAACTTCAATAAGGGCAAAAAGAAAACAGCCAGAAAATCAAATAAGAATTCATCGCAGAAAACAGGAACACTTTAGAGTTGAATTATTTAAGAAATTACTTTATTCTTAAACTTAATGGCTTAATGACAAACAAAACAGAGTTTCTTTTAAAGATTATCTATTCTTGAATTACGAATTCAAGAGGCTAAAATTATGAATTTTAGTATTTATAAATTCGAATTATAGATGCTAAAATTATTTAGATTAGAAGAATTAAAACACTAGTTAAGGTTACGCTAATAGCACTTAGCCTTAAGATTTTGCATATGAAGGGTTCTAAATAAGTTATGATTGCTAAGCTAGCTAATTAGATTTATTTATGGTTTTAAAGAAGGTTCTGGTGATACAAATATATTAGCTACAAATTTCTTTATTACAAGACTCACTTATTCCTATTATATGTGTTCACTAATCATAAAGCTTAGGTTATTTGGCTACTAGAGTTTATATGCAAAACATGACGAAATAAGATTATTTCTTCGCAATTGGATAGCATATACTTTGAAGAATGTATCTAGGCTGATTTCATACATTTTAGCTTTTAGACGAGACATTATTTTCTTAGTTGAAAATGCTTATGTGACATTAAGGGTTATGACAAACATACTTTTTAGGGGTATTCAGCTAGCAAGATTTAATTGAAACGAAAGTTGTAAATAAAATATTTTTCTAGAATATGGTAGACCATATCATAAATATCATTTCTAAACTAATTTCCATAGTTTTTGCATTTAGACGAGAGATTCTACGGATCGATGAAAAAGCTTGATAGTTCAATTTACTACTCGTTAAGGATTTAGTTTTTGATATACGATTGTGACTATACCGAGTAAGATAATCTACTCATTTTTCAGGCATTAATAGGGTATGACTCTAATAGCATTTTAAAATTGGTTCCGTGATATCTGGCTTTTATCCGAAATGTTTTCCATATAAGAGGTCATTAGGGTTTAACACGATTTTACTTCATCCTTGCACAAACATAAGGTATTTTTGTATAAACAGCAAGATTATTATTTTCAAGTTATTAGGGATTGGTTTTGTCAAATTTGGAGTTTATTTGTGAAAGTTATAACTATTTGAATTATTCAAACATTTACACTCTGACTATTAAACATTTACTACTGTCTATTGTAAACCTTAATTATTTTTACACATCTAGGATCCTTGTAATGTCAGGAGCACAATAAAACTCATTTGGTGATTATTTGAATTCATTTGATCTATATTATAATTATTTGACTTTCTATGCTATATGTATATACACATTTTACATTTAAGTTATTTCACATTTTTCAAGATAGTTCAAATCAAATCCACTTATTAATTATTTTGGAAAATTAAGGTATTCTACTGCCATGCTAATATTTAGAAATCAATTTTATTTATTCCATATTTCCTTTATTCAAATTATGTATATTTGAATTTCTAGTGCATTGAAAACAATCTTTAATTGAAAGTAATTCAAACATAAATGAAATTTAAATATTTTTACATATTTGAACTTCTGGAAACATGAGTATTTCACTAAAATTGGTTCCATTCCACCTAAAGTTTGTTTACAACATTTTAATATGAAGTGTGTTTTTAGCCCTTTCTTTCGAATTTGAATTTCAAATTTATCCAGTGAACATTTTCAAAATGTTATTGCATATTATGAAACTACTTGATTTTACATTAATATAGAAATTGATTTCACCCAATTCGGAGTTATAATGCAAAATCTACAAACATTTGAATTGGCTCGGTTTCTGGAAATTAACTGGAATTCGGAAATGCGTTTTCAAAGTTGAAAAGCGTCTTTTACCACTGCACTTAGTTTTGCTTGACTGGCTGACATAGTGGGCCCACGGATCAGTGATTGAAGAACAGAGGCACGGCTAGGGCTCGTCGGCGACGGCGCCCGCGGATTCCTACGAATGGGTAGCACGACAGCACTGTGGGGTCACAAGCACCGGTGGGTCGCCACCGCGAGGACGGCCGGAGATGGTCGCACCGTGGCTCATGGCATGGATGGAGGTGATGGCTCGCCGGGAAGAAAAAAAGTGAGATACGGACCGAATGGGCAACGAATTTAGCATCAGTGAGTCATTTGCATCCCATTTTTATAGTTACTTTGATTAGAGGAGTACCGGGTTTGGTTGCCACCGATCGACCAGAGATGAAGAGGATGACCGCGGTGGTGGCTTGATTTCGCATGAAGAAGGCTAAATATTTTTGAGGGGATTTGATCACTAGAGGTTATAGAAGCTACATCCGGAAGGAATTTGGAAGCCAGTTGCTCATTCGATCGAATTGCTTTCGGTTTGAAGCTTCAAAGGTCTCGGTCATGGCGGATGCAAGGCAAAATTTAAGCACTCTAGCTAGAGGCGGTGAGGGAGGTAGAGGAAATGACGGGAACTCTTCGCAACCTGTATCGGGCTTTTATATAGCGGCAAGGGCGGTGCATCGGCAGTGTTTGAACGCAAGCAAAGGTTGCGGCGGTTCAGGTCGCCGCGCAGCGGGCGAGTCACGCCGGTAAGAATTGACGCGAGTGACCGAGTATGGCGCACGAAACCAAGGGAGGCGTGGCTTGGTCGTAGAGACGACGTGGTGATGCATCAACGATCGAAGGCGTGCGAGGGAGAAGGATCGGAGTCTTGACCGGCCTCGCGCCGGGGAAGAACGGGGAAGAGAGGGGGAAAGGTCTGACGAGCGGGGCCGGGGTCCACTGGCAGCGAGAGAGATGTTTTTCCGTTGCTACCAGCAACCGTTACGGTCAAAGGCGTTGGCCCCACATGTCGGTGAGTGAAAGTGAGTCAAGGGATAAGCTTCAGCTGGACAGCTCCATGTGACCATTAAAATGGCTAACAAATCACCATTAAATTTTATAAAAAATTTTGACCGAGGTCTCCTGGTATTTTCCAACCTCCAGTAAAATTTTAAGACTAAAATAATTACCAAATAATTAATTAAAATTCTGACACTGTGGACTTGCACAGGATTTGTATTTTGGTATTTTATTTATTTAGGGGTGTAAATCATATTAATTATTTTCCAAACTTTTTATAGGTATTAATTTTGGCTTAAGGATATCTTAATAAAACTTTAAAGTCAAAGTATCAAGTGAAAATTTTATAAAAATTCTGACATTAGGATTTCTAGTTTTTAATTGTTTCTGTTTTTGAATTATTAGAGGGCTTTGCCGACATGATAAAATCCTGATATTTGTACCAGGTGTAAGTTTTAACCTGAGGGTGCTATGGTAATTTTTCCACCTCCAGATAAACTTCGAATATTTTTCATTAATTCTGGCTTGCACTGTTTTTAGTCAAAAAGAGGTGTCATTCATTTATTTACCCACTTTTCTTTTCATAAAATTTTTACTTGTTGATTTTTCTGACCTACCAGCATGGTTAGGGTTCCATGGTAATTTTTCCAAAATTTATCTTTTACCTTTTTATCTTTTTACCATTATCCATTCTTTAATTCTAGTTGTTTGATTTTTCATTCAATACAAAAATCCAGGAAACTCTGAATAAATTCCAATAATGTCAGGAAAAATCAGAAACAAATATATTCAAATTCAAAATATAAATTTTTATATTATTGTATTTTTCGGGATGTTACATAAAAACATTTATAAAACTGGGTTCAATATGATCAAAGGGGTTACTTGCCTTGTTGACTATCCTCGACTTCGAACTCCTGTTCGTCGAATGTACCGGACTCGTCGGGTTCTACACGTCGTATGGCAACATATAACAAATACCAAATTTCAATAGAGCCAAAAAGAAATCAGATGGAAATATTCAAATAAAATAACTTCACAAATTCTGAAATGGCTGCAAGCATTATTTGTTCTCATTTGCAATTTAAAGATTTAATTTATTTGAACTATTATTGCATTATTTAACCACATATTTATTAACTTAAAATTTTCTTATAACAAACCCTAAGTATTTTTACATATTCTGGTTTCTGAGGTTACAAGGAATCTAACAAAATTTATTTTACTAATTTTGGAGGTCATTTGCAAAACTTTCATGTATGACATGTTTCTAACCTTTCCTTTGAACTTAAATTCAAAACTCAAATAAAATTCAATTCTGAAATATTTTTAATTATTCTGAATCTACCAGATTTTATATGAATTTAGAAATTTATTTCATCTTATTTGGCCAAGTGATTCAAAAGTTATAGCTATTTGAATATCTAGGTTTCGAATAAATACAGAAAATCAGAAAATTGTCGAAAATGGGAAGTACGCTGGGGAAAACGCTCTCTCCTTTTCGGCAATATCGCGCCGAGGCGCGACAGCAGGGGCCATCGTCACGATCGACGCCACGACGCTACGGGCACAAGTTCGCTGACAAGCGAGGTTGACAAAGTGGGCCGCATGTCGCTGGCGCGCTCACAAGAAGAGGTCGACACCTTAGGTCCACGCGGCAAAGAATCGCTCACGCAAAGGCGATCGATCACCGGCTCGCTAGTCACCGACGCAGCAAGACTTTGGCGCAAGTGGTCGACAGTCGGGCCCGCTTGGCGGTGACTCAGATGCGGGCGCGGCAAGCCAAGCTCACGGCGGTGAACTAGCGCCGAGGCACGAATGGGTTCCACTCCGAGCTTGTGGCACTCTCGCGCACCTAGGAAGGTCTTGCGTGGCCGAAGGTGGTCGGGAAGGTGGTCGCACCGCGAGGCGGCGATGGCCACGACCGACCGGGCGACACGGCGAACTAACCTTCCCGAGCTTGAAGATCACCCACACAAGCATCAACGCATCACAAGGATCCCATTTCGGGTTTAGTTCAAGAATGGGCAGCGGAGGAGGGTTCTCGCAGGCGCGGCGATGGCGGAGGAAGAAGCGGTGCGCCGCCGTCGGGAAGAAGAGCTTCAACCACGCTCGGGATGGGTTCTCGCGCACAAGGAAGCTTCACGGAGGAATTGAAGTGGAATGGGTTGTGGCGGCGAAACGGCGGTTTCCCCTTTCTTCGGGTTTTGCCGGAGTTGGAGACGATGACGGGCGAAGTGGCGAAATGGTTTGCACAGGCGGCTAGCTGGGTCGGCTGCGACGCGGGAGACGCCTTTTATATGGGCTCGGAGTCGGTTGGGAGCGTGCTGTGCGCGAAGAACCGAGACGGTCGGCGAACTGGCGCGGGCGCACAGCGAGGGGGAGAAGAAGACAGTGCTGAGAGGCTGCCACGTGGGGGCCAGATGGCAGCGGGTGCCAACAGGCTTGTCCGACTGACAAGCCGGGCGCACATGTCAGCGACACAAGCAAAGGAACTCGGTCGAAGGCTCGGGACAGAACGGGATAGAAACGGAGATTTCGATGGTCAAACCGATATGAAAAATTATAAAATTTTTACCCTAGATCGGCAGGGAAATTATCAGACTCCTGAAAATTTTTCACTATTTTATGATGCATGTAGAATTTTAAAAAATTCCGACAACGCAGCTATTGCTGTTCTGTTGATTCTGTTTTTCGTTTAATTTGTGATCGAAATGAAGTTCATATTTTATAAAAAAATTTATAGGAGTCTTAAATGGTATTATATACCTTTTTTGAAAATTTCAGATTTTATTTATTAAGATTTAATTTTTAATAATTCTGACATTACTGTTTTCCAATTTATTTTTCACAGTTTTTGAATTTTGAAAATTATAATATTAATTAGTAAATTCTTGATATTTTTACTGGAGGTTTACACTGTGTTGATGTCGGCAAGGTAAAAATCTTGGATCAGGATAACTTCTAGAGATTTTTACCAAATTCTTTTACCATTTTACCCTGATTTCTTTGCAAATGATTCACTTTGATTAAATATTATTTTAATTAATCCAGCTCCTCCACCGACTTAACCAAGCTGTGGAGATCACTCATATTTTCTTTATGACTTTGGTAAAATTTTTGTTGACTTGGCATTTTTACTTTTTACCTTTTTCCATTTACTATATTCTTTATTGCACTTTCTTGTATTAAGGAAAAGCCAAAAGAATATACAACAAATCCAGAAAATTAATAAATTTCATAAATAATACACAAAGTATTTTTAATTCATTTTACTTTATTTTATAATTTTTGAGGCTGTTACAATAGACATGTTTATAAAATCCAAGAAAATTATAATATTATAAAAGTATTTTTTGAGATCAATCTATACATATGGTTTTCATATATCCAATTTAAATATTTAAAAATATATTGACAGTCAAAGTTTTAAAATTTTGATTATACTTATGTTTAAAACAATAACTATTTGTGATCGGAGAGAGTACAATCATTACATATACCCCGATACTAGCATGCACCAAGTCATGGACAACTCATCCCCACTTCCACAACTTCAGGGGGTGGATCTAAACGTATTTTCAGAATTTTCTATGGGGTCTTCTGCGAAAGAGCTGACAGGGACTTGGACGCTATTTTTGGAATTTTTGAAGGGACCTAATCGTGATTTTGGAATTTTGGAAGGGCCTTTTTGCAAAAAGACAGTAGGAGAATTTTGAAACTTGTGAAGGGCCACTCACGAATGAATGACGGGCCACCTCTCCGCCGTAAAAGCTCTCATCTATAATATAGGTAGTATGTATGTATATATATATATAGGGTTTTGATAAATGTCACCCGGGTGTTTTTTTAGCAAAAAAAACATCCAAATTTTCAAGCATTGGATCTGCGGTGGGATCCATAAGACGTGAAAGGAGGTGGGATTGTGTTTTGATGGATAATTTGATACTTTGATCTAAAGATCTAAAATTTGGATGTTTGTAAGAAACAAAACGCACTAATGATATATACCTTGAGCATACTGTACGAACACTACTACACAAATATACATCACAATCGGTTCTTTTTTATCATCACAATCGGTTCTGGTGGCGACACAAAGTCATGAGACAGAGATGAGACGATATTATTACAGTCGGTTCTCGCCCGATAGAGATATGACGGTCATCTCTATCGGTTCTTTGTAAGAAGCGATAGAGATGATTAGATCATCTCTATCGGTTCTTTGTAAGAACCGATAGAGATGACTTCTTCATCTCTATCGCTTCTTACAAAGAACCGATAAAGATGACCATAATATCTCTATCGCTTCTTAAAAAGAACCGATAGAGATGACCGTCATATCTCTATCGCTTCTGACAAAGAACCGATAGAGATGAATACCCTCATCTCTATCGCTTATATAGAACCGATAGAGATGACTCTATCATCCCTATCGCTTCTTACAAAGAACCGATACAGATGAGCATCACATCTCTATCATTTTCTTGTGAGAACCGACAGAGATGAAGAGATGTGCTGTGCTATTTTCTAATTCACCTTCCAATCAGCACATATTCCACACAATATGCACATATCACATTCACACAGAAATTACATACAACATATCACATTCAAAGAACATGAACACTATGTTACAACAAACACATATCACATTCGTTAACAAAATAGAACGTAAACATGCTTAACCGTACACATGCAATCGCATTCGATATGTAATATTGTTCACATCTGGTCTAGTAGGAGCTTTGGGATCTCTATACCGTCCGTCCCTCCGACAAGCATTCTATCCAGACCACCGCATAAGTGGTCTCGATCTTTTTGAGTGCAAGGTTGTCTATACTCTTCGGGGATATTGGTATGTCGCAAAATAGAAACGAGTGCTCTAATTTAAGTTTTCAAATTGCTATATGAAAGACTAATTGTATAATAATGCATGTACTACCTTAGGGAAACGGTCCGAGCAAGCAATCAAGATCACCATGTGTTGCATGACATACAAACCACGCGGTCATCGCTGCCTGTTGATGACACTCGTGAAGAAAGAAAAATAAATTAAGAGACGAAGAAAATATGTCGAAAATCTAAATCTTATATATGATAGCCACTTGTACCGTGAAGCGGACATACTCCGCCTTGGAGCCCTTTTTGTCGCCGTGGTGTCCCTCCCGCTCGACGATTCCTTGAAACCCTATATACATTGGAGAGACGCCGTTGAGTAAAAAAATAATGAACGAAGTTAAATACGTAAAATATTAGATAAGAGTGGTGCACTTATCGCCCAAAGGAGGCTTGATCGCAGAGGCCATCGGTCTCTTATCAACCGAATTAAAGGTGTACACTTTGTTGTCACTCTGACGAGCACGAGTAGAACCCAGTGGTTGCTTATTAAATGGTATGTAGCTAAGAAAATAAGTTCACATACGGTTTCAGTGCGTAGAAGTAATTGAACGGTGAAGTAGCACTTACTCTTCGTGGTACGGGAGTAGAATGAAGTCCTTCTTGGACTCAACTCGTAATGCCCTCTTGATGTAGGAGGCAACCCATTCCGGTTGAAGCCTAGCCATCGTCGCGGACACAAGCTCAGGGTCGACGAACCCAAATAGATGTCGATTCGTCACGACTCGCTGCCTCATCACCCTGCAACTCTCATTGAATGTTAAAAAGCGTAATGCAAAATCCTATGGAAGTCGTAAGGTCGCAACGTGGTGCGATACTCATAGCGCCCGTGATCGCATAATAGAAATATCGATGGCTATCACGCATGCAGACGAACAGATCCTCAAAACTAATCGAATTTCCCATCTCCTCGCGGTGGAAATGTCCCTTCTCAGATCTAACATTGAAGTTGATACGCCGCTTCTCTTCGCTTTGTCAACGCACTCATCCATGGAGTCGCCGAGTCCATATGCCTAGAGCATTCAATTTGCCGGGAGGCGTAAAGGGCTTTCCATGCACGTAGGCCTTAAATTCATAAGGCTTCTCCGTGGTCGGGCAAGGAGCTTTTCATGTACCTGAGGGGGCGTCGTGGCCTTTGTAAGCCTAGCCTTTTTAGCAGAGGCCTCCAGTGGTTCTGTGGTTGGCGTGCTAGTCCTTTTATGCACCAGCTCTGTACTTTGTGCAAGGCTCGTCACGGTCGTGGAAGCAGGCGCAGGTACAGTAGGAACCTACAAAGCACGCGCACAATTAAAGAACTTGTTGCAATACTACTGGAATGATACAGAAGACGTGAGGGATGTTTACCTTGACCAGTACGACGCCTGTCGTGGTCCACTTGATGAACGACATCCGCGCTAGCCCGAGAGTGGTGATGTCTTCGTTAGGGGGAAACTCGAGCACATGTGATAAGAAGGCTTCGTGGACGAGTCCACCGACCTCATGTAGCCCTTCCCAAAAGTCGACCATGCACCGTGCCGGTCTCCTTGTATGGAAATGCAACCCCACGCAACCTCAACAGAAATCCGCCTTCCATCAGATGAGTCGGCACTGTAGGCGCCGCAAAAAGTGCGCAACTTGAGAGAAATCATATGAAGAGTTACCTCGCAGATTAAGTTAGGCAAAATTAATTATTACCTTCACCGGGACCATGAGGAGGAACGCAGATGCTACGCTAGCACAAAAAAATCTACCGCAGAACCGTAAAGCTACCGTAAGAAGGGGATCATAGATAAGATTACCACTAGACACGTAGTTGCGAATCCTTCCGCCGATGTAGTGGATCGCCCGCCGCCGCAATGCTAAGCGCCGATGTAGTGGATGTCCTCGCCGCCGCGGATCGCCCTCCCACGCCAGCCGCGCAGCAGCCACCGCAGTAGTCCACACGCCCAGAGATGGAACGCTGCGGCGGTGTGCAAGCACCTGGTCGCTCGGCCAGGGCAGCGAGAGGAGTAGGCTAGGGTTTCGAGTGAATCACTCCTAAACCGTGGGAAAACACACCCGCGCCTCCTCCTCCTCCTTATATAGCCACAAGATGAAACCCTAAACTAGGGCCCATCAGTGCTAAGCCCACGAGGTTCATTAATTACGATCCAATCCAAATTAATGCGTCCCCACCATTAAGTGTGTGACCTGCGAGTTCACGACGCTTGGACATGGATTCAAAACTCCTTTTCAATCCAATAGTTGGTAGCGCTTCTTGCAAAGTATGCCAACTCCCAAACATACTATGATCAAATCGATGTAACCTATCAAAAGTACTCATGCAATAATCCCTTTGCCAAGTATATGAAGATTGATCTCAAGGCGAAGCATGCCATCCTTTGATGATTCAATCCATCTCTCGATCCATGATATATTAATAAGTTGTGATTGACTCTCAATCACGGCATGGCCATGCACTTCCTTAATCATATCACACGAGTGGCCTTGTCATATATCTCCGTTTCATTGGAGTGGCAAATTCCATTTTGATCGCTCACTTCCTCTCGCACGCTGCATAGTAAACATGAAAGCAACCTTTATAACTATCCAGTTAGGAAGTAGTGTTTGATAGCCCCAAGGAAAACTATTACACATGTAGGGAATATGACAATCTCAAGTCTAAGGATCATACATCTACTAGGTATGAGATACACGATGACACATAAGAATGAAACATTCTCGCAGTTGTCCCATTGCGGGTCTATCTAACCCATGTTCTTCAACATGCGTCCACAATGTATAGATGATATCTCCATATCCCATGATCTATGAAGCATAATCATCGATCACTACATGTGATGATCTATTCATCGTTGTCCTATACGATGAAATCCGATCAGAGATATTTATCGAATTACATCATTAAGTAAAGAGCTTCATAAGCAAGTCACATACTTGTTGATCAATACAATGATATACATTCATTGGACCAATAATCATAATATTATTCATAAACATAGTCATGTTACAATCTTCTAAATGATTGCCTCAAGGGCATAACACTAACAGACCGGACTTATCATTTTTGGAATCGCAGCTACTTGGTAGGGGCACAGGTTTCTCTACAGTAGGCGGGGGCATCTGGCTCTGACTCTGGGAGATCATCGCCATCATCTCGGCCCTTAGGCGCCCTCACGTGCCATCATCTCCACCTCATCTCCTCCTCACGTGCCATCATCCGCACCTCATCTCCCCTCATCTCCTCCGAGATCTCCTCCTCACCGCTCCCTGCGTGTCCTTCAGCGCCCAGACGTGCCTCCCATGTTCTTGATCTAGTACTGCATAAAGATCTTGGAAGTAGGACTTCTTCGTATGCCCCGCCCCTGCGGCAAGCACCCGGCCCTTATGGTCAGGCTTCCCGATCGCAGATGATAGGATGTCATTTGACCCTTGGCTAAGAAAGGTCCCCTGCTCTTTCCTCTGACTTACCTCCTCCTGCAAGAAGCGAGTATGAATTAGATCTGAAATACAACAGGAATGGTCTACTGCAATGTAGTAAGTTTGATATCTTACGATGCTGGAGACGACTTGCGTGGTAGTGGGGTTTGGTACTACCAGCTGCCATGTCGGGACCCGAATATGCAAATCCGGACCCTCTGTGTATACTGCACTAGTCCAGGATCACGCTAGTGCACACAGGCTCAACATAAGTAAATATCACAATCATACATAGCGAAAATATTATGAAAGACATCATATGATACATACCACTAGTTGAATGACCTTATGGTCCACTTACATGACTATGCCTCGCAAGGTCGAACAATATATTAAACGGCAATGAATGAAAACGTAGACAACCCTCAAGATACCACAGTAACCGACAAGGCTTGCGCCTAAACATTCGTCTCTCCTCGAATCTTTCCTCCAAAGATTGATGTAGACTCTTCAACCGTGAGGTTATTGTTGGCAAGGGTGAGTACTTAAAGCACTCAACAAGTTGTACATGTAATGCAATTCTATGTAACTATATGCAAGGCTTATTCCAAAGGATAAGCTATCATGGCTATTTTGCAACAAAGCAATGCATTTAACAAATACAATAAATAGATTGTAAAGACGGTAAAACAAATAACAATAATAGATAGATTCAAAGATTTCTCAAGTAAACCAAGTTTCCAACCTAAATCAAATTCCATCTTCCATATGGCATTCCGCCATCCCAACCAAGTTGTTCATTTTAATTAAGCTAACCCTTAATCTGTAATTCCGAGCATTGCTCACTACCATGAGCACGGCTATTCGAATAGTTTCACACTCTGCAGAGGTTATGCACTTTACCCACGTGACATGATCGCCTCATGGTGCCTTCCGCTTAACACACTTCCTTTGGTGTGTCGGCGAGAGATCATGACAAAGCCTTTACAATGCTCTCGCTTAATCCAAGATTACCCGTTAAGGTTTCAACACCGTGGGTCTGAAAACCACAACCAGTGGCCCCTCTTGCGCCATGTGAATTACACCATAACTCTGAACTCACACCACCAATGATAGTACCAAGTTAAGACATTACAAATTAATCACTAGGCTGTCCCATTACAACATGTGGTTGCATGATTGGCTCAGGTCAAAGGCTTGCAAGGTTAAGTCCTTAGTGTGATCAAGGCAAGACATCCACATACCCTCTGCCCATTGGGCCCACCTTGGCATACTCGCCCCTTGTCACTTGCCCCAATCTAAGTTATTATCACCCGCTTGATTACCAAGCACCACGTGCCATCAACAATTCAACATCGCTATGCGTGACATGACTCGCCACAACACCTCAATCTCATCGTGTGATTCCACATGACACACAAGTTCTTAACATTGTTCCATATTCCATTAATCAAGATTAATTATCAATGATTCTGACACATGTGATGACGTGGCAAGGCTAAGCAACTAATACGAACTAAACCTCCAATGTTGATCATAATTACTAATCAACTATATTAAACCAATCTAGGGTGACAATGGATCATGGCATACAATGACAAGGTAGGGTATAGATCAATCTGGTATATTAGCTACGCCCAATCTAATTTGAAACCATAGTATATTTGAAATACATGCAATAGGGTAAGACAAATATAGCAATTTTTATAAACATGGGTTCAACATGATCGAAGCACAACTTGCCTTGGAATAGGTACTGGTCTTGTTCTAGAATTTGCTCTTGGGTTGAAGAATCTTCCTCCGAAGCGTCGCACAATTCAACGCTACGCTGCATCAAGGAGAAAAGCAAATAAATACCAAAACAGAGAGCAAATTAACTCCAAAATCAAATAAAATTCACTAACAATAGATCTCAATTTTACAAATTTTTAGAAATTTGAATCACCTCAATCGGAGTTTGTATGAGGAGAACGGGCTCTCCAAGATTCAAAATCATAAAACCTGAAAATTGGAAAATACCGAATTAACCGAATTATTTTATATCAAAACCGCATTATGACGCCAAGACCGGCTTGGACCAATCGCAAGCGTACACGCCACTCGTCCATGCGCCCGGTCCACGGATCCGCCTCGGTCTATCGTGAACTCGGCCATGGCCCTCGTCATCTGTGGCCGACATGTGGCGAGGTGCGATTAGTCGCAGATGCCACCTGCCGATGGTCAACACGCGGCCGCCATCCCCGAGTCACCCGAATCGACGGCGACGGCCGCCTTGCGACGCGGCGAATCTCGCCGTCCGCAAGAAATCGGACGGCAATAACAAAGCGAGATGCGCTCGGCGAGTCCTCGCGGCCGCGGCCATCGGGCCGAGAATGAAGGCGCGAGCCCCACGGTGATCCTACACCAACCGATGACGAAACACACGGATCCGACGCATCTTGAAGCGGTGGTCCTTGAATCGTCCTCAACGGCGACGAACGACTCGGACAACGACGAATGCGCAAAACGCCGCAGAAGGCGGCGAGGAACAACGGCGAGCTCACGAGCGCTTCCCGCATCTTGGCGGCGACTTGACTAGTGGTCGCGACAGACGACGGCGAACCTCGTGCCACGCCCGAGGCCTTAAATAGCCTACCCCTCCGAGCTCTACACGGAGATCAAGTCCGCTACGGCGCTGAAGGTGTGGCAGCCATGGACTCCCTTCAGCCGTCCACGTGGTCGATCAACGGCCATGATGCGCGCGGCGGCGATGCGATCTGAGCCGTCAACCGAAACGAACGCATGGATTAGATTAGGTTTAGCCATGATCGCGAGCGCTCGGATGGAGATCCAACGGCGACGATCTACAAACTGAATGCGGGCAAAGGCATGGGCCAAGACATTAATCGGGCTCTACCCATTATCAGTAAAACAATTTTTCCTGATTTGTTACTTAAAATAATTCTGGTAAATGAAATAAATGGTTTTAGGCAATAAAAATTCCGGAAAAATCCAAGAAAATTCTCAAAAATACTTTAAGGCATTTTGAACTCTAATAAAATATTTTTAGCAAAACTTTATATTAAACTTGTTGAAATTTAATTAATTTTCACAAAAGGTTAATATACATAATTTGAAATTAATTCAAATAAATCCGATAAATTCAATAAATTCAGAAAATCATAGAATGCATAAATAGCAATAAAATAATATTAAATGCAAATTTTGGGATGTTACATGCCACCATAGCTTTCTTTGTCCTCGCTAATACCAACCACGTGCCCGCCTCACATATGTGCGAGTAAGGCATCATTGTCCGAGTTGGGGCACTCTCGCTAGTCGTGCCCATTTCGCTTTCTTCCCTTCAGAGCACCAACCGAGGTGGTGCGATGCGTGTTCACCTCCGGTAGCAACGTTCTTCTCTCGGCTCCTCCGTCTCGGGCGCATTTGATCCTCGTGAACTCCTCCCAAACATCGAGTCACGAACGGATACCTCTCGAATGGTGTACGGCCTTTCAAAGACGATTCACGTGCATGTAGACCCTAAAGTGCCTCGAGCCACACCCATCCTCTTCAAGGCGCATCACCGCATTGTTTTCATCCTCCTCTTCTATAATCCATTTTCCTTAACCTCATCCCACACCGGTTCTTCCGCCGACGCGACCTCCTTTCTCCAATCCTTAACTGCTATGGGAACTCTCTCCTCACCGCTGCCCGAGGAATGAGCGGTATCGCCCTTACACTTGGGAGGACCTGCAAACGCCCGTCGCATTGAAGTGGAGAATTTGCGCGTTCTCCTGTGGCCCTTTGCTCGGTCCCTGCCTTCCTCACCTTACTCGACCCCTCGACATTTGGAACCCGGCTCGGCTTGACACTTGGAAGTTGGTCAAGGCCCTCAGATCACCTTCTACTCTTTTCTCGCGATGAGCCGATGCTCTCTAATTGCGACATTTTGAGTTTTCTTATCTGATATGGACATATATTTGACATGAGAGAAAGCAATTCGTAGCTATTATGTGAACTTGATAATAAATCATCTAAAGCATGTCATTGTTCTAGCATATTGCAGTAGAGTAACAGATGAACGAATGATCTTCAAGAAAAGTCTGTATGTTGACCAACTAAATAATGCATTTGACGATAACTCCTAATCTCTAAATAGGTTTGGTCCTAAACCCATTCGAGGATATGTGGTTGAACAAGTTCCTAAGCCGTTGTGCAACTCCGGAGAAAATTTTATAAAGATCTCTCACTGCTCTCCGATACACGCCTCGACAACATGTCAAGAGGGTGTGTATCCGAGAACACCAGGGAGACACTACCGAAATCTATTCTGTGAGTTGTACAACAGCTCAGGAACTTGCTAGAACCACATATCCTCGAACTGTCCAAAATACGTGGAGAATTGGATCGTTGCTTATAAATATGCCATTCTAAGCATATTTATAAATAAGCACTCTTGAACGGGAGACGTAGGTTACGCAACCTAAACTCTAACATATGCTGAGATAAAAAACAAAAGTAATATGCAATTATAGCTGAAATAACTATCTCAATTAACAGACTCAAAAGTTGCATAATAATATGACGAGTAAAGAATCACACATGACAAAATAATGAAAAAGGCATCGCAACATACATTTGTTGAATGAATCCAGTCAAACTCTTATGTTGGTTCAATGTTGGGACCTACTAAGATATTTTACTCTGTTAGGTACTCCATTTGATTGGATAGCAAGCTTTGTCTATCATTGAGTATTTCTTATGGAGAAAAAAAATCAGAATATGCCATTTCAATGCACTATGATCACACCTGTGTGTGGTGTGCTTCAAAAAGACCACTTGAACAAGTACAATCACAGTGCTATCAAAAAGAGCACTTGAACAAGTACAATCACAGTGCTATCAATGTTTGATAAATACCCCATTGAGTTATATTATTTTGCGATTGATCAATGAATTCATGTTGTGTTTCATCCTTGTGCAGATGTGCCTGAATGGTATTTCATTGTGCGTGCCCATACACCAATGTCTAATTTGTTTTCATGCCTTTGGCTCAATGAGGTAAACCATTAGGGAAATGATTCTTTTTGTTAGTCACGTTTTAGATGCAAACATATAGGGTTAGCACATAAAGCAGAATGACTCCAATGACATTAGCCTTGGACAAAAATTTAAACACCCAAGCTCAAATCCGCATTGCATCATTCGTATTCTCTTATTTTTCCTTGGATACCAACACTACAATGCTGTAAGATCATGCAGGTTTCAATGGGACCAAAGTATGGAATCAAAATAACAAACTGAACTAAGCTATCCACAGAAACAATCACGTGAATTCAGCGTGTACTCATTCAGATAAAACATTTCGAAAAGAAATTGTGGCAAGGAATGAGAGTCACCAAACCTGTAGGGCGGCCGAGGAGGCGAGGCGGGATGAGGCGAGGATGGGCGGGCGGCCCAAGAGGAGGGCGAGGGCGGCGATGGAGCGGGAGGCAACCGGCGGCGAGGGAGGCGGCCGACGGAGGGGGAGGGCGCTGGTGGGGGAGGGCACCGGTGGGGAGCTCGAGAGAGGACTCACCGCAGATCGGGAGGGCGCTGCTGGGAGGACCAGGGGACGCCCGGTGGGGGGCGCGCGGGGGAGGTCAAGGGAGGGCGCTGGGGAGCTCGAGGGGGACGCGCGCTGTGGGTGAAGCCGCTGGTGAGGACATGCGCGCGCAATGTGGTGACGGCGGGAGCTAGGGTTAGGATCGAGTAGTTAAGTAGTACGATTAGGCGATGAACATTAGTATCGGTTCAAATATAAAACCGATACAAAAATAATCAGTACCACTATCGGTTCTACTATAAAACCGATACTTAAAAAAACAACAGTATAAGCTATTGCACAAACAGAAGCAGATAATATTACTATCGGTTTTTAAAAGAAAACCGACACAACTAATTCATTTCTATCGGTTTTCTAGCAAAATCCGACACAAATAATGAATTAACATTACTATCGATTCCACTATAAAACCGATACAAATATAATGACATTACTATAGGTTTTTAAAATAAAACCGACACAAATATTATCAATTATGTCGGTTTTTAAGAGTGAACCGACACAATGAACTCATTCCTATCGGTTTTCTAGATAAAACCGATACGAATATCACTATAATTAATAGGTTTCAAGGAAAAATCGACACAACCATGAAATTCTTACTATCGGTCTTCTAGAAAACCGACACAAGTAGTGTTACTATACCGCTTGTTATTAAGGAAAACCGACACAAATCTAACTTATTACTATCGGTTCTAAACAAAAACCGACACAAAAAGAAATAAAATACTATCGGTTTTCAACCGACACAAACGTGGCATTATTACTATCGGTTTGTAAAGAAAAACCGACACAAATAGTTTAGAAATATGTTAAGTCAACTGTGACGATGACTATTACTATCGGTTCTCAAGGAAAACCGATACAAATGGATGGCAATATCACTATCGATTTTTTGAATAAACCGATACAAATATGACTATCACTATTAGTTTTCCAGACAAAGCATGATGAAGTCTGAATTTTCAGAATTCATTGATTAAGGAGTAAAAAGGCCACAGCTTTTACAGATATAGTTGGAATTATTTCAAATTTTGTAAAAACATACTTTGGGATATTAGTGTCTTTTGAAAGAAGAATTTTCTAAAAACAGCTTATCACTACAAACATATGCAAGAATTCACTTTGTAAGCATGATTTTGCTTAAAGACTGCAAAGTCAAAACTTATGCAAATAAAGTCCAAGTTTTTCCAAAATTTCAGTAAATAAACTTTGGACTAGTTAGAAGCTTTCCTAAAAGAAAAATATGTAAACAAATTTTCTGATGCAGGAGGTGAAACTCACATAATGCTAGAATATTAACTACTAGTAATTAAGTACATTTCAAATATGTCACAAATTTTCCGACACAAAATCTTTTGAATAAGAGAATTGTTAGGAATGACCAACTAGTAATTAAGTACATTTCAAATATGTCACAATGTTCCATGAGAGATTATAACCGTACAACTATACCCAAACAAAAGGCACGATAAAACATATGTCTTAAACACTAATGGCTTAAAGCAAATGAACAGCATGATAAAATGAACAAACAATACAATAGTTCCTTTAGTTACAGTATAACCCTTCTTGATGATCTACGCGCACGTAATTTCTTCGATGTGTGTCGTCATCCCCGCTAAGATAGGCCCCATCTGCAAATGGAGGTATTTCATCGAATTGATTGTATTCTTCTTCATCTACAACATTTTCGACACCAACGATCCGCCGCTTGCTGTGAAGGACAACGTGCAACCTCGGATTGGCCGGATCACACACATAGAAGAGTTGATTTGCTTGCTTCGCAAGTACGAACGGGTCATCTTTATAGGCGAGTCTGCTTAGATCCACAAAAGTAAAACCTCTCTTGTCGACCTTCACTCCATGTGTTAGTCCCACCCACTTACATCGGAATAATGGAATTTGGTATATTCCATAATCGAGCTCCCAAATTTCTTCGATCATCCCATAATACGAGTACATTGCCGTTGAGGATCCTCCTTTCGAGTGATGTACATCAGAAAGAGCATCTATGCTTACACCACTGTTTTGGACAGTACTTTTGGCATCTTGACTCTCAGTGTAAAAGGTGTAACCATTAATATCGCACTTCGCCATGTCTCAGACATTAAATCTTGGTCCGTCACCAACCATTTTACATTCTCACTAAAGGAGACCTCCGCTTTTCTTTGAACCATGTGAGGAATCGATCATTGTGTTCTTGTACGATGGAAAGCTCATCCATTTGTGGATTCTCTTCCCGTAATATCAACTTATGCTGCTCGATGTATTGACGAACTTCTGCGCTGTTCTGCAAGACTATCAAATGCGCTTTGCAATACATATCAAACCTAGGACTCATTAGTTTGGACCCAACGGTTCCTTTACTAGCAAGTCTTCCCTCGTGACGAGATATAGGAACACCGATTGCTTGTATTTTACCTAGGTAGTCCACACAGAACTCAATAACCTCTTCAGTCCCATAACCTTCAACAATACTACCCTCAGGCTTCGACCGATTCCTCACGTAGGACTTTAATATACCCATGTACCTCTCGAACGGATACATGTAACGTAGGAAAGCGGGTCCACATATCTTAATCTCTCTGACTAGGTGAACCACAAGGTGGACCATTACATCGAAGAACGACGATGGAAATGCATCTCAAGTCGACACGTAGTCGCACCACCTCACTCTGTAAGTTGTCTAGCATATCGGGTCAATAACTTTGCGGAGATCGCATTGAAGAAATAACACAACCGTGATTGCCAACCCGACATCCTCTCGCGTAATATTTGGATTGCAACCGGGAGCATTTGGGTCATCAAGACATGGCAATCGTGGGACTTCATGCCCAACAACTTCAAATCATCCATGGACACAAGCTTCTTAATATTCGCGAGTAGCCGATGGAACTTTAATACCATGGAGACATTTGCAAAGGTCCTCTTTCTCCTTCTTGGACAGGTGTAGCATGCAATGGGATATACTGACCTTTTCCATTCTCCTCTATCACCGCAAGCCCTGGGCCCGATTCCCATGTAGGCCATGTCGCGATGAGCATTCACACCATCCTTTGTCTTTCCGTATGTTCAGCAGATACCAACCAAATTGTCGCAGACATTCTTCTCAACGTGCATGACATCAATACAATGCCGAACATCTAACTCCTTCCAGTACGGTAAGTCCCAAAATATTGACCTCTTCTTCCAAATGGTCCTAGAACGAACAGATTTACGGCTCCTTCCATACTGAACATCGATATCCTCTACACGTGAATATACTTGCCTTCCACTCATAATTTGCGGTGCCGAACGGATTTCCCTCTTCCCATCAAATTTGTCATCCATCTTACGGATCGATGACTTCGAGGTAGAAACCTACGGTGACCCATATACAGCTTTCTTGAATTCGCGACCATAGGCTCTCGGTCTCCTCTTCACAAATAGGACACGCTTTTGCTCCTTTCGCATCAGAGTCCGCCAAATTACCAAGAGCCGGAAATCATTTATGGTGCAAAATACCATAGCCAGTAGGGTGAAATGCTCTCTCTCAGACGCATCCCACACAATGACCCCGTCATTCCACAATTTTACCAAATCCTCGATCAATGGAGCGAGGTACACATCAATATCATTTCCTTTGTTTGGGTCCCGAGATTAGCAACGACATCATGATATACTTCCGCTTCATGCACAACCAAGGAGGAGGTTGTAGATACACAATGAACCGCCACGTCTTTGTGTGGACGATCGCTCATGTTACCAAACGGATTCATTCCATCAAGACTCAATCCAAATCTTATGTTCCTCATTTCGCACCAAACTCCTCATGTTTCCAATCGATGTTTCTCCATTGAGCCGAATCAGCAAGGTGTCTCAGCTTGCCATCTTCCTTTCGAGACTCATAATGCCAACGCAACAATTTTGCTTCTCTAGGATTTGCAAACAACCTCTCCAGACGGGAATCATGGGCAAGTACCACAATACCTTGGCCGGTGCACCTTTAGTGACCTCTTCACCCTTGTTGCCCCGGCTCTTACGCTTCTTGTCGTTACGCTTCTCCTTTTGTTTGTACCGAGGCACACCGCAAACTGGACACACGTGCAGCTCCTGATGTGCGTTACGGTACAAGATGCAATCATTCGGACATGCATGTATCCTTTCTATTTCCATTCCCATGGGACATAGTAGCTTCTTCGCTTCATAAATGCTTGTTGGCAACTCGCTTCTCCGAAGCAGATCCGATAGAAGAACTAGAAGTGCATTGAAACTTGTATCCATCCAACGGTGTTTTGCCTTCAATTCGAACAATGCAAGGACCGAACCCAACTTGGTGTATTCTCGCTTTGCAACTTTGTGAAGCAATGATTTGGCATCGTCTTCCATCAAGCTTTTAAACTTTTCAAACTCTCTTTTCGTGTAATTACCCTCCACATCCCGCAACATTTGCTCCAAATTCTCCTCCTCAAACATATCAGTCGCAACTCATCATCGGTTCCACCGTGTCTTCGTTGCATACCTGGAAGGGTACTACTGTCTCCCGTGATGGATCCAACACGTGTAATTCCTCACGGCCACGTCGAATCGTGGTCCTCGATTTGAGCCGAGTTGTTAAATCTTCTCGATTGGTGCAATCAATGCAAGGATGAGATATGAAGTTTACACCCTCCTCACCATGTCCTGCTCGCAATTTTTTGAACTCCTTAACACCCCTGAAATTCAAAGACTCACACGACTTTTGTCATACTTCCATTCCTTACGGTCCATCTGCAATTAAAATTCACACAATAAATTAAGGAAGAACTGGAGCGACAGCAAGCTAGCTAGCTATTTGAAATATTGAGACATCATTTCATTTAATATTACCTTTGCAAAATAGAGGACTGCAAGTTCCTGCAAGATATATAAAATGTGTTCTCCTAATCGATACCTAGATTCTTCCCTGATTTAGAGCTTCCAATTCCCTAGATAGGAGACATACATTTTTAACATCAACAATGATATCAAACAATCTAATTATATAGTGCAGTAGCCTAGAGATCTTTTGACTACAACGAAACAAAACAAGGATACCAACGATGACTCCCAATCTCTAAATAGGTTTGGTCCTAATCCCATTCGAGGATATGTGGTTCGACAAGTTCCTTAAGCCGTTGTACAACTCGGAGAAAATTTGGCAAAGATCTCCCGCTATTCTCTATATACACGTCTCGACAACAGGTCAAGAGTGGTGTGTATCTGGAGAATACCAGGGAGACACTACCGAAATCTCTACTCTGCAGTTGTACAACACAGTTTAGGAACTTGCCCGAAGCACATATCCTCGATCTGTCCAAAGAACGTGGACAATTCGAGACTGGTCGCTTATAAATATGCCATTTCGTTCGGTATATTTATAAACAAGCATCCTCGAACGGGAGACGTAGGTTCCGCACCCTAAACTCTAGCATTCATCAGGTGACAGCAATAATAATTCAATATTAACATCAAAGCACTACAAATTAAGATAATTAAATACATGTGTACATGCTTGTGAAATAAAAGGTGTAAAATCTGATAGGACATACACAATACCAGTGCAATCTAAACTTTCTTCGCGACATATCAAAATTACATAGTGCAAAATTAAAGGGTTTGAAGGAATGCTCACATTTTGAAGAAAACCACAAATTATGCAAAATGAGGAAATCTCCTCAAGTTAGGGCTTCAAATTAACCCTCTTAACACCCACCCTTGAGGATTTCAAATTTTCTCACCCAAGTATTGCTTCCAACCACGAATATGAGCTATTTTTTCGGTGGCGTCGGAGAAACCTCCTCGGAACAATAACAGAGAAGAGTTCACTCGAGTGGTATAAATAACCTAACGAGGCACATCACTATCGGTTCTCATATAAAAAGCGATAGTGATGTGATCATACACATCACGATCGGTTCTTATAAGACAGCGATAGTGATTATCATAGTCATCACAATCGGTTCGCGTAGAAGCGATAGTGATGAACACGCTGACATCATCGCTCATCACTATCGGTTCTTGAGAAGCGATAGTGATGTCATTCATCACTATCGCTTCTTCAATAAGAACCGATAGTGATGTATCGTCTTCATCACTATCGTTTTTATATGAAAACCGATAGTGATGATAATCGCACATCACTATCACTTCGCATAAGAACCGATTGTGATGTTAAGATCTACATCACTATCACTTCTAACCCGAGAACCGATAGTGATTATGATTAACGCTCTCCTAAGTCATCTATCACAATCGTTTTTTCCTACAAACTTAAGAACCGACACAGATAAAGTGATAGTGATGTATCATTCTGTAGTAGTGGAATAAACTCATCTCGCTTGACCGATATCTAGTAGAAACGAAGACCCATGCCATGCACCGCCGACAACAAGCTGGCCGGTGATCGATATCGATCTAGCGAGTGATCGGAGAAGGAAACAGACAACCCTTGATTCTCCCAGAGAGGGACAGGATAAAGACTAGCGGCTCTATTCTAGAGAGAGAGAGAGCATGCTTCTCGGTGCAGGCGATCGAGACATGGAATATTTGCATGCGTGTTCCGAGAACACCACTGCCATGCCACCACAGATCCTACCTTAGCTACTGCTGCTGCTGCTGCTGCTGCTCTCTCTCTCTCATGCATGGTAGAGTATTGTACTGTTGCTGCTTGCTCAGGCGACGGATGGACGGATGCATGCATGCTGCGTGGGAGGCAGCGACAAAACAAAAGGAAACCCCAGCCCCCTCTCCCTCTCCACCAACCGCAAGCGCCAGTGCACCACACTAACATAAGGAGCAGGCGAGCAGCAGCAGCTAGCTGCCTGGCCATTGGTTGGGCACTGTGCTAGAGAATCGAATCCACCTGCCGTTTCAGCTAGCCCACACTATTGCGCACCTTACTAAGGTTGCATACTTGCATGCACTCTCTCTCTCTCTCTCTGCACATCTTCTCTCTCTACAGTGTAAGCGTTGATCACATTGATCTGATGAATGTGTATCTCTGCCGCTTTGGCGTGGCATGCATGGCCTCCCCGACCGGCCAGTCTAGTTCTTCTCTCTTTTCTCTGCCTCCCACTTGACCGCACCAGTGCAGCGTTGTTCTGCGTGCGTGCGTGCTTCGTTTCAGCCTGAAAGTTCAGAGGAGCTTAAAAGGGAACACAAGGAGACAAGTTTGGACAGGCCTGAGGTGAGCTCCCCTGAACGGTTCAGAAACAAGTTTGAACAGGCAATGTGGAATATGTATGCATGGCCCCGTTAATTTACTGCCCATGATTGTCCAGTCATGTTGTAGTTTGATTGAGACGTTTACTAATCAGGAATCAGGATTGCTAGCTGCAAAGGATTAACCATCTCTTAAGAGACTTAAACAGAAATTATGAACTAATTTTTTTCAGTATACTATGGGTAGGTCATGTGAGAAGCAGCTGCATGGTACGACTGAAGCAGTGACTGTCCAGCACTAGATGCGCATGTTAGCGGGGTAGGGGAGTATATATGAGCCTCTATTAGTTGGGAGGATGATGATGCCACTAAACGGATGCGATGTTGCTACCATATTTTGTGTTGGGCATCATATCAATAATAGTTTGGCAGCCCATCACAAGAGAACTAACTAGATGGAGAAGCAACTAATTAAAAGAGAGCTAGCTACTGTGTTTGTATTAGCTGAAGGTGTAGTTTTGTAGAGCTAACAAGTAAATCTATAGGTTAGCAACGCTATTGGGGTGAAACTCAGTGGATGTATCACTTATTTCTGATAATCAGGATTGTGGGCAATAATCAACTCGCAACAAGGAAGTTACTATGCTAATTGCCAGGCTAATCACTACATACTCACTAGGGTACTGCTATATATGTAAGACCTGATCATTGCACGAACAAGGATGTGGCAAAGCATGTTACTTCTGCCTGCAGGATAAGTAATCATGACATTATGATTCAGAAATCCAATGTTAACATATAGGGTTTAACCTAAAGAAGATCGATTATTTCAGACCTATGTATAGGTTTAAGTAAAATAGCTAGGACTGGAATGACCATGTTTTGATCATGTGTGCTGTGAGATCGCAACAACGCATGCATCTACAGTTCTTGGCCAAGGATTTATAACAAACTGCTGAAGCAGGAAAAATTGTTGGAGGTTTTCACTTATTTCTAGGAGGAAAGATCAAAGAAGCATATGAATGGCCTAGAACCCAAATCAGACGGTACGTACATAGCAACGATCAGCTACGGCCAAAGGTGAAAGCATGCAAACAAAAGAGGCGCTCCTTCTGCAGTAGTTGCGACAGACACTGTCAAGCCTGTACTTTGCATTTCAGAGGCGAAAGTGAAATTTCCAGCCAAATAAGTTCACTAGCTTGCAGGAAATGTAACCTTACAACCACACATCGATCGACTTGAATTAAACTGACATCGCCTTAGTACAACCCACCTATGCATTGATCATGACTTAACACTATATCACCAAACTACTCTAAGTAAAAGGTCTAAGTAAGCAGTGAAAAAAGGTTAATAGATCCCCACTGATTAACAGAAACACCAGTAATAAAACACCCTTAATTAACCTCCCCGAGTTCTCGCGCTCAACCAAAACCATACGAGACTAAACTGAGCTACACTGCTAGTGTCATGCATGGAACAACGTCGTCGATCTCGGTCATGGGAAGGCGCCGTTGGGGGTGGGCAAGTCCGGCCACGCCACCGACATCGATGCCGGGCTGCTCCAGTACTGCATCTCCGGCGCGGCAAGCGACACGGGGGGCAGCTCCAGCCCGACCGTGTTGCTGCTCGGCACCGCTGAGACGCTCGACATGGCCGCCGGTAGAGAGGTCACCGCGGTGGAGCAAGGGAGGGACGCGGGGGCGTCGTATGCCTGAGGACGCCCCAAGCTGCTCACCACAGCGTGCAGCTGGTCGCTGTAGTAGCTCGCCGTCGGAGACGACGACGACGACGAGGGCGGCAGAGCCCGAGGCCTGACAGCGCGTCGTGGTGGCCCAGCGCCCCATGCCGAGCTGCGAGTCCATGTGCATCGGTGGAGTGATCGACCGCGGCGCGGCCTGCGGCCACAGCGACGGGGCCGTGCCGGCGGCATTGACCGAGCCCGGTAGGACCTGGAGGTGCCCCATGGTGTCCAGGCCAAGAAGTCTGTGCACATTGCTGCCGCCGTGGCCTTGCACGCCCCTGGCGCTGTTGAGCAGCGCCATGAGCTGCGCGGTGGCGGCCTGCGGCGCCGAAGCCCAGGAGACGGCACCGGCGCCCACGCCCAAGCCCACGCCGAGGCCGAGGGGGGGCGCTGCGCCCACCACGGCCTTGCACGACGCTGCCGGCGTGGCGACGGGGGCTGCACTGGGCGCGGCTTGCGGCAGCCGCCGCCGATGGGGACGTTGCGGAGCGCGCCGCCCTTGGTCCAGTACCGGCGGCATGTCTTGCAGAAGTGGCGCGGCTGGGTGAGGTTGTAGTTGTTGTAGTAGCAGAACTTGGTGTTGGACGAGTTGCACCGGGGGCACCGCAGCGGCGCCTGATCCGCCCCCTGCGGCGACGACGTCGCCGACGACGACCGCTGCTGCTGCGGCTGCGCAGAGGAGCGCGACGACGAGGACGTGGGAGACGGATTGGAGACGATGGGCTGCAGCACCAGGGGGAGAGAGGCGGGGTTCGCAGCGTTGGCGCCCTTCAGCTGGTCCATCACTGTCCCTCCAAGGAGTTCTTGGATCATGGTGATGATGGTGAAAGCTCAAAAAGGCTTCTTGAAGCAGAGCAGGGCTGGGTTCATGGTGATGATGGTAATGGGGGATGGTGGTTTATAAAGAGAGTGGTGGTGGATGGAGGCATGGAGCTAGCTAGGGTTAGAAGCTGCTCTCATTCTGTGCCTTTTGTCTCTGTTCAGAAACTAATCTTTGTCTCCCATTGCAATTACCTTGACATTTTATTGGTTGCTTTGTTGCAACAGGATGTTTTAGGCAGCCATGTAAGTAGCTACTGGTGGTCTGGTATCAGTTCCTTGGAATGATGAAATGGTCAGGTTGCACAGTTTTACACTGTCATCTTCTAGTTCTAACTGACCGAGTTGTCTGTGTTTGTCTCTTTTTTTTCTTGCTCATAGTGGTTCATCATTATCCTTTAACAAATTATTTAGCTTAATGACTCCCTACTTCTTTCGAAGTGTTCAGTTTTTTCAACTTCGAGAGAATTGTGTCCATCTCTTTATGAGAATACATGCACGCAACTGACACAAGAATGTGTATTGACAAGGAATTGTTTATACGTGTGTATATATATATATATATATATATTTATCTTTGACAATGGCTATACCTCTGTTCGATAGAGCAACTCGTTTACACGTATGGTAATGCTATTCAAGTATGGCTTTTATTTACGCTGTGAACTTGATTGATCTTAATGTAAATTCAGTGTTAGGAAATCGGTAGCTTGACAAACAGTCGGCTCAATGTAATTCAGGTGCCAAATGAAATAGATCCCTTATCGATTTGCCAGTTCATTAACCAGCCCCTCAATGCTCACTAGGCGTAAGAGGGCAAGGGCCTCGAAAAACTTATTTTCTATTTTATGGAATTTAAGGTGTATGAAGTCTCCTAGCTAGTTAACTCCTGCAGCCGAAGGAATGAACGACAGTGCATCTGTTTATTTTAAGGAGCAGGTGAGGGATTTGAATGAAATGGATCTATTTTCAAAATAAACTGACTGATGTTTGTTTGAGAAATTTTGTCGCTCCATGTATACTGTACAAACCTACAAACCTAAGTACGTATCCGTGACCACAACAAGACAATACTAGATACCCGTGTACATGAGACGTCGTTGTATGCAACACGTACGTACATATAAATTGGTATATATAGAACTAGAAGTGGAGCCCAGGCATCACATTCTGCACGTAACGTCATGATCAGCAGGCTGCGTGCTGCGTCGTAGGGCCAGCACAGCAGCGTGTGATCATGGCACCCAACTCAGAAGACATCGTCGAGTCATCACAGAATTTTTCTAAGTCGAAAGTGAGAATATTGCCAGAAAGAAACAATCCTTATGAGCAAATAGCAATGGAGATTGATCGTCAGGGGATTCTCCATTCTCCAATCATGCAGTTAATGGAAGAGAATGCCCGGAACCACAAGAGTACAAGGCCATGTGTCGTTGCTCTAGCAGCTAGCTCTTAGCTCAAGCTGACTGATTTTGTGAGCAAGAACTACATGTTGGGAGCTTAATTAACACTTGACGATGTATGTGACATTAGAAAGCTCTAAAAATGGGCTAATCACTCAGTCACTTGGTCGGCTGGAAGCCTGGAACTGCCTTGACTTCCTCGAGAACGTCCAGAATTATGTGTCTCATGCATGAGGTGACAACCTTTGACCCTCTGCAGTTTGGTTTGAACAAGCTAGCTCGTATGCATGCAACTGTTGATGATCGCCTGCGATCGAGGGTGCGTTGTCGTGATGTTTTAGACTTTGAGCAATCAGTTCCTGATCACCTCCGCATGATTACAAGCGCTTTTAGCAATGCCATGATCAGGCTTGTCACATTCCAAACAGTACGCAGATTCAGAAAAGAGAGTGTTGGTACGACTATGAGCTTCTTCATTGAATTGTTTGAGGATGTGATGGAGAGAGGAAAAGGGTAAGGGCGATACTCCATTGGTAACATGTCAAAAATCTTCGAGCAGGGTTTTATCACTTCTTTCTGGGATGCACTTCTACACTATTCCAAGGAGGAGCGACTCGCCGAGGACATTGTGAGGGCGAGCTAGTTCTAAATTGAGCAGGTTTTAATTTGCTTTAGCTATCCTGCACTTTGATCTAATAATCACGTCGTATATATAGCACCAGCTGTTACACACCACTCAGCTCATCCCACAGCTCCAAAATTTTGAAGCTAGGATTCTTGTGTTACTTTGCTGCTGCAAGCCTAGCTACAGGACAAATTATGAACTTGGCAAATCGCATATAATTCACGCACACGCTGGCATGCGTAGTACTGCCATCTGCAACAGCTGCTGCTGCCCAAGTGCTCATGTTGCACACTGGAGATATATTGCAGAAGTCCGGTCCTCCCTCCCTGCAAAGCGCATGCAAACAGCGTCCAAACCAGAAGCCAGTGGTTTTCTAGCCCTCTCGTAGTTTTTTTTAACAAATATAGGCCTCTTCTGAATACAAATGTAAAAAAAATCTTTTACTCGACCACAGAAACACCAGCAGATGACACATATCACCTATTGTACTCGCGTATCGCGGCAGGAGGTACCGCATATTAAGAGCTCGAAATGAACAACTTGGCGAGAAGTGCTACGTACATGATAGTACTAACTAAGCTATTTAAGTAATATTTAAGTAAGCAAAGTCATTAATTAAGTGATCAATCAAGCGACTAATTAATTAAAGTGAATATTTAATGGTACATTTTTTGCTGAGCAATGCTACCTCAGTAGGAACATTGCTGTGGCTCAGCAATGTGATAGGCGATGCTTTGCGTGATCGAGGAGGGATTTATTTTTGTAAATTTATTTACGAAAGGTTTAGATTTACAATAAAAATTTATGAGGAGGCTTGAAAAGCGTCAGCTTCTCCAAACCAGACGCCCGGTCTTGGTCCGTTGGTCAGAACGACGTGTACCTCGGTCGGCATGGTGGCTCATTCCCCAACGGCGTGGGGCCCCCATGCAGGCCAGCAGGACGTACTACACGCAGCTCATAATAACGCCTATCATCATCACGGCCATGTCCTCCCACAAATTGGAAAGCAGAGAGAAACCTCACATACCCACAGTTTGGTTCACATCTGCCTTGCAAGTTTCTCGTGTACATAACACATGCCCGCACTCTTCGATCGTCTACTGTCCTGATCACCACCGTAAAAGTTGATCGGCGGAAGCCGTAACAGCGAACGATCGATGGTCCTGCAGACACACAGCGTTATGTCGTTAGTCCAACACGTCGAACTGATCGATCGTTAACCAACTAGGTACAGCGCTAACCAAAGCCGCGCGCACTTGGTCGCAAATGATTAACGCCGTCCAGTCCAGTCAAATTATTCTGCGACGTAAAGAAAAACGCGCGCGCAGGAGCCTGCGTGCCGGAAGAACCCTTTGCTCTTTTGCCTTCTCACGCTTTTTTTTTTTGCAAATAAAATTACAGAAATGATCGTCTCTTCGATCGTGGAAGCAGGGACAGATGAGACGTGTTATCTGATACATTCGTGTACCGCGGTATATCCTTGTGCCCTGTCGCCCTGCCGTTTGCTGGTGAGCATACCAACCTCGTTGACTGCCTATCGTGTCGGAGGTGCAAGGTAGGACTACTGCCGCCGTCCGTTGCTATCGTGGTCGGCCAGGGTACCGCGGGGGTCAGACACCTACAGATGGGTATGGTAGATAACACTTGTCTCTCTTTCCACTTTGAGGAAGGAAATTATTTTTATAATTTTATTCCTGTTAGAGCTAAATTTGCAAAAGAAAAATATGCGATAGGACCAATTAATCTAGGGTTTCGCCGTACCGCCAAGGGACAGGGCAGTGCAGCCCGACAGCGGCCGTACCCGGTGAAAACGACCGCAGGCTTCCCGCAACACATCGCGCGCCCAAGATTCCTGCGCCTCGATCAGCCGAGCCGAGCGTAGCAGCACACACAATGCTACTCTACTAGCCGGCCGGCCGGGTCAGGGTCGATCACTAGCTGAGACCTGAGAACGTGAGAATAGTCTCTTCTTTGGGGCCGACCCCGTTCAAAGGCAGTGGCAGGGACAGGATGAGATCAGGCAAACAAATCGCTAATAAAGTGACAGCCCTACGCGGGCAGTAAAGAGCAGCTACCGACCTAGCTAGCTACACAGTGCTGCGTTTGTGCCGATTGACTCCTAGAAACCCGGGCTACTACTTCTTGCCCGCCGTTCTGGCTGAGCCTGCGCGCTTTAGCTCGCGCTGCTTGCTGCTGCTCCTCTCCCGGACATGACCACACCGATCATGGAGCTGAGATAGAGAGAGAGATTCTTTCCACTCTCTCTCTCTCTCTCTTTCCGTGTAATGATGGTACATGCTACACAGACCTAGTAGATAGCTTTACCACTGTTCATCTTAAATGTTCTCTTATCCACGTTGTAGGTGGTCTTGCTGCTTGCCAAGACAATGAAATCTTGCTATGGTGGGTTACATGGAGATACTCTACCGGCACCGAGTTAGTTCAGGAGTTACAAGAACAGGATCAAAATGTTTCTGTTTTCAGTGGGAATTGGTCAGGGCATGCATGGAAAGTTTCCAAAGCAGTTGTACTAACTAATGTTGCATCCATGAATGAACAGGAGTGGCTTCTTGGGAGGACATGCATGCACATATACACTGGCCTGTATCAGAGTCTGGGCACGCTGAACAAATGAGTGGGTGAATGAATGGCGATGCATCAGCATATTGTTGTTGGTTATGATCTCGGCTTAACTGCCAGATCCTTTTTTGGGGCTAGATCCATCTCTAAAGCACCATCGCACTTTGATCGGGAGTGCTCCAAGGTTTTTTGTTCAGTCCCGTTAGCTAGCGTCATATTAAAGAGGGAAAAGCTGGCACTCATTAGAAGAAAAACTCTCTCGATTTTGCTACTTCCTGACACCCCATCCGATTAGGGTTTTGGCGCTGAGGCTAGCGAAGATTGTGACTAGCACCGTGAAGATCACCGTGCACAATCTTCACCGGACCTCATCTATACCAACCGAACTATCCACACCGACAAGAACCCTAATGGCATACGCTTCTTCACCGGATCAGTCAGTTTAATCTAACGTTTAATGTTCCGCATTTTATTTCCTTGTGATCATGTTTTAGACTAGTTGTTCATGATGGTTCATGTTTTAGTTAAACCCTAAGATCTAACATTTGGTATCAGAGCAATCTCTAGCCTATCTTGATCCTTTTTTAAGCCCGATTAGTCTCCGTTTTGGCCTTGTGTTTGTCTGTTAAGGTTGTTTTTGGGTTCTTTGTGGCTCAGTTAGCATTTAGAAGGAGGGGATTAGAGTCATCCAAACCCAAATCCCAAACCCTAATCCTCAGTTTTTTCCTAAATCCAAAATCGAATCAAGAAAAGCCTAATGGTCTAAGAGGGGGTTCCGGGCTTACCTCGTTGGTCTTTGTCCTTGCCCGTTCGTGGTCGTCTTTCACCGTTTCGTGCGCGTCGCCGTCGTTCGGTTGTTGTTGTCGTCGTCGCGCTTTACGCCTCTCGTCGCGGGCCTTAGCCGCAGTAGACCATGTCGGCCGGTCTCCGCCTCGGCGAGCTCCCACCATTTGGAGCCGCGCGTGCCCTCGCTCGCCTAAGCGTGCACGCCGTCGAGCCGCTTGCTCTCATCGTCGTCCTTGTTGCGGGTTTTTCGGGAGCTGAATGGCTAGGGTTATTGTTTTCTGGGCCTTGCCGGTTTTGTTTCGTCTTGGGAAAATCTGAGCCGTCCGTCACGATCTGCGGCTGCGATTGCATGGTTGCGGGCTCGGTCTGCCGTGGGCCGCGTAGCATCGTTAATTGCGCCGCATTCGAGCTCGGCGCATGTTCTTTGGTCATTCGTTGCGTGTCACCGCCGAACGCTCGTGCGTTTTGGGCCGAAGTTTAATTGATTTTGGTTATTTGAAGTTATTAGTTCAGCCCATTTCAACTTATATTCATCCTGTTCTTTAATCCAGCATTAAGCACTGTTTAATTGTTATTTCCGGGGTATTAATCTTATGAGTAATTTCATGATTAATTTTCTGGGCATATTATTTAATGTGGTAATTAATTTTTTCATGTAATGATTGTTTATGAATATGTGTCACCCATAAGATAATTTAGTTCTTTTTCATTTTTGCTCAACGGTGATGCGAATTCGAACTTTAAATTTTTCATGTGATCTAATATTTATTTTGGTCTTTAATTAATTTCAATGCATTTTCTTATGATTAATGTTGTCTTATGCACTTCAATAATTAATGTCAATTGCCCAGTAATAATGCATCATTTTATACACCTTTTTGTTAATGTTTAGTTGTCCTAAGTGATGCAATTATGATAATTGAGGAATGCAAAAATTTAGTTAAATTTTTTTGGCCTATTAAGATTAATTTTGTCTCAAAACAAAATAGAACCAAAGGGAAATTTTGATTTGGGACTATAACCAAGTTTTGGACAATAATATGCTTAAGTGTTGACTTTTCATGGTTGTATTTCGACCAAAGTTGTTTATAATCATGAATTATCAAAATTTATTGTCCACTTATGAAATGTTTTAGATCCTAAGCCATGCATTATTAATGAGCCTATCTTTGGGCATAAGTTTTAGGCTGGTTTTTGGATGTTTTCTCAGATAGGCCACAAATAATGCTTTAGTGCATTCCGGGAATAAGCCAAGATGGGATTAGTTAAGTATTATGTTTCTACCTGAGTTGTTTATATTTCCACATGTGTTACAATTTCTTATGCCCTAAATTATGAGCTTAAGTTTTTCCCTTATTTTCAATTTAGCATTTAATTTACTAGTCATTAATTATTAATTGTTTATGGTTTCGCAATTAAGCACTTAATGTTGTCTCTTATTAATGTATTCTGCTTTGAGACAATGTGATTATGATTGATTAAATGCTTCATAACTATATATTGACCAACGTCTTTTATGGGTCATGTGACATTTAATTAATTCTCATATTAATTAAGTTATTGAATCTTTTCAAGCATTTATATGATAAATACTAAATTATAATTAAGATATCTCTAATTAAGATGGAACCAACGAGAAGTCTTAGTTAGAGATTTAGTGAAGTTTTGGGATTATTTTTTGGCCATAATTGCATTCTGACCAAAGTTGTTTGCAATTGTGTACCATTCCCATAGATTAAGTTCTTTTCCATTATGTATCCAAAGGTGATACGGTTTGGAGCTGTAGTCATGTTTTGGGATTATGTTGTGACACACGGTTATATTCTAACCAAAGTTGATTATAGCCATGTGTCATTCCATAGCTTCTCTAATCAAAATGGAACCAACGAGAAGTTTTGGTTAGAGATTTCATGTTGATTTAAGGATTACATTTTATGGCTCATGGTTACATACTGACCAGCATTGTTTGTAATTATTTGCCATCCCCATTAGTGAATCCAGTTATTCTTCGTTTTCTGCCAAAAGGTGATGCGAAGATGGAATGCTGATTCTTTCCTCAAGTTAAGTTCTTTGTTTTTGCCTGATGGTGAAGCGAATTAGAATTGTTAAGCTTTGTCATTAGCATGTTATTAACCTGATCAGCGTAGGGTTAATTTCATGACAGACAATCATTCACATTTTTGTGGATATTAAGCAATGATCACTGTTATATCCCTATTATCAATCTAGCCATAAGTTATTCGGCTGTTTCTAGTACCCTAATAAGAAATAGAGTAAGTTATTAGCATATTATTCTTGAGGTTATTGATTACGCACACAAATATAATGTTCATAATTGGCTCCCATTAGAAGAAGCATCTAACAACTTAGACATTGATAAGAATTCAATATTATGATAACTAGTGAGAGCTATTTAGGCAAATGTCCCTTTTGATCATAAAATTTAGGATCTAGAGGAGCAATCCTCTAGTTAAATTCTGACTATTTGTCAATAATGGAAAAATATTATGAAGCCGCTCAGAAGTTCTTATCAGTATACTGATCATAAGAGTGCTCAAAGTCAATGAGCTAGGACATGAAAAATTATTGGAGCCTTTCTAATTCACTTCATTATGCATTTATAAAGAATGTAACAACAATAATGAAGAATAAAGAATGAGAAGTGAACTACGATTGTGCCCATGAAAGTGTGCATTCATAAAGAAAGTTGGTTAAATACTAAGATAGAAGACTACGTTTATACTGCCAACATTACCTTAAGACTATGAATGTTTTAAGGCGAAGCCTTAGAGAATGAATAGGAGGCTAATGTTGAGGCTGTTGGAAGTTTTCCATCAATACTAAGTTATGTTTTCACCCTCCATCGTAATAATGTAATTTATGTTCCCATTATGAAAAGTAATTTGCTTACACTCTTATAAATTATTTGGGGAGCATTAAGTATGTTGCTAACTCTATTGTCTTCACCAAAAGTGAAATATTTATGAGAGTTCATCGAAATTATGGCATTAACGTTTGTACCACATTTGAGGGAGAGTGGAGCGTCTCATTGAGAAAAGAAAAGCTTTATTATGTGAGACATAAACCCCATGAACAAATTCCTTACTCTATTAATGATTCTCTTCTTGTCAATAAGTTTAATAGATGGAAGGATTAAAGATAATTAATATCAATATCTTACACTCTCGGAAAATTAAGATACTTATATATGTGGGATTATCAAGCCTCCATCCAGACTAAAGGGTACCACTGAGTTTATAGAAATATTGATTCTAGTGGGAGCTCTGAGGCAAGGTAAACTATACTTGACGACGATCGTGCTTATGTTCCAATGACGATAGTCAGAGAATAGCAATCTTTTGTCTCTAAAAGTTTCACCTCCAGTTGATTCTGGAGTTTATGAATAATGTGAGCCTCACATAAAGATATCTTAAGTTTTAACCTTAAGACCAGTGGGAGTAAATTTAACCTCATAGCTGTTTATATGGACTTAACTGTTTATATAATCGACAATAGGAACATTAATGTTTAAGACCCAAATATTTCCTTTCTCTTATGAGAATTAAGATTGTCTTGGTGATGTCTCTCATGCTTTGACTATTAAGATTCACCGAGATAGGTCCGATATTAAGGGAATTTACTCCGATTATTAAGGGCGACAGAAGTTTATCTTACGTTACACTGTCATGAATACCTAAGTTTATATGCGCCCTTATTTAATGTTTGTAACCAGGTTATTTGGCAAATATTAATCCAGAGCTGGACCACTAGAAAACTACTAAAGACAACTTTGCATCGTAAGCAAGGTGCTAATGATTACATGCTCACATATAGGAAGTCGATAATTGTAAAGTTGTGGGTTATTCGGACACCGATTATGCAAGGTGGTTGATATTAAGAAATCCACATCAAGTCAAATCTTCAACCTTGCGAAAGAGTCATATTATGGAATGGCTCTAATCAATATCTTAAGGCATTATTAATGATGCAAAGCAGATTTATGGCATGTCATAAGACTATTAGATAATGAGAAATCCACAATAAGTTGTTGTGGTTTAAGAATAATAAAATTTATTTTGGCTTAAGATTCTATCCGAATTTATTATGTAAGAGTGCAATTTTTGCTTTGAGTAACAACATGTCGAGTGGTCTTTGCCAAACATATGACATTGTGAAAGATGTAATCGAATCGAATTATTGATGTTCACTGTAAGAATTGAGTATCATGTTTAATATATAAGTTTATCCATCATGTTTAGTTTAGTGATTCCTGTTAAAGGCTTGTCTCAAAATTAGTGCGGCATAAGACTTATTGATGACCTATACTTGGGACAAATTGAGATCTCAAAACTTTGACTCTGGAAATTACAAAGTTTGTTTTCACTCTTTTTTTAATGTGCACATGATGATAAATGAAAACAAACTGCACAAAAGGACCATAAATATAAAACCAACTCCCGTTAAGAATAAGTAATTATCCTATCAAGATAGAATGATGCACTCTGAATCTTTGGGGTTGCGGTGCTTAAATTAATCATTTGTAATACTTTATCTTGGTGTGTTGTTACATTAAGTATGGACTTATGAAATTAGCTTTCAATCAAGTGGGAGAATGTTGGTTATGATCTCGGCTTAAGCGCCATATCCGTTTTTGGGGCTAGGCCCACCTCTAAAGCACCATCGCACTTTGATCGAGAGTGCTCCAAGGTTTTTAGTTCGGTCCGTTAGCTAGCGTCATATTAAAGAGGAAAAAGCTGGCACTCGTTAGAAGAAAAACTCTCTCGATTTTGCTACTTCCTGACACCCCATCCAATTAGGGTTTTGGCGCTAAGGCTAGCGAAGATCGTGACTAGCACCGTGAAGATCACCGTGCACTATCTTCACCGGACCTCATCGCACCAACCGAACTATCCACACCGACAAGAACCCTAATGGCATACGCTTCTTCACCGGATCAGTCATTTAATCTAACATTTAGTGTTTAGCATTTTATTTTCTTGTAATCATGTTTTAAGCTAGTTATTCATGATGGTTCATGTTTTAGTTAAACCTAAGATCTAACACATGTAGGCTCCCGTTGCTACTGTATGTCGTGGTCACTCATTGTGTCTGCCGAGCACTTTCGGAGTTTGGGAAAGACGGACGGATGGATCGAATGGATGGGTGGACGGGTGCAGGCAGCTAGTAGCGCAGAGCCTCGTACGGGCCATTACATGCCTGCCCATGCCTGTCAGTTTCTCGCTGAATGACAGGACGTGACATGAAGAAACAAACTCTTGTACCATTCGATGCATTTCCCGTTCTCTCCCTCTCGCTCTCTCTCTCTCTCTCTCTCTGCTCGCTTCTTCTTCCTCGTCTGTGCGCGCGCACAGAACTCGATGTGCGTCAAGAATGTCGATCGGGTGGGGGCACCCTGTCTTTTTCTCGCCGAGGGGAAGGCAGCGCGGCGAACGAGACGGGCCCTGGCCCTATTCCCCTCCTGTGCATGATGGGTCAAGCTGGGGATTCGCGCCATCTGCACTAAGCTGTTCAAAAAGGTGCAAACTGCAAAGGCACGCGCTTGTAAATTTCTACTAGCACAGTACTGCACTTTGTGTTGGCAAATCGATCCAAGCCTGAAATTTTGGTGTTGTTTGAGGATTTTGGATTTTCTGGGTGTTCTCCGCTCTGTGGAATCGTACTACTAGCTAGCTAGCAAAAATCACCGCTTGCTGTCCTGGAAGGAACGCACGAAATTGTTTGAAAAGATGAATCTGAGACGTTGAAGTAACTATACTTTATATGGCCACGTACAGCCACATCTCGACGACTTTCTGGATTGTATTCTCGGCGTTTGGATACGCCCGGGACTAGCACGTCAAATTAAGAATTGGCGCCGGATACAGCTTTAACAGATCGTCACGGAGCGCTTTATTCCTCGGAATTCACCGCGCGGGGAAGAGAGCAAGGCCAGCAGCAGCCGGCTTGATAAAAACAAACTTGGTGCTTCAAATCCATCGATCGGGGCGCGCTGCCAGAGGCAAGACAACAAAGATTCGACCGGAAACCGCCATCATTACGCCAGGCACACCTGCCCCGCAGCCTATCACCCTCCAAGAACATTCTCATGCATCAGATCTTTGCCCAATCTTTTTGTTTAATCGATCGCTACTCACTAGGGCTCTGTACGTAGCAGACTGTGTGCCTGTGACTGTGTCTCTCTGTGCGAGAGGAAGGAATCAAAGACCAAATCGATGCTGTACAGTGGTACGAAGAAGCTACAGCTATATAGCACGAGTAGTAGTGTCTGTCTTGGACGGCACGAGGAGAAAAATTATGCCCATAACCTAATCAAACGTACATGCCGTCACGGTAGCCAAGGCTGGGCTCCGGCCGTTATATTATACTGGTCGGCATGAATGATACACGAGGTGTAAAGAACGGCGATCGAAATCGTACCCGAACCACATGATTACGGTCTGCCTATGCGCGTTGGGGATTCGGTGCTGGAGAGTGGAGACTAGTCTGGTTGCTCTCGCTCCGTTCCAAACGTTAATTTTTAGGTCTTATACTGCTGCTGCACTCCTCAATTTAATATAGATCGTCCTTTCTATTCATTCAATTTTTTGGGTTTATTAGAATTTAGTTACGGTAGCAACAAGCATCTGGGCGTACAATGAGAACATTCTTATCTTACGTTCTCTTAGCCATCAAATCTCATTTAGATGGACTTTGGAATTTGATTCAAACAAAACATCATGAAAACTTCATCTCAGGTGATGATGTGTGGCCGCCGCTAGCTCGCTGAAGCTCTAGCTTGCTGTAGGAGGAGGAAGAGGCCACGATGGATGACCTCCCTCGAGCACGAGCGGCAACGACCTTAGACCAACGGTTATCGTCGCATGTAGTTGTAGTAGGCTTCTAAGGAGGAGGCACATGGAGGGAGAGGATGATCTCGTGACTGCAATCAGCTCGCCGGATCCCCATCTTTATGGAGGGGTAGGATGGATGGAGGAGGAACCCGGTCAGTTGCAACAAATTTACAAAAGCGGTGCAACATCGATACAATAAACATGAAAAAAAATTCTCACGGCTGCAACAACCAATTACAAAAAAAAAAATCTAGCAACAAAAAAAGATTAATAAAGCTTGCAACAAAAGAAACATCCAATCGCAACAAATATTAATAAAACATGCAATAAAAAAATCTAGTTGCAACAGCTCATGGCGACAAAAAAAGACAGCAATAAAACCACAAACTATTACAACAAAAAATGATTTAGGTGCAACAAATCATGATCTTAACTCCAGCAAAAAACAAAGTTACTACAACATTTTTGAGATTACACGCTACGACAAATTCAAGCACTCGTTGACAAGGATTAAAAGTCTGTCACTTATTTGGGCTCTCAATTATTCGTGATTATACTCTATTAATGGGTCTACAATACGTAAAGCCTATAATATAGAACGAAGCTCACTCTTATCCAAACGGTTAAGTCTCTGACCAGTTCAGCAAAAGTGGTCAATAAACTTTGCTTCACATGGTCGTCCCCGACCAGTGAAATAGGCACCCTGACCAGTGAACTGGTCGGAGACAAGCGGTTATCCCGTACATGTCTCTGTGCGGACAGTTATCTGACATGTATACATAACTACCCAGAAGTTATCTCTAAAAAAGGCACCCTTTGACGAGAAGACACCATTTGGCGAGAAGACGCCTCTCGGTTACACGACGCCCCTATAGAGAACAACTACCGTATCTTCAATTGATATAAATAGGGGGCAGATCCATGCTGTTGAGGGCATATAATTCGCAACCAGAATAAGCAATAGACATACGAGAGCATTCATTCTATAATTTTATATTATGTAGAGCCGCTTGGCTAATAAAGAAGCAATCCCCTTATATTTCTTTCCTCATCTTGTTTACTAGGAGCCCACAATCATATTTTCATAAGCTCGATTAGGAGACCCTAAGTGTTAAACATCGACACTCCTTGAAACAATTTATAAAAGGGGCGGTAACAAAAGTCAGTAAATATATGCAACAAACCATATATGATTGAACTCTCGTAGTCACAGTAGCTTCTTTCATGGTATGACCGCTTCGTGTCATCTTCTGCTCGACGTCTACCGCCCCTGCTCCTCCGGCCTTGGTCCAACAAATTTGGCGAGCTTCGGCTACGATGGCGGCAAATCCAACAAGCTTTGGTCGCTCCACTGGAAGGGAAATCCATGCGCTCAAGCTATGGCGGCCTCGTGCAAGCTGGAATGACAGCACCTTGGGAGAGGGAGAGAGGGACCGGGGGAGGAGGGGGGGGGGGGGAATAGCCAGCTCTTAGGGTGGACGATGGCAGTTGCAGTGACAAAGAGGATAAGAATGAGAAGCGTGAGATGATAAAGTTTGTGTGGTAGTGAGCGATACACGTGGTACGTGGACTAAGGCGTCCGATGACTTTCGTTCATATCAGACGTCCTCACCGTATTATTTGTAACGACCTGAAAATTTGGAACAGTGAAAAATGAACAAGTTAAATTTTAATATAAATGGTTCTTGAAGTTCTAAGTATTATTTGCTCCAATTAGAATTTCTTAGACTTTTATGCTATGCGAAAAGATTAAATAAAAAGGGAAAAACAAAGAAAAAGGTAAAAGATGAAAATAAAATTTAGAAAATTTTATCATGAGTCCTAATTGAGTTGGTCATAGTGTTTTACCAGTAAGTAGAATTTTTATAAATTTAGGGCAAGTTAAATAAAACATGTATATACTTTTTGACTAAAAGCAGTGAATCAAAAAGTAGAAAGAAAAATAATCAATGTCAAGAAAAGCCAAGAAAATTTATATAAATCCCTGGTGAGAGGATGCATCACTAGTGAAATTTTTATAATTAAATGAATTGAAATAAGCCTCTTAAGAATTTAAATACAGTGGGTCCAGAATGTAAGGAAAACGATTGTCAGAATTGTTATAAAATAATGGCTCAGGATTTTGATCTGAAAATTTTACAGTGATTCAATTTTAAGGATAGAAACCTCTCCAAAAAGTTTCAAAAAATAAATCCTATAAAATGAACCTGTAATTAAATCAAAAACCGAAATCAAAATTTAGAACCAGGATACAGTGTCAGAATTTTAACAAATCGCCAAAAAGGAATTTTTGTCTCAAAATTTTCCAGTAGGCGTATGACTCTCAGTGGGGCTTAGTAAAAAAGTTTTAGAAAATCTAGAATTAGTTTAGGGCTTAATCAAATGCGAAATCTAGAGGATTCTCGTTCTGTCAAATCGCATTAAAATCGATTATCTCAGCGACAGTGGGCCCGGCCCTGTTGAAGCGTTGTGCGCTGGTCAGCAGAGGCGAGGCTGTCTCGCTGCCAGTGGGCCCCGGTCCCACATGTCAGCCTCAGTTCGCGTTTTACTCTTCCCTTTCTTCTCCCCTGGCCGAGGCGAGTCGCCGACACCGCCGTCCTTCGCGTCGATTCTTCACCTGCTCCCGTCCGGCCGAGCTCGATGTCCTCCACGTCGCGAGTAGAGTCTCTCCTCCTCGCCTGTGCCTACTTGATTCCGGCCGAGCCGCCGGAGATGAGGGTGGCCGTCGCGCTTCGGACGCGGAAGCAACGGCGGCGGCGGTGCTCGGGCTCGATCAAAGTGTAGCGCGATCTTTTGGCCTTAAGCCGTTCCTACTCGCGTCGCGCAGTGCCCTGTGCTCTTCACCTTGCCATTTTTGGGCCAAGAGCTCGCGCGGGTCGTCTTCCTCGTTGAGCCGCGGGGCCCGAAAGGGGAACTTCACGGTCGGGTGAGTTCCTCCATAATCCTCCGAATCGGTTCCACCTCGAGCTTCTCTAGCACCCAAGGGTTGCTGATCATCCGCTATCTTGGCTTCCTTTTGCTCGTAGCGCCGCCGCCTCACGCTCTTCTTCCTCGGCCGGCGCGCCGCGGTGGCGAGCCGTTCGGACCTTCTCCGACCCAACCGCGGGTAAGCTCGAATCCCTAGTTCCACTTTGTTGCTCACCTAGCCCTAGTTCACCGGAAATTTGGCGTTAATGAAGGTCTCGCCGTTGCGGTCATGGCGCGCCGCACCCTCATGGTGGCGGCCTTGCTCCGTTCTCTTCCGGCGAACAACGCCTCTCTAGGTTCGCCTCGGCATGCTAGTGCTCAAACGCAGCCCATTCATGCGGCGAGGTTACTTACGCGCGGCGAGCCAAGAACCCGGCGCTCTGCTTTTAGTCGCTGACTTGTGGACCCACACGTCGCGAGGCTTCGAGTTTGAACCCAGTTTTGGCGCAGCGAGAAAAAGCCGTTTTCTCGGACGAAACGTATTTTCAATTTTGTATGATTTTGAAACCGACCAAAATTCAAATGCTCATAACTTTTGAATCATCTGCCAATTTGAGTGAAACAAATTTCTAAATTCGTATAAAATTCTGTAGTTTCAGAATATGCAAAAATTTCTGTAGATGAGAAAAATGTGATTTTAGGATAAATAAAAGAGAAGCTTAAGTGCAAAAAGGAAGATATAGATGAATATTTTGGGATGATCCAATTAAGGAAAAGTAAGTTTTGTAGGGTTCCTGGGTCATGAGTGTTCCAAATAAACTAAATTTTCCCTTGATACTTTATTATGTGTCACATTTGCTCAAAAATGAATATTAAGCATGAAAAATGAAATTGGGTAAATGAAAGAAAAGATTAAAGTTTGAATGTTTAAAAGTTCATTCTATTGGGACATAAATCATGGGGAGTTTCTCTTGAGAAAATACTTAAAGAAAAGTATATGAGGTAGTTTTTCAATTAAGAAAAACAATATTGGTTATAACAAAAATAGATGTGTTTGGCTGTGAGCAAGTTCAAAATAACTCAAATTCACTTTTAAAATGTTTAAGAGACCATGCCCTGATTTCAGGAAGAAAATGGATAAAAGATGTTGAATAGTTTAGTAATGAATGAAAATGAAAAATTGAAAGGTTATAAGTTAGTTTTTATGTTCATATAGCCCTTTTCAGCATATGATAAAATGGATTATGTGAATGAGGAGAAATGTAAAAAAATGGTATAGAAGCACTTCGCAAAGTATATTCTAGTAGATTCTGGAAAAAAATAATGATGTTTTGTTAAGGTTTGTATGCCAAACAAGTTAAGAGATTGAGTCGACTTTTTATGTTTTGCTGAATAATTGAAACAATTAAGCTTTTTCAACTATGTGTAAAATAACTCATCCAAGTAAGAAATTTTGGAAGAATAGTGTATAAATGATAACCAAAGTTTGTTCTACAGATTCGAGAAAAATATTCTGTTTTAGAGCTTTGGTTCACTTAGTTTTCATTAGTGCAATAACCTTAAGTGATATTGTTTAGTTCTGTCCTTAGCCAGTTTTGTAGCTAAGTCTAGAGTTCAACCAAGCCTTTTCATCAATAGATTTCAAGTTTCATCTAAACTCTAAAAGTTAAAAGAAGTAGTTAGATTTGATAATTAAGTTATGCTTTAGCTAATCCAAGACTTAAACTCTAATTTCTATAGTTAATGGTCATCAATCTTGTTAGGTTTATAACCCTAGATGATAAAGTTTTCAAGTGCTTCCTTTTGGATCTTTTGAGAAAAAAACAGAGAGCCCTGTTTTGGTTGTTAGTTAAGCATAGTTCTCCTTCCAAAGAAGCTTTTAATCAATCCTTGTATTTCAAATAATTTTAGCATCTATAATTCGATGTTTAAGTTGAATATTTCTTGAATAGCAGATTACTGTTTGATTCGAATTATGTTTACTGTTTATCATGCATTTTCTTTTGCCATTTGGAGTTTCTTGATATTCTCTTTTCTTTTTTACTTAGCAGTAGAGACCGACATCATCGAAGAAGAAGAAGGCGGTTCTGCGAGATCCAGTTTTATTCACGAAAGTGATTTGCAAGGCAAGCAACTCCTTGATCACGTTGAGCCGATAATTCACCTACTATATGTTGTTTTTGCTTATGTACAGTGCATCGGATAATTCCCCTAAAAGTGCTAATTTGGGTTAGAACGTAGTTAATCCTGTAAATTATGGTTTGCCTCAATCTGTATGGACTTGTGAACCTTGTAAACCTTAGTTGAACTAGACATATGTAATGTCGTATTTGGGTATCACCGCTAGCATAATAATATTCCTGCTTTAGTCGCTTGTTGGTTTTCAGTCTTTTCAACCGTCATAGAATCTCTTGGAAATTGGTTGGTGGTAGTTTGCTAAAAACCTTCAAACAAAACTATGATTTGACGCGGGTGATTATTTGGCGCTAGCCGGTTGTGCAAAAGGATATGCACGTAGATAGGGTGGAGTATCGCCCGTGTCAGATTAAGGACCGAGCAAATGGGATGTTGTAGAACCATGTTTCCGTGCAACCACAAGGGCTTGTATGGGCGGGTCTTAGCTTAATAAGTTGTTTAGACTTGGCTTTGCATCTATGGAAGGCGGGAGATTGCACAGCGGTCCGGTCGGTATGTCTCGAGGGGTTTCTACATACCAATGCAGCGGTGTACGCCTTACCACGGACGAGACGTGGTGTGTGTGTGAAGAATGTGGATCCACGGCTTGGGTGCGTGTCTCTGTCTTGTGGCGAGGGTTAACGTCGGGTGGTGTAAAGCCATGTCTAGATAATGTAATGACTTTGTATGATCTCCTTGCCGACACACCAAAGGAAGTGTGTTAAGCGGCTGGCGAAAGAGGTTGATCATTCCTTGTGGGTAAAGTGTACACCTCTGCGAGTGAAAAATCGATCGATTAGCCGCTTGCATGATAATGGGCACTTGGGGAAAATCCTCCCAATGCTAGAGTTTTGGTGATTTCAAAATGGGTCGGGCTTTGGAAACTGTTTAACAACCTTCTTTTGTGTCAAAGGATCGACACCGGGGTTATATGCAGTCGGGTAGACTGGGTTGAAAATCTGGAATATTTGCTTACGATTCTGTCTTTCAATTGCTTTATTAAAATGCGTTGTTGCAATCTATTATGCTTATTTATTTAATGTTTTCATGCAATCGCAACATAACCATAGCTTCGTCATTTGCTCAACTCGCATAATTATTTATTTGCATCGTGAACCAATATAAGTCTTGCTTGAGTACCAATGTACTCAATCTTGCATCTATTGTCTCGGAGGAAGAAAATCGCGATCCGCGGACGACGCTTTCTTTCAGGCGGAGTCTCGGGAGTTTCGACGATAGTCTCTTCTAGGTTGCCTAGTCGATTACTGAGGGTTTAGTGGGCAACCGCAAGGCTGTTTGGAGTTTAGTTTCCTTTTAGCTTTCCACTTTTAGTTTCCGCTGTTAAATGGTTTAATTTTGTACTAAACTTTGTATAATTATTACAGTAATGTAAGCTCTTCTGTGTGTTTGCGTGTATGAATTTGATACGAGTGTTGTAAACATGTGAGTGCTAGCTACTGATCCAGGGAATAGCACAGTAATCACATGGAGGTTCCTGTTCATCAGAACGGGATCTCACATTATTTCCCTTCAGTTATGCAACACCGGTGATACGAACAACATAATCCTGAGTGGGTAGAATTGTAATTGACCATGTGGTGATTGAAGCACAAGATTAATTTTCAACGTTAGTTGGATTAATAATAACCCTCAGAACAAATAGATTTACAGAAAAAAATCTATAATACCATTAAAAAATCAATGGCTTGATCTAATTTCTACACTATCTTTTACTACTAGTAGAATGTATTGTAAAAATTCTCTAATTTTCTTCCACGTTGGCATAGCAACAAGGGAAGGGAGAAGTAAACCTGAATCATGTGGGTAATATGTTCGCTGCAAAACCACGAACTCAGTGCAAGAGTTATTTTACCTTTTCATTTTTGGCAACGTGCATCTTTGTAACCAAGTGATTTTCAGCAATATGTACTTGTAACGCCCCCATTTTTGATAATAAATATCAACCATGGGCTCCCTGTGCACACAGTACTAGTCCCATGATCAGTGGCTAGCACGCACAGATTACAAATTGAAATCACATCTATACACAATAATATTACATATACTAAGCGTCTTGTAATTACACAATATTATTAATACAAGCCAAAAGCTCGAGAAGCAGCAGCGGAAACTTTATTTCTCTTGTAGTATGCCCATTCATTCTCAGGCAACAAACAAGGTAAAGCCTTAGAAAACATCGTCATCATAACCCCCGAATCCTGAATCGTCATAAAGATCATTGGGGTATTCGATATCTTCACCTAACACAATATTGATAGCAAGATTGAGTACATTGTGTACTCAGCAAGTCTTATAGTGTATCACAAATGCAATTATAAGTAAATACAGGACATCGCAATGAAGTGGTTTCTATTGTTGTTTTTGCATTGGCAAAATAAAACATAAGCACATATTAGATTGCAATCGAAGTTTGTAAAGAAGCACCTTACTGTAGTAAGCAAGTAATAACTTAGCGTAAATCATTCTTCGCATCATAGTCTATCTGACTGACGCAATTCATTCCCATGTCATCCCCTGACATGAATCAAGCATATTCCAAAACACCATTTCCCCGTCAAATCATTTTGGAAATATTAAAACTCTAAACATGTGATGACTTTACCAAGTGCCTTTAACCGTAGGCGCGGCTAATTAATTAGATTTACACTCTGCAGAGGTGTACAGCTTTACCCACAAGAAATGATCAGCTCTTTGCGCAAGCTATTAGCACACTTCCTTCGGTGTGCCGCAGAGAGATCATAACATAGCCGTTACATTACCTAGACCGAGCTTTGCACCAGCCCGATGACGTTAAATCCTTATTATGGAGAAGGAACATGACAGTGAATACCTGTAATTTAAAGTGGTAACACAAGCAGTAAATCCCTGCATTAAAGGCAGTAAATCCCTGCGATAAGGGTTCCATTCCATATTAAGGCGTACATCGTTATACCGATATGCATTTACCCACAACAAAGTGTGGAAGCCCCTCATAAGCAAACCTAGAAAGGATTGTTCATACTATCTCCCGCCTACCAATATGCAAAGCCAGACCTAAGCAACTTAATAGGTTAAGGCTGCCCATATCAGCACTCGTGGTTGCACGATTTTCTTGGCTTGAAAACAACCCATAGCTCGGTCCTTAATCCGACACGGGCAATACTCCACCCTACACTACGTACAAGTCTAGCCCTTGCACAATCGGCTATTATCAATAATTGCCCGCATCTAAATCATAGTTTTATTTTGGGGTTTTTAGTCAAAATACCAACAATTGACATCATGTATAACCAACCTTTTTCAATTCTCAAGAATCAATTTTGATCGAGTCATACTCAACGTTGGTTCTAAAGCATGGCTAAGCATGGTTAATATTCGCATATACCCAAGTTGACATTAAGTATTGTCTAACCCACTTTTACGGTTATCAAGGTTCACACATTCATACTTATCAAGGAAGTTCCATGAATCATCAGGTATAACTACCAATATTCTGACATAGCATTTTTATGACAAGTATGCGCATGCATAATAGTTTTGCAATCATTAAAAGTAAATATTTGAAGTATTAGGATCAAAATGATCAAGGGAGGGTGATTGCCTTGCTGATCGAAGTCGGGAACAAAGTCTGGATCGTCGACGAGGTCGTCGTCTGCTAATTCAGGTTCGTCGGAATCTACTCGTCGACCATCAAGAACAACATACAACAAATAGCAAACAAGTATAGGGCAAAAAGAAGACAGACAGAAAATCAAATAAAACATGCTATAAGAAACATGCACATATTCTTTTCTAGACTATTTATTCCTGTTTTACGAATTCAAGAGGCTAAAATTATGTATCCTGTATTTAACATTTCGAATTATAGATGCTAAAATTATTTAAAGTAGAAAAATTTGTCTTATCGTGATATCGTAAAATAGTTTGTTGTTAATAGGATTCAGATGCAAAGCAATATATTTAGGGACTTTTGAATTAAACATTTGTTATTAGATTTATAACTGTCAAATTATTGGGCTTAGCACATTAAGTAATCTACCTCATTTTTATGTCTAATTGCTAGATGCAAGCAAGATCTCAATATACATATATATACATATATACGCATATACTTTTCATACTAAATTTCATCCTATTTGCATAATTCATTATTAGTTCAATATTTTTACTTAGCTTGACATTATTCTGCCATTATTCTGAAAATAAATACATTTAGCAAATTACTAAAAACTCTTTTCTTAATCATTAATCATTATAGCATAGTTACCAATAATATTAACCTTCAATAGAAAAGACATAGAACAATTAGTTTTCCAAATATTTTTGTAGAGATGGGTTCATAGCAGAATGAAGCTCTTAATACAATTGGTTCCAAACAATATTAACCTTATTTGCAAAATTTCCGTAATTAATCTATTTTCATATGTGCTATTCACCTTTATATTAAAATATTTTTCCGAATTAGTTTTTAAGAATATTTTTGCATATTCTGGAAGTTCTTGATTTTAGATGAATTTAGAAATTGGTTTCATCTCATTTGGATTTGAAATGCGAAAGATATTCAAGTTTGAACTTTTAATCGATTCAAAATCAATGAAAATAGCGAAATACGCTTTCACTATCTTTGGCGTCTTTTCGCTTTCGCATCATCAGCGTTCAAACCGTCGCGGCCGCGACATCTCGGACCTAGCCGTCGGTGACTCACGGTGAAATCGCGGTGAGCCAGCGGCGATCGGGCCCGCATGTCATTTGGCGAGACGAGCTCGAGGCTAAGCTTCGCCGTCGGCGAGATCAATGATGCTCGGTCCGACCAATGGCACGGCTAGCATCAGGACACCATTGCGCATCTAAGGGTGGTACCCATTCCTACCGGCGACTAGCCGAACCATCTCGCCACCGTGGACCTACGGCGACGGAGGAGGCGGCGAGCCGCGCCGGCGACAGAAAGCCTCTCCGACGGAATCGGGTCGATTCTAGCATCGGGAACCTAAGCAATCCATTTTACTAAGTGACAGCAAAGGGGAGTGTCGGGTTAGCTCACCACCGATCGCTAGTTTCGGAGAAGAAGGGGGCGTAGCGGCGGCGGAGCTACGGTCGAAATTTCCTAAAAGCAACAGAGGGGTTTTGATTCATGAGAGTTGGTGATGCTATAGCAGAAAGCAATTGAGGAATGGGTGCTCATACCACCTTCAATCGGTCACGAACCGAGAGTTAGGGTTCTTGGCTAATTCGGAAAAGCGGAAATTGGCGATGTAGGGTGAAGTAGAGTGAATGAAACTTGAGGGTTTTGATGAGCACTCTCGCGATCATACTACGGTATTTATAGGCAGAGGAAGTCTTCAGAGGCGAGCCAACACCGGTGTGAACTCGGATGAGTTTTGCGGCGCGAGCAGGAGAAGGAGTGGGCCAAATCGCGTGAAATCGGGCGAGGGCGGGCGTGGCAAGTTGGGTAGGCGGTTTCCTCGGGAGGCGCGAGATTGCTGCGGTGGCGCGAGCTACAGCCCGCGGAAGCGGCTTTGGTCACGCAAGCTCGGCTGCGAGGAGGAAGAAGAAGGCGGTGGGTGAGACTGATAGGTGGGACCACACAGTGAACCGGGCCCCTACGTCGGAGAGCGAAGAGAACTCGGCTTGAACTAAAAATGGAGTTGGATTGATTCACTGAATCCATTGCCTATCCAATAGGAAAATTAATGATAAATTTACTGGGTGTACCTAAGATAGTTTAGGATCTACCATAAAAATTTCAGACCTACTTGGCGCTTTGAGAAATTACAATAATTCGACGATTACTTTGTGCACATATTTACGCATTTTGTTTCACATTTATTAAGATACTTATATCTTACTAAAAATTTATAAACTTTTGAGAAGGATTACTATATCCACATTATCCTCCTGTAAAAATTTTGGTTTCATATTCTTGACAGATTATTTAATAAAATTCTGATATTGAAAATTTCAGATTTTTAACCATTCAGTTTATGAATTTTTATAAATATCAAACCTAAATATCATCTCCTGATATTTTTACTGCAGATGACTCTATCCAGGTAGAAGATAATTTAAATATTTTCCCATCGAAATTATGAACATTAAATTTTCTGACATTTTTACTATTACTAGTCTTGTTTCATTAATTACCTTTCTTTTCATCATTTAATATTTTGTCATAATTTTAAAAATTATATTTTGAGTCCTGGATAGCTCCACGAATTTTTACAGCAATTTTTATTATTTTTTTTCGCAAATCTTTTCCTATTACTTAAGTAATGGTTGATTGATTAGGAAAAAGAATTTTCCTTACAAGCAATAATCAAGAAAATTCATAGAAAATTCAGAAAAATACAGAGAAACATAAATTAAAGTTTCTTAAAATATATTATTTAAATTATTATTATTATTTATTTTTGAGGATGTTACAGTACTGTTGCCTACTGTACAGAAAATTATAGTCGCAAGTTCGCAACTCGCAAGTTCACATAAGTGGCCCATCCGATGGCAGTACGTGGAAATTGAACTTTGGTAATTAGTTAAAGAAACGAAGTGACACCCTGATGAGCTATGCAACGGTTGGCATTAATCTGTTAAATGGAGAACTGGATGCAGTGATCTAGTGCAGTGATATGTATTACTCACTCTAGTCACAAATATATATATTGATTCTCTCCGTTTAAGTTTGTAGGACGTAATGTTTAAATAACCATATCCATAAATATAGAGCATATTTCATGTTTCAGGACAAAATCAGTATAATGTTCCCTTTATAGCCCTAATAAATATTCAAGTTTACTTAATATTCTCTACATACATGCATTAAATATAGTGCTTAAAGATAATAATTATGGGTAATATAGTCATATTTTAATATCTTATTGAACTATGTGCCAAAGAAAAATACGTCTTATAAACTTGGGCATGGGAGTATTATTATGGACATCGACGGGTCCTCAAAACACAACTTTAAGCACCAATTCGTATCGAGTAATATATTTATAAAACTCAATAAAATTATAATATTATGAAAATATTTTTCTAAACAAATTTATACATATGATTTCATAATCCAATTTAAATATTTCAAAAGATACCGATAGTTAAAATTTAAAATGTTTAACCGGACGTATTCCAAAGCTATGCGTATTTACGACGGGTGTATACTAAACCACAGCACATGTCTACAATGGAGCAGGCATGGGGGCCGTTACATGGTACCGAAGCAAGGTGCGTGGTGCGGTGGGGTCGGGAAGCTGGCGCGCCGTAGTGGTTGAGAAAGTGAGAAGGCCGCGTGGTGCGCGGGGCAAGTCGAGCCGTAAAGCCGCGTCACCTCGGCAGGCGTTCGGCCCGCTACGCGCGCAAACACGGCCGCTCTTGACCCGTTAGCAGTGCGCCGGCCCGTGGTACGTGGGGAAGTCGAGCCGGCACGCGGGTATAACGGAATGTGCCGCGCAGCGCGTCGAGCGCGTGAGCGACTGGAAGGACTGAGGAAGGCGTACCGCGTCCGCGAGTGAGCGCGCTCGCCGTTGGGACGAGGTGGACAGGTAGTAGCGGGGTACTGCACGAGCGCGGGCAGGCAAACGAGGCCCCGTGGCGTGGCTCATGCCACTGGCGCACGCGGCCTTTTCTTCGGTTCTGCGGTGGCAGACCGGGCGGTTGGCGGCACGGCAGCGGTAGCCCCCACGCGGCCGCGCACCGCCGAGTCCATATCATATAATGATGTAGAACTCTTCCACGCTGCGTTATACTCCCTCCGTTGATGAATATAATCGTGTTTTGAGCAGCGCGCGAGATTAAAGTTATTGTGAAATTGAGGAAAACATGAGAGAAATGACTTATATATCCCTCTTAATTGTTTTGGAAGATGAGAGATAATACTTTGGGTAGGTGGTAATGAATAAATGCATATAGTTGAGAGAGAATAAATAAGGGTATATGTGGAAAGACTAATTAAATCTACATGCACGTCTTATATTTTTCAACAAGATCATTCAAGTATAAGCCTTATATTTAACAATGGAGGAGTCTTGGACTATTCGTTCTTTTGGATCGATAGATCTTCGATCAGATTAGTTAATATTTATTTATACCTCTTTCAATACTAGAGTGTAAAAATATAGGTAGAATTTTTTAATAATATAAGTCACGTGCCACCGAAGAATAAGGGAAACACGTTCAAGGGAAGGCATCAAGCAACTAGTGGTACGCCGCCGCGGTGCAGACTACAGAATGATGGTACCCTACAGACAGACAAAAGCTTTTCATTCAAGTTTTAACCATTCGCACGCCACAAGCAAAACGTGTGCCATCCAAAACGCATCACCCGTCAGCGTATCGTGAGTTCCTGACCAGTGAGACGCTTAAGAAACTAATAATTATAGAAACTTGACACTTTAGGTTTTTATACATGTGCTAGAAATGACGTGTACAAATACAGCAAAATTAGCTGAAGTTCGGTGGGGCTTTAGTAGCCCAAACAACTAACAAGCACTTACCTACACGTAGAACTAAAACCCCAAGCTGAGTCCAAAATTCACACACAAGAGAGTATCAACTCCTTGTACACAAGTGAGAACTGAGTATAGCTCAGCTGACAAAGTAGGTGTTAGCCTCTCGCCCACCCAGGTTCGAATCTTAAGATTCACTCAGGTGCTCATCTGCCTTTAGTGAACACTAGAGCTCCTAGCCAAATTAAAAAAAAACTCCTTGTACACAACTAACGCATATGTTGAAGCTTAAAAGTAGCCAAGCCTCAGCAATGAGTTAGGAAGAGGAAGGCTAGTTTTCCATGGGATGATTACAACAAGATTATGTGTTCCACGGAACAGGATTGGGGTTCCATCTGCACGATACTAAGCAAAATACATACATTACCATTTTTTTTTCACAAAATGCTGCTAGTTCTCTGACAAGGTACACAATATCAGGGCACATGTTCTTTGACAAGGTACACAACATCAGGGCACCCTGTGCCCTTCGATGGATTCTGTCTTTGGTTGCCCGATAAGATAGCTATCGGAGATATGGCTCACATTGCATACACAATCTCACCGCTGCTGTCAACATCAAGATCAGAGTCGGATTCAAGGTCATCCATGTCATCATCGATGTCGAGTCCATCCGCCAGGATGTGGTTTATACGAGAACAAGCGGGTGGTATGGTGGCCTCGGTTAAAATTGCATGATCTGATCCATGGTCTGCATTGGCTGATCAGGCTCCTCATATTGGTTGCTCATACTATCATCATCCATCAGATCGGCAGGAAGGTTCTTCAAGAACCAACTATGATTCCGTATTTCAGGGATAGTTATCCTCTGCATTTATCATCACCAGCAGTGTCATGAGAACGATACACATGAATATGATAAAATTCAAAAAAAATTATCCTATGCATTTATGATGACCAACAATGTCATCAATCTTAGACATGAATATGCTGAAGTACAAGAAATAACAGAGATGTTGGCAGTGTAGAACTAAACTACAGACAGATGAGATTTCTATATCAAAGCTGTCCTACTGAAATGCACTACTTTTGGTTTGAGTCGATAAGACTGCATACATACCTCTAGAAATCTAGTTCATTTCAAAGGACCTATAGTATGCCAAACAATTCTATCACTAGCCTAGAATAAATACAAAATAACGCTAATGTGCCGTTATATTAATCGTTGGTCAGAAAGGGAAGCAATGCCGACAAACACAACACAACTACACAAGTAGAACCATTAAATCACAAACATTAACACCCCAACTTAGTATGACGGTGACAAACACATGACAACCAACACATATACCGAGAAGCATTTGAAGAACAATTTCCTGAACCCAGGAAGCGTATTTCACTACTGTACTGAAAAGCTTAAGCTGCCTGCCCCTACATCATGGGCTCAAGCCCCTCCAGACAGACAGATATCCCCTACCAGTTATAGATTTAGTTGTCAGCAGAAGTCTAAAGTAAAATTTGAAGAACATACTAAAAAGCATGGTACACATACATCACATGATATAGAATATGATATCAAAGCCTAGTTTCTAGAACTAGAACATACTAGGGCTCACCATAGCAGGATCCCCAACAAAAATCCTCGAAATTAGATGCCTGCACTCTGGAGATATTTCCACATTATCTGGAATTGAATACTGAACATTCAAGATACGCTGCAAAGAGAGTCATTAGTATTAGCTTTTAGTATAAGAGAGGAATGCCTAGGATGAAGAGGAACTTGGAAGTAGCCAAACATGAGAAAGCAAAGAAGACATTAAGATAACCTGAATTGTCTTTCGGAAGTTCTTAGGCTCTTCTGGATCCTCAAAAGGATATGCACCAACGACCATAACATAGAGAGTCACACCACAGGACCATACATCGGCAATCTGTTTCAAGTCATATATAATGCATCAGTATGGACCAGGGTTCCTTGTCTTGGGAGGTAACCAGCCAGTTAACACCAGTGACTGGAAATCCTGATTGGAAGTTCTTAAAAAATAAGAGATGGCTATTCAGGGACTAAGTTTATTTTTGTAAAACTCCATGACACTCCGACCTCTGAATAATGCGAGTCTATCTTGGCTGAGCTTGCATATTTTTTAATGTAAACAAGTTTCATGCTATTATTTGGAAGGAAATGTTAACGAAGAACTGTAAAACTCACCAATGCTGCCAAGTTTCACCAGAAAGTCAGAAACCAGTCAAAAGCAGCTAATTTCTGGATGGTTCTTAGCCAAGTCGCCAAGGTTCCTCTCCACAGTGTTTAGTTCAAACTGGTTACCACCAATAACCAGTACTGACAACTGAGTGGTAACCAGCCTTGTATTGATTTTAGAAAAATGGTACATGTAACATTTCTACACTTTCAGACATGAAAAGAGCATACCGGGACAGGACAGCATAAGTATACCAAATGATGGTCCCAGAAAAAGGACCAGCATAAGTATAATGGGAAGAATCAGTCACTTGAATAGCTAGAACATATTCCTTAACTGGTGAATGCTTTCACCATAATACACATAGCTATATAATAGTTTGGAGAGTTTTACCATCCTTGGAGGTACTGGGAGGTACGGTATCTTCCCACCAAATTACCCTTAAAATCTGGTACCTCTTGGTACTTCCACCTCTTAAACTCTTGGTACCTCTTGATGCTAGATTAATGGATGGTTTGGTACCTCCCAAGGATGGTAAAAATCTCAATAGTATGGGCTAAGTGATCGGCAGATGTTTAGCTAGGTATCCTGACAAAGGATAAATTTTCTCAACCTAATGGCTAACTTGTAGAGGGCATGTCGGCGATCGGGATCGCTGACCGCAAGAGGGCGGTGGGTATGATGTAAGAGTGGAACCCGATATCGTGCTCGCTTGAGAGGAAACCGATCGTTGCTAAGGATGAGAATAAGAGAGCGGTTGACACGAAGAATTATCTTGGTTGAGCCCCAGCCACGAGTAATGACTCTACTCAGTCTTGCACAGGCGTAAGGTAGATGATGATGTAATATAGTTGAATACAAGGGTGCTCGGTGAGGTCGAACCTTTGGTTTTCGTGTTGTGTTGCTTATGTTTTCTATCTCTCCCTTTGTCCTCGCAGGGAATGTTTTATACCTCTAATACTGACCGTTGTAAGCAGCCGCGGAAAACTCGGGAGCGTGGTGTTAAACTCGGATCTGGGGCGCAGTAAAGTTGGGTGGTAACTGCCCCGAAAATGTAGTCTCCACGTTTGGCTTGACTCCGTCTTTAAAACCCTTTATTTGACTTGGTAACCGCCGTCTTCTTTAAACCTGGCCCAGCCCGATTTTGCTAGGTCGAGCTGGGCTCTCATTCTTATGCTCGAGCTCGAGCTCGTTGGTCAAGAGCTCGAGCTCGGGAAGCACATGCTCGAGCTCGTGGGATGCACCTCTCGAGCTTGAGGGTGTTTATTTGCATAGAGGTTACTGATCCCCGAAAGGGCAGCCCGTAATTTACTAAATAAACAATATACAGTAATGCAGATTAGGGCACCAATCAACAAAACCTTTTGCCCGTTTATGTTCCTCAAACTACATTGCACAGATGACAAACTATAGTACACCTCCCAAAGATACAGTTCTGAGATGAAATAACAAAGCTCAAGAAGGTATGTACCTTGCCGTCATATTCTTTCTTCAACAGAACTTCAGGTGCAATATAAGCAGGTGTTCCTACAGTCGATTTTGGTTGTGAATGGAGAACTGAAGACTGCAGAAAATGAAGAATGCTTGTCATTGTTCATTAGAATGAACCTAAGAGCACCATAATATTGATTCTACTTCATTGTAAATACAAAGAAACAAAATCATGAAATTTCTATGTAACCGCCTGAACATTGGCCTACAATGGCTTCTGAACCATTTTGAAAGCAGCCATATGCAATGTATTATAGAAACACAGCCATATACAATGTATTATAGAAACATTAGCTAGAACAAGAATAACTTGGCTTACGTAAGCACCTTAGAATAGCCAAAATCACATATCTTCAAACGAGGAGCAGGACTCCCGTCTAGCAGTGTGTTCTCCAGCTTCAAGTCACGGTGACATACTTGCTTGAAAATAAGGATAAAACAGGACAGTTCAACTCACTGGAAGGTATGAGCACAGACTAACAATCAGATGAAAGGAAAGTCTCTGCATAACTAATACCATTGAATGGCAGTAGCTGACTCAGATATAAGCTGCTGGAAGAAGTAGCGAGCCTAAAAACAGACAGAGCGTTTATCACAATCAATATTTCACGCAAGAAAGATCGTATTAGGAAAACAGATGCACCAGGAGCAGATACAGACCTCATCTTCACTGAACCGTACATTTTTACATATTCTCTCAAAAGCTCACCACCAGAGGCATATTCCATGACAATAGCAAGATGAGTTGGTGTTAAAATAACCTATAAATACATGGTGTGGAAGTTATTTTGGCTGAAAAATGTTTAACAATGGTGAAGTAGAGAACAAGCACCATGAAGAGCCTGACTTACCTCCTTAAACCTAATAATGTTAGGATGCTTCAATGATCTATGGTTAATTATCTCACGCTGGACATTCTCATCTATCTGTACAAGAACCAGGTGGAACTATTGAGTGTAGTCACAACCAGTAAGAATTTATATATATAAGGCAATGTCAAAATATTTATACAATGGAGGGAACATGTTCATACGTGCAACAACACACTAACCATCTGGTGTTTCCATTTAGATCAAGCTCAAAAGACCTGACTATAGGTGGTGCATCACACACAATATAGGGCCTAGAGCATGTGTTCACATTTGAGCTGTTATGGACAGAAAGCCAAAACGAGGACTATGAAATTAGCCAACCCATCTGTTCAACTGTAGTTACTTTCAGAAAAACAACAGATTATTGCTGACTCATCTCCCCAAAGGAAACTTTGTTTTGATTATGAACTTCCAAAAAATGACCACAGCACAATAAAGCAATGGTAAAAGTTATTGCTCACCACAAAAGAATTTCCCAGTAAGTTAACTCTAATCATAGGGTAGGATCAGACAATGAACTCAAGGTCTCTTATGAGTTTTTTTTGCGTGGGGTCTTAACAGGCTTGACTAGTGATATTTTCCTTAATTAAAAAAACATAACACTAAAATCTCATTGAAAAGGCAACTAAAGCCTTTAGCCTTGTCATCTGAAAGATACAAGCAATATTTGATTGAGAACCATATTCCGCAATCCAATCTATGCTATTGTACTTAAAGAGTAACAACAACTAGCCACGAAACCCAATCGTACTAACTATTCTCCCTTCCTTTGTAAATAAATCTATTATTTTAGGAAGACTTTATTGTTCCTAAATAAGTGTTGTTCTAAGATTTCAGGTTAAAATATGCCTAAATTGCAATTATGCATTGAGTAGGAGTAGTGGAATAGTTCAAAGTAATGAGAGTTGTATAGGGTCAATAATCGATTCGAGCACGAATTAATTAGTTGGGCCAGAAAATAGGTTCCTTTATCAGCCCAATACTCTTCACATTAATCTCAATTGGATCAAAAACATGTGTGGTATCCATGAGCAGTTGGATCAACATCGATGGTCAAATCTTTATGGGTTGAGGATCATTTGCTGGAGCAACCAGACAAAGCCAAATACACATATCAGTGACAATTGGGTTTAACCTTGCTTCTCTCTCTTTCTTAATTTGGCCAGGAGTCTCTGGCAGGATTCAAACCTGGCTGGGCGAAGCAATGACACCACCTCTTTACCAACTGTCTACGGGCTAGTTCCTAACTTTGTTTATCATTTACCATTATATTTGGGCAGACAGAAAAATGAAGACGGTATTTGGAAACAAGGATTTTTTTGGGTAAATGCTACAAAATACTAGTTTTGGGATCACAACCATGAGCATGTTTTGCAATTTGCCACAACCGTGCCAGTTATAAACAACACTAGATCCACATATTTCTGCTTTTAAATACCATAATTATTAAATGCACCTAAAAATAAAATAAATGTAGAGATATTGTGACTAAATAATAGCTATTTAGCCAGCCATATATCCAAGATAAGCTCCTTCACAAACCAGATAGTTTAGGTCTTCATTTGGGTAGTTGACTGCCTGTTGGTTTGCCTGTCAGCATAATTCAATTTGATGCTATTTAGTGGTGAATTCGAGCCCACTTCCTTTGCAAGTGAGCCATTAGATCATTAAAAAAATGATGTTTGCTTAAGCAGATGGAGATTAATTAGCTACGTTTCAAAAAAATATGTTAGTACTAGTTTATTTTGATTGGTGCAGGGCAGTCGTGGATGCTTGGTTAGCCCTAAATACGGCATATTTAAACATAATCGACACACGAACAGAACTAGAGCAGTAGAGCTTGAACATACTGACCGTATAGAATGAAACAAATAGCAACATCTACATCCAATATTGTTTCAAAAATACATACATCCAATAATCACAAGCAATTAAAACAAACCTATAACCAAACAAGCAATTCATCATTGAACTAAGATATGTTTCCTAATCCACGAAAGCAACACACCGCACAGCATCCAGGGATTCACCACTAAAACCTGAACAGGTCCTAGGCACACGCACCGATCGAACCAGAGAGAACCTCAATCGGGCACGTTTCGGCACATGAGGTCGAATCGATTGGTCAAACAGCGCTGGATTGAATCGAGGAGGGAGGAGAGGCGCAGAGAGAGAAAGAGGGGGTGGCGGGGCCAGCGGCCTACCTTCTCTCCGCGCTCGATGTACTTGACGGCGACGAGCTCCATGGTGCGGCGGTCGCGCATAAGGCAGGCGACCCGAAGTTGCCGGAGCCGATGTCGCGCACGAGCTCGTACCGGTCACTGTCGTGCATGATCGGCATGTCCATGCCCGGGCCACCGTCAGCGCCGCCCGATCCGGCGCCGCCGCTGCCATGGCAGGCGACGGCGGCCGATGGAGGCCGCAGCTATTAGGGTTTGGTCACCGAAGTGGTGGATCCCTCTCCCCACCTTCTCTCCTCCCTCCTCTCTCCTCCTCCTCTCTCCTCGAATTGGCGTCGAGCTCCGCAGTCCCGCTCTCTCCCTCTCCTCGACGAGTTGGTCTCACTGGCCGACCAGGAGAGAAAGGTAAAAACACTCACTCGCCTCTCTTTCTCGCCTTATTATTACTAATGTTACCGTTTGGTGCTGCTTGATGCAAGCGCTCTTAAAGCAGTTTGTTTATGGACGTCATCTTTTGGGATTTGTGTCATAAATGCATGTAGAGGAGTAGTAGTTCCTTTTTAAACTATAAATAAATGAGTTAGTTGCGTGTTTATGTTGAATTGTTGATCGCCTAAAATGGTCATATTGATTTTAAGAGCATCAACTACAAAAATAAAATGGTTACTTCTGGATTGAAGAAATGGGTATTATGTTAATAGATGGGAGAGTGTCTGCTTATGAAATTATAAATAATGCAGTTCATACTTGATAAATAAAAGAACAGTATCTTCGTGTTAGTTCAGTCTCTCTACTCTTGATAAAGCATCACTTCCTAACATAAACTCATACTATTGAGTATTAAATAAATCAACAAATAATATAGTCTAGTCTTGATGTGTTATGCTCTTGATACATAGAGGATAGTCTCTTAAAAAATCAGAGAATTGTTTGTGAAACACTAGACAACGCAATTTACTCTAGAAGAATTCTAGCATACTACTTCATGTTATGTTGGTTCATCCAGTTGGATAAATAAACAAAAACGTGGTTTACTTGTGACACGTTTGAGGATACATGATCTTTGAATAAATGGGAGAATCGTTCACATTCATGAACATGGTCCGTTCTTGATAAATGAAAAAAAAACTGAATTACACCATTCTAGTACTTCATCCCTCATAAATGACATACTCTGTTATCCTTGAGTGAATAAATGGGTATATTATCTTAAGGACAAAGTCCATATTTGGTATCAATACTTTGAAGTTAGTTTGATTCACCCTCGTACTATAAAATTAGATATTTTACCCCCAATAGTTTCAAAACTAGAACACATAAGGTCCAAAATCGCTTTGAGGGTGGTTTCACGGTTAACGTGGCGCTGATTGTGGTTTTGCGCTGACATGACTTCCAACAAATTACTTAGGCCCGCACATCGGTGATAGTTTAACACAATGATTAATTATTGTTAAAATATTCCTAATGACATGGGGCGACTTGCTGTGACCTAGAAAGAGGCACACGGCTCAGTGAGCTTCTCGATGCGAATGGCGGTAGGGCTTGCAGCGCGAGGTTGGGCGATCTAGAGGGACGTGTGGGAGTCTATTTGACGGTGGCCATGGAGGGTTGGCAAGAATTGGCCAGCGGTGAGGCGAGGCGGTGGCCAAGGCGAGTGCAGAGAGAAACACGATGGTGGTTTTCTAAATTTGAGGGTATATGAGCATATGGGGATCAAGGGGATCCTTTTGGATGAAATCATGGCTTTGAAATTGAGCATGAGAACACGATTAAGGGGGTATAAGGATGCCCAGGCTCCAATTAATTTTGGAATGGCTCACGGTGGTGATGGTTGGCTTTGACAGTCGTGCTTAGAGCTAGGAGACAATAGCTTGCGATCGGTGAGGCACGAGCTTAGGAGTGGAGGTAGCATCAAGCTTCTCCGATTCACATTGTAGCCACCCTCTGTTGTTGTACTGCTGCCGACTCGGCGAGATCGTCCTCGTTGTCGACTAAGAGTGTTGTGCCCATAGGAACTTCTTTGCACCCACCTCACTCTCATGGGACTGGGTTGGCCAAGGTTGTCCTTGGTTGGAGCCGTTGTCTTCTCGCACCGCCGCTTGTCACCGGTGAAGCCCCACTGGAACCCTAGCTAGAGTAGCGCTCCATCGGCCATGGATGTCGATGCGAGTTGTTTCCCTAGCTCTGCTTCTCTCATAGCCATAGGTCCACTTTGTCGGTCAATATTTAGTTCCTCATCTATGTTATCTCACTGACATGGTAGGCATACGTGAGTTGTCCATCCGACATAGCCAAAACCACCCTAAGTCAGCGCAATGTCAACGCAAAATCAAGGATGGTTTTGGACCTTATTTGATTTTTTATTGCAAGTATAGGGGGTTAAATACCTGGTTTTATAGTACATCGAGTAAATTAGACCAACTTCAAAGTACATGTACCAAATATGAATTTTTCCTTATCTTAATAAATGAGGAATAACTTCTTATGAAATAGTAACTAATGCGATCCCTCTTGATAAATGGAAGAATAATATCTTAATCTTGGTTCATTACTCTTGATAAGGCACAATTTCGTAATATGGGCTCATACTATTGAGTGTCGACGATCGGGACCGTCGGCCGCGCAAAGGGGATGCAAGGAGATCGTTCGGGAGCGGGGCCGAAGTCGTGCTCGTTCGGGCGCCTAACGTCGTGGGAAGATCGTCGGGAAGAGACACGAACACGAGGTTTATCTTGGTTCGAGCCCACAGGGTTGGGTAATAGCTCTACTCAGTCTTGCCACGAGGCGAAAGGTGTGTATCGGTTCGTGAGAGAGTACAAATAGGGCACGAGCAGGGTCGCTCTGCGGCGTTGTTTTCCTTGGCGTGTCTTGTGGCGTTGTTTTCTTTTCCCTCTTCTTCTTTTCTTGGTGGGCGTCTGTTGCTTTGTAGCCCTCAGGAGCCTTCTGCTTGGTCCAGAGGTTGGCGTCGGGAGCACGTGGCGAGTTGGGAGTGCTAACGAGGCGTCAATAGCTGTTGAGAGTTTGTGGGAGCTATTGAGAGCTTGACGGGGCTGTTGAACCCTAGTTCCCCGCGAGGGGCAAGTAGGCCGATTCCCACGCAGGGGAGAGTTTTTACGAGATAAATAAAATGTTACAGATGTCTTTTTCTCTGAAGGTCGTGGAGGTGTTGAGGTCGAGGTGGATGGTGCCTGCCCTTGCGCCTATGCCCGAGCTCGTTGGTCCCGAGCCTGAGCATTGGGAGAGCACCTCCCAGGTCGGAGATGAGCCCCCGGACCCGCGGAAAAGCCACCACAAGGCCCCGGGGGGATGGTTACACGTGGCGAGGGTACCGATCCTTGGCAACAAGCCCTCGAGGCTCAAGGGGCGACCCTAAAGTTCGGAGCGTTCTTGAGTCCGATTGTTCTTTAGAAGGATCGGCTCTTTGGTCGAGCTCGGCGGCCCGAGGCCGATCTCGCGTCGTAACCTCAAGGCCCTTGTCGTGGTCGCTCAGACATGCCCTTTTTCCTTCGCGGCATTGAATTGGAAATTGTGCCAGGGGGACGTTTGGACTTCACTGCCTCGGCCCCCTACGGGGATTCGAGGAGGCGATCTGTAACGCCTCGTGTTACGGCGGGAGGGTGGTGGACACGGGATGCGGCGCCTCGGGTCTCGGGAGGTTTGAGGAGGCGTGGACCGTGGCGCTTCCGTCCCCGCCGAAAGTCCTAGCACGTCTTTTGAGAGTGGCGATGCTAGGTATCACGGATCGAGCCTCTTTAAAAGCTCGATGCCGCATACCTCTGAAGTTCTCCACCCTTGCTGCGC